>OZ010606.1:1157500-1182500 GCA_963932145.1 Acanthosepion lycidas | reverse complement strand
TATATTGACTGCTGACAAGTTGCTTTTCAGCCTGTCTTTCTATCTTAGCCAAGGGCGTCCTACATTCCTGTAGCCCTGATCTAACTGGCTGTACATTAGGATCTTGGGTATCCTGTCATCAGACATTCTCAAGGCATGACCAGTCCACCGTAACTGAGAATTTAATTTAATTATATATATATATATATATATATATATATATATATATATATATATATATATATATATATATATATATATATATGTGTATTATAAAGTGGACTAAGTCCGACAATTATTTATAGATACAAATATTTAAGTAACTGCTCCGTTTATAATAAACAGTACTAACAACATTTACCGGCCTGAATGACCGAAAAATCTCATAGAAAATATGTATCCACCGATAGGAATCGAATCTGTTTCCTTCAAGCAACCATCACATAGCCTGACGTGTTATACCATTTAACAGAGGAAGCGTCTGGTTAGCATTAGTTTAAAAATAGTAATTTAACCCTGCTAACCAGTCGCTTTCAGAGGGAAAATATTTGTGAATATGAAAGGATAATGATAAAAATCATTAAATTAAAAAAATTTAAATTTAGAAAAAGTTAAATTATTTTTTAGTATCACTCTTTGTAATAACCTAAAAGACAGATACTTTTGTAAATTGCAATAGACAAGGTCTGTCATAGCTGCACTTTGCGTTTTCCAGAACTCTTTTACAGCGATTGTGGGCGGTTCTGAAAGAAGTAACGTCTAGACTTCACCGCTCCTTGCGATAGATAGTGGTTCCGGTAAGCTATGGCTGCAGTGCAACCAGTGGTGAACCAAGGCTGACTGTTTGGCTTTTTCTGAAATTCTTTGTGGACTATAAAACACTCCATTCCAGAAGGGATCCATTCGGAGATTAGGGCAGCAGTTTTGGGGTCAGCATTTTGAAGAAGGTTGGGATAGGAACTTCGGATCAAAAACTATCCCAGTTTGCTTTCGCCTAGTGAAAAACCGTTCTATGGAACTGTTAATCAGGGGATAATATGGGTTTGGAGTCAATATAGACACTGACTAAGAAATGGTCTGACGTTCCAGTGGGGGGTAAAAGTTTTACTGAGCATTTGTCAAGCAAAACGTTAGAAAAAGGTCGAGGAGGTCCGCCTGCTGTCCCGTCGCATCCGGGACTTGGGTGGGTTGTTCAATGA
This sequence comes from Acanthosepion lycidas, assembly GCA_963932145.1. Taxonomy (NCBI): domain Eukaryota; kingdom Metazoa; phylum Mollusca; class Cephalopoda; order Sepiida; family Sepiidae; genus Acanthosepion; species Acanthosepion lycidas. The sequence goes on along the minus strand of OZ010606.1, from coordinate 1,181,322 downwards.
TCTGGGTTAGTTCATAGGCGATGGAGAAGTCTCTGCAATATTTTCCTTTATCATCGGTTTTGTTAGAGTGGACTAACCACTCTTTGTGGTGAACATTGATGTCACCTCATATGCGGAAGTTGACTGAGGAAAATTCCGTGAGGATATTGTCAATCCTCTCTGATATTTATTCGAAGATTACCGATCCTTCATCCTGATGACGATAGAGAGCAAAGACGAATGTGTTACTATAGATAAGTGCCACGCAGAAGCACATATACGGGAGATCAGGGTCTTCGCTTTTTGTGTCCCTGCCACAGAGATACTCGTCCTTGAAGTAGGCACCGAGTCTGTGACCGTGGCTATTTAGGTGGTCATATAATGGATGAGTATCTCGAGATTGTGGGCTACTGCAATGGAGTTGAGGCATTGATACCCGTTTCAGACAGGAACAGGATGTCGGGTTTAGACTGTACATGGAGTTCCAATTTCCAGAAGTGGAACTCCATCTTCAGAATGTAGACCCCTTACATTGGTGTTAGAGATGGTATACGTGAGGGTCTGCTTTTTTTTCTTTTGAGTTTGGCTTGCATTTTTCTTTCAGAATAAGTGAGATTTATTTCCTTCCAGCTTGTTATTAGGTTGGTGCAAAAATAATGACGTAATAATGTCGTTTTTTGACGTATTTTTTAACGTCAAAAAACGACATTATTACGTCATTATTCTGCACAAACCTAATATATTATTGTATGTTTTCATTGCAAAAACAAAATATTTTTGTAAAATTAATTCAAAAATGTAATTTAGGAAAATTTGACTTGTTACATGGAAGTCAATTGAACATTTTTTTTACTGAAAGTTAATTCTTTTTAAGCATTTCACTCCAAGAAAGGCTGGAGTGCCACTCACACGCAGGGGGTTACGGAGAGTCAATGTGAGAGAACAGAGTGGGTGTGGAGGAGGATTGAGAAAAGAACGGAAATCAGCGCAACAGAAGATGTCTGTTGATGTTGCATTTAAAATTTTGAAGATTGTAATTATCAGGGAAGCAAGTAAAAGGAAGGGAGTTTAAATGTCGGGAAGTGCGAGGAAAGAAACTGTTGGAGTAGAAGTGGCGGTTACATTTAAATATTTCAACAGTAAAATGGTGGGGTCAATCTAGTAGCACGCTTAAATTCATATAGTCGGGTCACCAGGGCAGATAGCTCGTCAGAACAATAGACATAAAAATATTTGTAGAAAAGACAGAGGGAAGCTACATCATGTTGATGAGAAAGGCACTGAAGATCGAGATGCTAAGGCAAGAAGGATTACATTACAGATCCTTTTTTAGGTTTTCTCAAGTAACTCAGGGGAACAGCAGGGACACCAGACCAGATATGGTAATAGGATTAATATTATTTTCTGATAAATTTTTCATAAAATCAAATGCACTAAGGATCAACTTTATTCAATCTCTTTGCGTCCTGTGTATTTCTATTTCTAACAAATGAAAATTAGGTTGGATTTTTACCACACTTCATATATCGGAACAAACAGAGACTTCGGACAGTTTATTCAGAATTTTTGGCAAAAAGTACAATAATAAATAAAATATACAGACAAGACATTTTTGGTTGTATTTAGCAAACCTTGTTTAGATGAATTCTTCCTCCCTAAATATACCATAATATATGCCATATATATATATATATATATATATATATGCGTTGTCTCATCGTAAATTGTTTAGCGTATTTTTGCCTATCTCGTTCATTACAGAATATTATTCTTTTTCAAATGTAATTATTTCGATTTTCCCTCTTAAGGCAGACATCTGTGCAATAGTTTTTAAATTCACCGTCATTTTTTCTTTCTCTCACCCTCCCTCCCTCCCTCCCTCTCTCCCTGTCTCTGCCTCTCTCTCTCTCTCTCCATCTCCATCCTATCCTTCGCCCTCTATCTCTCTACCCTTTCTCCCTCCCCGTTCTCCATTCCCCACTGTCTCTTCTAAGCGTAGACTCAAAAGCCCGGTTCTTCTGTCCGGGAAAAGAAGACTGAATTGGCTTCAGTGTAGTTTAACTGGCGTAGACGTTATTTGATTCGATTTTTTCAATGAGGATTAAAGTTCTTTCTTTTTTTTAAACAAAGGCTCAGGATCAAGCAAATCAATTTGAAATTTACAGAAAATATCAGAATTTAAATTCCTGAATTAAAATCGTCAGGAAAAAGAGAAAAATGTTGGTTAAAATTTTACGCATTTTTTCTGTTGTTTACAAATGAAACTAAGTCTGGCGATAGTTTTCAAAATAAATTCAACAATGTAAATAAATTTAACAACATAATCAAACTGAACAGACGTTTGCCTTCAGCTGATATTTTGATATTAATTTATTAAAAACTTATCAAATATGAAAAGTTGAATGTTTCTTAAAACTGTCTTTTTATATCACGAAAAAAATATTAATTTGTAAAATTTACAAAGAAACTACTTTACTCTATTTATATTCGGAATATTGTCCACATCTTGGTTGTTTTTATCAAAACGTTTCAGCCGTGGTTCCCTCCGTCCTTCCTCAGGTGTATATCGATTTGAGTAACCTGCAGGGAATTCTGAACTGAACTCTACAATCTGCGAGTGTAGATTTTTCTCGTTCCACTGTTCATGTCTTGGGATATCTCGTCTAGTTTTTATTTTTATTTAGTATTGTTCAACCATTGCTTGCCCGTTTCCACTGAGTACAAATACACACTGCCCGACACAGGAATTGAACTCACAACCACTATGTCATCAAATTCTTAAACAAACGCTTTTACCCACTGTAGATTACCCAGATCGATAGGCACCTGAGGACGGCCGGAGGACACAACGGCGAAGTGTTGTGATAAAATCCCCTAAGATGAGGACAATAGTCCAAATATAAATATTTTACATAATGATAACTCCTAGAAATTCAGACAAAGTTTCATTAAAAACGACTAACAAGATACTGCTGTCAAGTTTTTTTTTAATTTGAATCTAGATAAAATAATTCATACATTCAGTGAAAAGTCAAAATCATACTTGATAATGGCTAAAAATATAGCCGAAAGCTCTCGAACATTGCAAAACGTTTGGACAGTTTATACATATTTTGTTTAGAAAAGAAAATTATAAGACCACAAGAAAATATGTATCCACCGATACACAGCTTGCAGGAGTACATCAAAAAAATTTAAAAATCGTACATTACATCAATTTGGCGAGTTTTACTTCGCAAATAAAAATATTTTCAGATAAGCACAACAAATATGTGTTAGATAAAATAAGACCCTGATAAAACAAAACCCTGAAGATGACATTTTGCTAAAAATAAAGCTTTAAGTAATAAAAACGTAAGACTAAAAATTAATTCATTACTTCTTTACGCACGCACACACACACACACACACACACACACACACACACACACACACACATATATATATATATATATATATATATATATATATATATATATACTTGTCTGTGTGTGTGGGGGGGGGTAAAAATTCAGATATAATTAATATATGAGTAAAATGACAATATGAATATAGACAGTTTTTTAAATTTCAAAATTAAAAGAAAACGATTAAATTTAAAACTTTATTTTATTTAAATATGTAATACATAAATTAATCTTAAATTAAAATAAAAAACTTCAACAACAACAACAACATTTATTCGCTTTCTTTAATTAGATATTAAATTACATCACTTAACATCTTCCATAATTTACCTTGAATTTACCTCATGCATATTTATGTGCATTTTTTAAATTTAAAAATTTAAATAAAAAATTTAAGCGCAGTACCTTGTCAGTCGTTTTTAATGAATTTTCTATAAAAGAGGGATAACAGGTAACAACGTTGTAAATGATAACATAAACAGATAAATACATTCACAGCTTTCAGTATAAGAATTATATTTTGATACTATAGAGACCCTTGTAGAAAGAGTTTATCTCGATCGAAAATATTTCTGTTTGGAGCAGCACATATTTTCTTTTTTAAGCTTGTTGTTCTAAGTGGCCTCCACTTTGACAGATGGGGAACCAGAAGTAAATTAGTGAATAAGGAATTTTTGGAGATCAAGTGGAAACAAAACCGGAAATAGGGTATATCCAGGTGCTGGTCTATATTAACAATCATGCTTACGATCGGGAAAAGGTCTGATCGGCCCTTAGTAGAAGGCGGGCTTGTCCGTTGCGTGGTTCCGAAACCTCCATTCGCAGTGACATCCACCACGTTGGGATGAGTAGATAGGCGAACAGTTGATAAAGAGAAAAGCTGACTTTAGCAGAAGTTGTCTAGAGTATCATCTACCCGCCAACACGGACGAGCAAGCGAAGCACTGAATGAAACATCTGCATATAATAAGGAAATCAGGGTTCGCTTAAGTTTTTCATTCATCTTGTTACATTGTTAAGTTTTTCATTCATCTTGTTACATTGTGAGTACACAGTAGATCCTTTCTCTGCTTTCGGTGCACACAGACGAAATCGGGAATAGAAATGCAGTGCGTGCTAAAATCATTGTCCGGTTGGTGTAAAGTTTTGGTGAGGGTCGCCTAGTCTGTTTACAATATCGACTATAATCAAAATCTATATTCATATATTATAAATCCTCTTCGGGTTTTAAAACAGGTTTGCACTCTCGCCGCATACAATCGTACACATGTCAATTAACCATCCTGTAATACATGTTGGTTGATGACATGTGTTTTAATGAAGCTATTGTTTGATAAGTGGCATATTAAACGACATGGCGCTGTTGTAGTAGTATGTATGTGTTTCTATATATATATATATATATATATATATGTAAAGAAATATAGTCCTAAGGTGTGCTATATTTATGGAATAAAGTACTCAATATCAAAGATACAGCGTATGTAAATATAAATATAAAAGTGGACATTGAAGTCAACACTCAGAGGTGACAAGCTGTTTCATTAGTCGAGAAAAATCCAACATTCGCGGCATGACGATTGCGTCTAGCATAAAACAGCCTGTCGACTCTAAGTGTTGACTTCAATGTTCACTTTATATATATATATATATATATATATATATATATATATATATATATATATATATATATATGACCAATTTTTAACGTAAGAAAAATAAAGTTTTTGTTTCTTTTGTTGAACTCTAGATTCGTAGTTTATTTCCTAAAATAACTTACGGCCTACGGTCACATGACGCTGAAACACCGGTTCCCGTATGATCACCGAAATGACTCAACATCGGACTTGATCAGATGGATAACCGCTTAGTAATATCAGGTCATGTAAGATTTGATGGAATGACAATGGCTCAGGATTGATAATTGGAGAGCCGAGTTCCATTTGGATTCGTTATCTTGACTTTGCGCAAAGACTCTTGGGAAAGGTATGTATCCATCCCTTGCCCCACCAGCACTAGGCTAATTAGTAAAGCTTTTATCAATAAATCATTAATATCTCCCCAAAAGTTCTTACAATCTAAGAATATTTACTGGCTTTAAATAATTTACAAAAGGTTGATAAGCCGTAAAAAAACGAGTCAATCATATTAACTCTAAAAGTTTTAGAAACAATTTTTATTTGTTCATGTTTCGTGAGATTAGTGCTTAGTGTTCTTCGTTTATTTCGAAAATAATCAACCCAAGCTCATAAGTCGAAAGAGTTTTGTATAGCGTCGCATTCACAGGGATCTGATTGTTTGGCTTTAAGTTTGGAAAGAAATAGAGAGACGGGGATATAAAGAATGTTGACAGCATGTCGTCCACATTTGCAGTATTAGTTATCAATATCGGTTATCAGTATCAATATCAGTTATCGATTATCAGTATCAGTTACCAAATAACGACCGACCGTGGAAAAAAAAAAGCGGAGAAAAACAAACTTACGATAAATTGTGAAGCAAAGAATTATGGGAAAATTGAAGAGAAATCTTATCCGATCGCATTATAAAGGATACCAGAAATTATATCTCACTATCTCTTTCTCTCTTTCCTTTCACCCCGTGACTGTCTGTCTGTCTGTCTCTCTCTCTCTATATATATATATGTGTGTGTGTGTAGTCCTCTTTCTATCCTTATATATATGTGTATAATAAACTGTTACATTAGAACATGCGAGTTTTAAAATAAATATTTATTGCTCTATTCTTTTATTGATCCTTTTTTAAATTGATGTGATGAACGTTGAATTATATTCTTTTCGTTATTTTATATTTGTGTGTGTGTGTGTGTGTGTGTGTGAGAGAGAGAGAGAGAGAAAATATAGTTTTAAAGTATCCTATATTTATGGGTAAATTGCTCTATATCAAAGATAGAGCGTATGTAAATATAAAACTGCGGTCGACAAGTGGCGACCTTCTTTTTGGTGCTTGAACTTAATCTTGAGGCCATCTGTTCATTTATATATATATATATATATATATATATATATATATATATATATATATATATATATATATATATATGTATGTATGTGTGTGTGTGTGTGTGTGAAACAACGTTAAAAATTGTAGGAAAAATTCAATAGATTTAAGTAGCATTACTAAAATCTCAATTTTGTGCAAAAATTGACTCACACAAACTTCAAATTCCACTTCCGTCATAAGCATTTAGTAACCAGTCTGTGACATTATTTCAAATGCCATTCAAGATTTGAAATAGAAATCAACCTTTCAGGTTATTTGGTAAAGAAATTAAAGTCTCACAGCCAGAAAAGGATTAACAACTTTTTCTCTCCCAAAAATCGGTATCATAAATTGGGAAATATATTTATAAGACAATAAAAATTCTGAGTTTAATTAATCTAACTTTTATCTTCCTTTGATTTGAGTTTTTCTTATAAATAGCGTAACGTAAATAACGTAACTTTCATTATTTCTCCGACAAGTGATGTAAATAATATTCTCAAATTTTCACATACTCAAATTAACTTATTTACTACTAAGTTTCCTTTTTGTAAATTATTTCTCGCTTTTTATGTATTTAAATAAACTAGTTTAAATTGCAAAATATGTCCAAGCGAGACAGAAACAGCGCGTAGTTTTAGAAACGATAGTAGGACAGATATTATCGGCTGCTGATTAAATCATATAAAATACACAGGTAAAATAACGTAAATGATGGATTTTTTTCACTCTCTACTAACACAATTCATTTTTGTGCTGTAGAAAGAAAATCAAAACATTTTTGTATAAAATTTGTTTACAAGGAACTTTATAATTTGTTTCTTTCAATCTAAAAGAAAACAAAGAATATTTTCACACTCAATAATAAAATTATTTAAATTTGGAGATTTTTTCTTTTCTTCGCTTTTCACACACTTCCACACTTCTCTCTCTCTTTCTCTCTCTATTTATATATATATATATATATATATATATATATATATATATATATGTGTGTGTGTGTGTGTGTTTTGAAAAATCTATAAACAACGCGTTTCGCCGAAGAAATCTTCAGGTTAGAATGAAAGACAAAACTGTACGTAAGGAAAATGTATTGTGATCTCCGATAGGATAAGAAGGCTAAATCAAATTACATTATCACTTCAGTCGAACAGAAAACATAATGTGTCTGTTTAGCTGTTTCTTTGCATGTTTGTATATATATATATATATATATATATATATATATATATATATATATATATGAAGCAATATATATATATATATATATATATATATATATATATATATATATATATATGTGAAGCAATATAGTTTTAAGGCGTGCTATATTTATGGGATAAAGTGCTCAGTATCAGAGATAGAGAGAATATAAATATAAAAATGAACATTGAAGTCAACACTCAGAGGCGACAGGCTGTTTCATGCTAGACACAATGCTAGACACAATCGTCAGGTCACGCGTCTGACTATTGTGTCTAGCATGAAACAGCCTGTCGCCTCTGAGTGTTGGCTTCAATGTTCACTTTTATATATACATATGTGTGTGTGTGTGTCTGTATATAAATATAACCATATATATATATATATATATATATATATATATATATATATATATATATATATATATTATTTATATATTATATGCGCGGTACTAACATATTTGGTTGGACTGATGTGAGTCTGTGACCCTGTGTTTCACGCTTTTGCGATCGACAGACAAACTGATTAATTTTTTTAAATTTTGGATTTATGTAGACTGCGTGTGTTGGTGTTATTATGGAAGTGTGGGGAAAATCGTCGTCGTGATGTCACTCATGCTAATGCAAACATTGAGGCATGTCCGTACACCCGTTGAGGTACGCAGACACACATATACACTCGTTCGTTCGCCGGGGTTCATAAAGACATAAATATATGTGGACAGTATGGAACTTGACATATGTATGTATATGTGTGCTGTTGTCTATATACATACGCATTTGTATGTTGAGATTTAAAGATCGGAAGTGTAGCGAAAATTTCTCGTAAATATCTCGTGAATGTATACATGTCAGCAATCAGAGCATTTTTCTATTCTTTCGCTGAATAGTATTTCCTCGCATGCACGTATATACGTGTGGTGGGGTCTGCGTAAAATTATGATAGGTGAAAATTGCTATTATTTTTAATTTTTTAAGGTTGATTTCTCATTACTTTAAAGCTGGTTATTTGCTTGTTTTTGATGACTGCGTGGTCATGTGTGACGTCATGAGCTGCGGTGCGATTTTCACTTCCAGCGTCTTATATGCACGTGTTTATCGTTGCTTGGAAAACATCCATGTAAACAGAAACAGATTATTATGACTTTCTTGTCCGTGTATTGCTTAATATATTGTACTGTAATTGTCATCTTTGATAATGGCTTATGTAAGCCGAAAGCTTAGATTGGATTAAAAAAATATGGATCAATATTGTGATTTTCTTTCTTCGTTTAATGATAATGTTATTAAGCTTATCAGACGTTATGAAAAAAATAAACATAAAATAAATAGACAATACTTGTCTATATTATTTAATTAAATATGTATGAATGAAAAAATGCTGCCTAAATACACACAATATATATATATATATATATATATATATATATATATATATATACATTGAATATATTTTGGAAGAATGTTTTCATTAAGACATGTCTCATTAAATTATTTAGACAAGTTTTGTCTACTTATTTTTAATATGACCCTCTCATATTCACGGACAACCTTCTTGGTATCCTTATTAAAGGAAGATTGCAGGAGTATACTCATATAAAAAAAAATTGAAAATCGTACATTACATCAATTTGGCGATTTTCACTTCGCAAATAAAAATATTTTCAGATAAGCACAACAAATATGTGTTAGATAAAATAAGACCCTGATGAAACAAAACCCTGAAGATGACATTTTGCTAAAAATAAAGCTTTAAGTAATAAAAACGTAAGACTAAAAATTAATTCATTACTTCTTTACGCACAAACACACACACACACACACACACACACACACACACATATATATATATATATATATATATATATTATATATATATATGTATACTTGTCTGTGTGGGGGGTGTAAAAATTCAGATATAATTAAAATATATGAGTAAAAGGATAATATGAATATAGACAGTTTTTTAAATTTCAAAATTAAAAGAAAACGAATAAATTTAAAACTTTATTTTATTTAAATATGTAATACCTAAATTAATCTCAAATTAAAATAAAAAACTTCAACAACAACAACATTTATTCGCTTTCTTTTATTAGATATTAAATTACATCACTTAACATCTTCCATAATTTACCTTGAATTTACCTCATGCATATTTATGTGCATTTTTAAATTTAAAAATTTAAATAAAAAATTTAAGCGCAGTACCTTGTCAGTCGTTTTTAATGAATTTTCTATAAAAGAGGGATAACAGGTAACAACGTTGTAAATGATAACATAAACAGATAAATACATTCACAGCTTTCAGTATAAGAATTATATTTTGATACTATTGAGACCCTTGTAGAAAGAGTTTATCTCGATCGAAAATGTTTCTGTTTGGAGCAGCACATATTTTCTTTTTTAAGCTTGTTGTTCTAAGTGGCCTCCACATTGACAGATGGGGAACCAGAAGTAAATTAGTGAATAAGGAATTTTTGGAGATCAAGTGGAAACAAAACCGGAAATAGGGTATATCCAGGTGCTGGTCTATATTAACAATCATGCTTACGATCGGGAAAAGGTCTGATCGGCCCTTAGTAGAAGGCGGGCTTGTCCGTTGCGTGGTTCCGAAACCTCCATTCGCAGTGACATCCACCACGTTGGGATGAGTAGATAGGCGAACAGTTGATAAAGAGAAAAGCTGACATTAGCAGAAGTTTTCTAGAGTATCATCTACCCGCCAACACGGACGAGCAAGCGAGGCACTGAATAAAACATCTGCATATAATAAGGAAATCAGGGTTCGCTTTCATATTCCTCGACGTTAAGTTTTTCATTCATCTTGTTACATTGTGAGTACGCAGCAGACCCTTTCTCTGCTTTCGGTGCACACAGACGAAATTAACCTCATGAATATTTATCTGCATTTTTAAATTGAAAAAATCTGAAGAACTGACATCAATTTTACTTGTGTTTCTAAATACTTTGTCTTGATAAAGTTCACCAGAGGACAAAACGAGTCGGCTAAAAAATTCCTGATATTGAATACTTTTCAGAAGGGGAAGATGACTCAAGGAGAGATTCCCAGGCGGCTTGGTATTTCCAGGAACAGTGTCCAAATCATTCAACAGTCCTGTGTTACTACTGGAAGTGTCCTTAGAGCAAAGAATACCAGTTTTAAGAAATACTGTCTTAGCAGTGAGGTTTCACTTAATACAATACACATATTATTATGATAGAACTATTAGGTTGGTGCTAAAATAATGACATAGTAACATATGTGAGAAGACGTCATTATTTTTGCACCAACCTAATACTTGAACGGGCGTATAGCAGCAAAGCAAAAACGATCATTATCCCCAAAATATTGGAGAAGAAAATTGAAATGGTTAAAAGAACATCTAACATGGGATGCTGAATATTTTTTTTAGTGATGAATGCAAAATACATTTAGCTTCTAATGCAAGAGAATATGTATGAGAACCAGTGGAAGAAAGAGACAATGGAAGATAAGTACAAAGATGTAAAATTTGGTGGTGAACACTTCATGTTGTTGGTTTGCATCAAAAGCGATGGCAGAAGAAAATTGGTCAAAGTTGATAGAAATCTCAACAGCAAAAACTATATTACATTTACGACGGTCTAATCTTATGCCAGACTACAAAGATGCAGAAATGTTTCAGAGTGAGGGTGCTCTTTGACAAACATCACGTGCAACAAAAGGATTTCTTTTGGATGAAGATATTCAACGTTTGGAACACTGGCGAGCACAAAGTCCTAATAAAAAAAGCATAATAATTGAACCAATGTGATGGCGACTAAAGGAATATGTTTTCCAACAAAAACCACACAATCTTTAAGACCTTTGGGATTAATGTTAAGAAGAACCAAGAAATATTTCCAATTAAAAATCTGACACAGTTTCATCCAATACTGCATCAAAGTGAGGCAATTATTCTAGCTAAAGGCAGCAGCATTAATTATATACGCTATTTTTGACGTCTTTGTTAAGGCAAACTATGGAGGACCGTGAGGGATATAATGTAATGTCTAATAAACAAAAGGGAGTAAATCTTGTTGTTGAGTTTCCATTTTTTAATGTAATTAATATTTATATCATTTTAGTTTGGGATTAATTTATGTATTATATATTTTAAATAATAGAAGGTTATGGATTTCATATTTTTAACATTTTTGTCATTTTTGTTGGCTTAGAAAAAGATTATTTATTTGAGAAAAGAGATATTTGAAAAAATAAACAAAAAAACAACAAACCAAAAACAGAGCGGAGATTTAAGATTTATATTTTGATAAAATTTGATAGTGTCACTCTCAAGAATTTTCCACCTAAGTTAATTTCTCTCTTAATAAGTGCGGCTTTAATAACATTTACTTACTTTTGTTTATTAGACATTAAATTATATTACTTAGCATCCTCCATAATATACCTCGACTTTTCAATTAGCTTGATATATATATTAGAGCGTTATTAAATTAAAACTTTTTGAATAACTTTCGTTCATTTTCTCACCGACGTGACATGGCGACTGTTCTGATGAGTTATTTTTTTCTCTTAGTGCTTTGACGGTATGAATTTAAGCATGCTGCTAGATTGGCATCTGATTTACTGTTGAATTAGATAGATGCAACCGTCAGTTTTATTCTAATAGCCTCTTTTCTCGCCTGTGGAACTCCCTTTCGATTTCTTGCTTTTCTGTCGAATACAATTTTCAAAAATTTAAATGCAACGACAATTGCCATCTTCTGCCTTCCTGAATTCTGCTCTTTTATTGTCCTTTTCTCCACTTCTCCTCACTAAAGTCTGCTTATTTTATTTCACTCCCTGTAATTTGCTGCTTCTTGCATTATCGCTCTGCTTGGGGCGAAATAATAAAAATAAAAATAAAAATACTTGTTACAAAATAAAATCCTTACATTTGCCCTGATAATGTCCCTCAGAAACACATCAGCTAAGTTTTTCTTTTGTTTTTGGTCAAGTCATATTGTTCTTTTAAAAATACTAGAATTTGTTGCAACACGTTTCAGCGTGTTGATATCCTCACAATATTTAATATTGTTGTTGAAGTTATCTTTAACATTTTTGTCGAGGTTTACAAACTCTACGTTTCTTTCAATTTCGCATTTCGATGAAATTTGAATAAGCTACTTCACGGCTTAATTTTTTTAATTTAATTTTATAAGACTTAATGGTAAAAAAAATTTAAGAATTTTTTTTTCCTTTTTAACGGCAAAGAATAAATTCTTAGGATTTCTTACTCTTGAACATGCAACATAAAACTGGCCATATGTAAATATTTCCTTGTAAATATTTCTCGCAAACGTAGGACGAACTAGAAACTGGATTTTTGTATATATAAAAACCTAAAGAAAACTTATGTAAAAGTAATATTGCATTTTTATTAAATAAGTATTTGTTTTAATCATTAAATCATTTTTAAAATAGTAGGAATATTTTTTTATGTTAAATAATAAAACTTTTAATTTTTACAAAGAAAATAATGAAAATTTATTGTACTAAGCTATGCACCCTAGTAAAACCAACTGTACTTTGTACCCGGCTTACCTGTTTCCACTTCTCCTTTAAATCTGGTTTCGATCGGCCAATGTATGGCTTCTTTAGAGGGTGTAACGGAAAGATGGATGGACGGAAGTCACAGAATTTTATATATAGATATTTTGTTATATCTGAAATTGTACCCATATGTATATATGTATTTGTTTGTGTATATGTTAGGGTATGAGCGGTTTTGTGTGTGTCAGTGAATTTGTGTATTTGTGTTGTGTGTATATATCTGCATTGTATGTATAAATTTATGTATCTATGTGTGCGTCTATATGCGCGTGTGTTTGTATCCAATTCACCCAAAGATTCAAAAGTTAAATTCTTCTAATGAACAGTGACATTAAAAATGTTTCACTAATAAGAATGGATAAAATCTCTTTTTGGCCCAAACAAAAATAACAGTAAAAATTAATTATAAATATTCACGAGAATAAAAAAACAGTCACGTGACCTGACATGATCCGCATGAGACATCTTTAGGCAGGAAAGCCAATCTTTCTCTTTTCGCTCCGTGAAGCAGGACGCATACATTTCAGACTCGTGACAAACCAAGCAGATAAGTACAAAATTCATATTGTTTTGATACCTAATCTTTTGCAAGTAGATGCATGCTAACCTTGTATTAAGAATTTCGAATATAACACACACACACACACACAGACAAATATATATATATATATATATATATATATATATATATATATATATATATATATATATATAAGTGTTTTTATATGAATACTTTTGTGATTTGTTTGAAATTTTCATATATTTATGTTTTCGTCTGTTTTATTCACTTTAAATGAAGTCGATGTTTCATATCCCGCAAAACAACAGCTCGGTTTTTGCTGTGGCCTTGTTAGGGCCAGAAATAAAGACACAAAGAGAGGAATTGAGTTAAACAAATATATTTACAGAAACAGTAATACAAACATTTACAAACGAGAGTGTTACAGCAAGAATGTTCGGTCCGACTGTCAGAGCTGATTGCTGGAAACTTCCCTTTCCAAAAGACAGTACTAGGTCCTATTTATAGCGGGGAGAGTACATGCGTGCGTGGGTAAATTACCATAACAGTTTTAAACATAGAAGTATTTTTTTCTAACAATTATGTGGTTTATCAATACTAATGTTAATATGGATATAGCTAAACAGATTTATATCCTATGAACCTGTATCTAGGTAATAGGCATCTAGTCTTTACAGACTTCTATTTGTGCAATTTATTATAAAAATATGGCGTATATAGAAAGCATCTTAATTCAAAAGCCTTTTTCATGAATGTATTTAACACGTTTCTTCAACCAACGTTCTCCGGTTTCATGAATTTTACATGAAATCTTACTTAATACCAAAAGACAATTGATATTGGCGTTTAAAGAAAAATAAAGACTTAAAGTGATGGCATAATCCATGTATAGGCTAAATATTTTAATCGAATTCCGCACAGAATTTTCAACATGGCAAGTAACGATTAGTGACGATACTTTGATTGTTGTTTTTTTTTCTGAGATAAATACAAAATCTCGCTTTAAACACGGCGCAGAGAAAAATTGGAATGCCTAAATGAAAAACATTGAAAGAAGAAAAGAAAAAGCTTTTACGTGCGTTTCTGACAGCGTTTGCATTTACGTTGAAGATGAAAATATATATATTTTTTTTTTTTTTGATTAGTTTGGTGATTTGGGATTTTGTGTTAAAGTAAACAACACAAGTAAAAAAAAAAAAGGGAGAAAGAAGGGGTTTCAGAGCGGGTCAGAATTTTTAAAAAAAGACTCAAGCAAGAAAGAAACTGAAAAGAGAAATGAAATGAGAAAGAAAGAAAAGAACGAAGAAAAAAAAACTGCTTAGGAAGGCATCACAATCTTTTAAAAAAAAATGTGAAGAAAGAAGGGCACAGAAGAAATAAGTGGAAATAATTAGAAGATAAGAGAATGAAGAGTTTGGACGTGGAAAGCGTATGTTTTAAAAGCTCTGTAGAAAGAAAAATGTAAGAATGTTGAAATAATTACTCTAGATTTGGAAAGACTTGCTGCCACTTAATGGTACAGACCCAATTTTTTTTCATAGTAAGGTACACGTGGTATAGAGTTACGTTAAGAGGCAGATTATACGGATAGGAAGTGAGATAACGGTTAATTTTAGACTTGAACAGATTGAAATTGTAGTGAACGGGGAAACATCCTCTTGGGAGTCAGTTCTACAAAGCAGTGATTCGCGAGAAGAAGCAGTTTGAGTGAATACGGAGGGAATGCGGGTGCTTTGTTACAAGATATGTGATCCTAGCCGTGAAGATTAGACATGGCGGAACCAAGGAATATAGTTTGTCCGAGAACATTCCATGGTAGTAGCTACAGAGAAGCGAGATCATTGTCGCATCACACCTGTGGGAGAGAGGTTAGAAGGTGGAAAATAATTCGTCCCCCAAAAGGACTCGAGGACACTTTTGAAATCTATCGAGACTGGAAAGAGCGGAATGGGCAGCTGCCGCCCAAATACGACTATTCCATTTTCGATCTGATCTGGCTCTTGTAAATGTAAATGAGAGCATGAAGAGTCAGATTTTTGTTTTACTGTTGTTCACCCAGTGCAAGGCCCAAGAGCCACTCAAAGGTAGAAGTTGACTGAATGAGGTTGTTGAAAGTAGATAATGGTTGACCCAAGACTTGAAGAGGTTAACACTGTAGTTGTCAGAGAAAATTGTAGATATGTAGCTATGCGTCATAATTATAGTAATAATAACTATCTCGCTTACACACACGCACAGATGTATTGATGCTAAGCTTAACTCTGGGGCAAGATTAGAGTTGCGCAGCCTAGGAGAATCGAACTCTAGACTTTAATATATAGTCTACGAAGACTGTCATGGGTTTCACTTTATTATTTAAATAGTAAATAACACGTTGTTATTAATTATAACGGTGGGACCTCAACAGGAATCTAACTCGCTAAACTCAGCGAGACGAAAATATTTACTATTAGTGCCATAATCCATCCATCAAATCGACCGAAGTTGGGCCATTGTGAATTCCACGATCATGTGATAGAATGTAATTCACCGGTGCTACATAGGATTTTGAATTCGGAGTTGTCCTTCTAGATGCTCGCCAACCAAAGAGGAAGTTTCCAGTTTGCCTAATATTTAACACATTGAGGGAGAGATGAAAAAGATTCATACATTTCACAGGGGTATTTCTGCGAAAGTGAATCACCGATTTCTCGTTTGAAACTGCTGTCCATTACGGCTCTCCACGCATCCACAAATGTGACTAGTCTTTTTTATTTACTAAACATAGTCTTGGTTGGCTTAAAACCTAAGTGGGCTACCCAATGAGGAGCAAACTTACTTCATTAGTAATGGCCTGCGAATTACAAATCTTTTCCCTTTCACACACACACATATATACACACATCATAATTATTCGTGTATAATACGCACTCATGTATAATATGCATCCCGAAGAATGGAAACAAAAAGCACACGTATACTTTATATCAGGAAGGCACAGTTGAAATTTCTAGCGTACATAATGAGGAAAGAGAGTTTGAAAAAATTGATACTCACAGGACAGATTGAAGGCAAGAGGGACAGAAAAAAAAACAAAGCATAACATACAGATTTATAGGAAAGTTGTGTATATCTATATATCCTAAAATGGTAATAATAACACTTTCCCTCTCTCTCTCTTTGACTCGATAAAAATGAGTAATGGACTGCTTAGAATTGTTGAAATTACAACGTTACTTGCAACCACATCACAGCTTAATAGGTTAAACAACTCATAATCAGAATAGCAAGATTTCAAATGCTAAAATTTAAAAGAAAAGAAAGTATGCCGAATAAATAAATATGCTAAAAATAAGATAAAAAAAAATGAATATAAGAATAGCTAAAATAAACAAAATGCTATTGAGCTGTGATGAGGTTGCAAGTAGCGTTGTAATGTAAATAATTCTTTAGTTATTGTGAAAGGTTACGCTGCTAGTATTAGGTTGGTGCAAAAATAATGACGTTTTTTGACGTTAAAAAATACGTCAAAAAACGTCATTATTTTTGCATCAACCTTATAGATTATTTATTTTGTATTCTAATTAGTGTTCAATACTCCAAGATACTATTTCTTTACAACACAACTTAGAATACAAAATCAAATAAACTTTAATTCAAATACCAAATTTAGAACCGAAAAGGTATACATAAAATAAATCATATAAGATAACGATAAATCATTTTTTTATATATTAAAAACAATTTTAGGGAAAAGAGGTATCACAATGTAGAAAAAGTTTTTGTGCAACTCGTTTCGTTTTTGATGACTTAATCGTACTATATATTTATGTTGATGGTACTACGCATGCGCATGAACTAGAGACGCTGGGAATTTTTAATTTAAAAAAATATTTATGTGTATTTTGAGTATATAATCTAGTCGATTTTATTTAGATTCTTTTTCTTTTGGTTATATTTATGTTTTCATCACTTTTGTTATTAAATATCCCACACTGGGATACGAGAAGATCCTTCTAAATATCGGCCTATTAGCCTTCTACCTCAGATAAGCAATATGTCTTACGCTTCTCTAGGTCAGCTGCTAAAAAATGTTACTAAAAGAGGCTATCAAGCTTTAGATAAAATTGTTGAAGCTCGGGCTGTTGCATTGCATATCTCGATATATCTTTACAGGGATTAACATAATGGTCTTTTTCACATGTTGAAAGGTTATTGTATTTCTGGACGATTTTTTGAACTGATTCAATCTTCTTTATCAAATCATGAAATGGAAATTGTCTTGACTGGCCACTTTTCTGGGTCTTTTTACATTAATGCAGGTATTTACCATGACTCTTACCTTTGCACCTACGTTGTCCCTAATTTTCATAAGTGATCTTCCTGATGTCAGCAGTTCTCAACACACTATCTATGCTGATGAAGCAATTATTTACTCTTATCTTTATATTCGGTCTGATCGCTTCTATGAGTTCAAATGATCTCAAAAATGATCTACACTCTTGTGCTAATTAATTGGACTAGTGCACATGTTACTACTTCGTATGTCCATTCCATGGAGTTCTTCTTTGCAGATTGACCACAGATTCTCGATTGGATTTAATTCAGGGAAGTTTCCATGCCACTCTATAGTACTTTGATCTGCTCACTGGTAACGCTTGCCAATTTTCGTACGCTCCTTCGAGTAATGTCCATCACAGACAATGGTCGTAGGACAACTAATTGACAGTCGAGACAATAGTGTCTGGGCGTGATAAAAATCTGATACAATCACGAGTGTTTTTCAAGATCAAACAAATTTCATCATACACCAGATTCATATTTTTGTGATGTCAATGAACACTCGTTGCAACTTTTGTAATGTCAATGAATACTCGTTGTCACATTCGTAATGTTCGTTGTAGTAGAGACTTTGTAATCGCAGATACAACTATAGTAACGCCGTTGAACAATACTGGTGTCAGACGCCTTCGAATAACACTGGCACTAATAGTACTTGCTCGATAATACTCACTCGAAAAGTAACCACTGAATATTGATTTGTGTAGTGATTAGTATAGAGAATAGTATAGTGAATAGTATAGACAATAGCGATCCGTATAGTAATAGAAGATAGAGGAGAAATAGCGATCCGTTTAGTAATAGAGGATAGAATAGAAATGGTGATCATTTGGACGCCACGCTAATTCCCATACTTTTCCTGTTCATCACGTGATATACTTATTAGGTTGGTGCAAAAATAATGACGTAATAATGTCGTTTTTGACGTTAAACGTCAAAAAACAACATTCTTACGTCATTATTTTTGCACCAACCTAATATTTCAAATGAGATCGCCTGTATTTGTTCGCTGATGATCTGTGTTCAAACTCCAGTGTCGGCTATATAACACCTCTTCTTTGGGATGACTTCCTGTGGAGTTTATATTTTTTCAGCTTCTCTTCAATAGTCAAATGTTCCGTTGCAGTTCATTTTCTTTTAATCTGTTCACTGATTTCTGATGGCGTGTGTACGTCAAACATGTCATACAATATTAACGTGCAATTACTAAATCAGTGAATCTCCGTTTTAACTGAGTAAGTTGTCTCTTCTGTTCCTACCTTTCTCCCTGTACTATGTATGTCATTTTTCCGATCCGTTTTTTTATAAAGCCATCTTCTTAGAATTCCTTTCCACATTGATACATTTAAAAAATATCTTGTTTTTAAGGTTAAAAAACAACATTATTAAGTCATTACTTTTGCATCAACCTAATATTTAAGTCTGGACATAAACAATTCGCATTTTCCTTCATTGATCATATTCTTTAATTCTCTCAAATACTTTTTTTTACATCTTCTGTATGTTGCTTTCGAGTCTTACTTTTAAATAAGTACGTCATCCAAATATGCTTGAGCACAATCCAAACCGAAAAGCATGGTATCCATTGTCTGTTGAAATATCCTTGATGTTACCTTTATACCGAAAGGAAGACAGTTGAATTTGTATAACCCTCTATGAATGTTAATTGTTAATAGTTTTGAGCAGTCTTCGTCCACTAGTATGTCTGACAGGTCCAATTTAGAAAAAAAAGTACCTCCATTCAGTTTGGCAAAAATTTCCTCTGGACTTGGTAACGGATAGTTATGTTGTTTTAAACTGTCATTGAACCCCATTGAAAAATCAGCACATACGCGGATTTAAGTTAAGTTAGACTGTTGGCGATTCCCATTAGGAATAATCTATTTTTGATATCACACTTATTTTTCTAGTCTGTCCAGTTCATTATTAATTAAATCTATGGCCGCAAAAGGTACAATACTTTTTAACTTAAATGTCAGTGTTACATTCTCTTTTGACTCAAACTTAGCTTTTTCTTTCGTGAATGTCCCTAGACCTTCTTAGAAAACTTCTGGAAAACTCTTTTTCAGTTCATTTTTCAAATTTTCATTTGCCGTATTATTAGCGGGGTAACAATATTTATCTTGTTGCAAAATAGTGTTAATTGGAAGGTCCCAAAGATTAAACAATGCAATCCAGTCTGTTCCAAACAAATTAGCAGTATTCTTTAATACAAACACAACCGCTTTTTTTGGTTTTCTCACAAAAGAAACGTTACAGTTGAATTCACCCCAAAAGTTCAATCTTTTTCCTGAAACTCCATGTGCAACTTTATTAAAAGTCAATAAACTTGGTTTACGCATTTTTCTCCATGTCTGTTCATTTATGATATTGATATCAGATGCCGTACCTAGTTGCAATTTTATTTTTACATCATTAATTTGCAAAAAAAATGTTCCTCTTTTGAGATGTCTTGTTAATTTCCTTTTAGGTTTCTTATCGTTAATCTATATATTTATCATGTTCACATATGTTTTACTTTTCTCCATGTTTTGTATCTGCAACTCCAACGTTTGTATCCTAATCTCCTACATTCATAGCATTTTTTGTTCTTGAAAAAAAAATTATTTTTAAAATGCTTATCTCCACAACCGTGACAAGTATTAGTTATTGAGGGAGGTTTATAGTTTTTTTTTGTTTTTTTTTTACTGTTCTGTTAGGAGTTGACAAATGTAGTTTTTTTCCTCTTAGATGGTCGGACAATCGTTTTTTTGTTTTTTTTCTCTTAGATGTATTTGTGAATTGTCTTTTTCCTCAGTACTTGCAGTATCGAGTTCAAATTCACAATACGCTGACACTCTTCCGCTATTTTCTGGAGAGTTAATATGGGATCCATTTCTAATTTAGCAAGTATCCTGGATCTTATCTCCGCGTCTTTATTAGAAGTTAATCCCTGTACGAATATCAGGCATTTAAATAAATCTGGAGTTAATTCATTTAAATTGAACTTCTCACATTCTCGATTCACGACTCCTGCATAAATGACAAAATCTTCATCGTTGGACTTTATTAAGACATTGCTATCGTGTATTAAATAATGAACTCCTACCACCAAAAATTTTTGATAGCATTAGAACAATCTCATCAAAATTTATCTCACGTGTTTTTGTTTGTTTGTTTTTTTCGAAATATTATTTACATATTTTTTATGTTCGACAGGAGACAATTTTCTTAATAATAACCGAACTTTTTTCACCATTCCAATGCGAACAACCCCCTTTTGAAGGTCCCTTCGTATCTTCTATAATAAACTGGAAAAGTTATCCTTTTGTGGATTGTACACAAATTCGCTGATTGAATTAACAATGCATCTGGAATGAATGAATTTGAAATTTTCCTTCTATCATGTTTTGGTAAACAACACAAAAATTTCTGTTGTAGTTGTAATTGTAATTGCTGTCCATGTCGTTGTTTTTGTGGCTGCAATTGTTGTTCTTACTGTAGTTTTTGTTGCTGCAACTGATGTTCTTGT
This sequence comes from Acanthosepion lycidas, assembly GCA_963932145.1. Classification (NCBI taxonomy): domain Eukaryota; kingdom Metazoa; phylum Mollusca; class Cephalopoda; order Sepiida; family Sepiidae; genus Acanthosepion; species Acanthosepion lycidas. Next base: position 1,159,802 of record OZ010606.1, on the reverse strand, counting down.
TGTTGCTTTTGTAGCGCCAACATTTGAATCATGATAGTTTTAATTCTTCCATTCCGCTAAATATTTTGCAGATTAATTTTTTCTTCGTGTAAATTGAAGGAATCCTCGTGTAACTTCAAGGAATCCTTATCGCCACTTTTGTGATGTCAACGAACACTCGTTGCAACTTTTGTAATGTCAATGAATACTCATTGTCACATTCGTAATGCTCGTTGTAGTAGATATTTTGTAATCGCAGATACAGCTTTAGTAACGCCGTTGAACAATGCTGGTGTCAGACGTCTTCGACACTAATAGTACTTGCTCGATAATACTCACTCGAAAAGTAACCACCGAATAGTGATCTGTGTAGTGATCAGTATAGAGAATAGTATAGTGAATAGTATAGACAATAGCGATCCGTACAGTAATCGAGGATAGAATAGAAATGGTGATCATTTAGACACTACGCTAATCCTCACATATATATTTCCTTGAGATATTTATTTCAAATGGGATCTCCTGCGTTTGTTCGCTAGTGTTCAAACTCCAGTGTCGGCATTGACACTTTATTCCGATATAACAATATTACTGCACCCCACTGCAAATGACCCCTAATCTGATAAAAAAATAGAAATCGATTACACCCTGTCACTCCAGTGGGTCTAAAACTGACCAAACGATGAAAGAAATGCGACTAAAGCAATTGTTCCAGTTAATTTGCACAAGGGTATACAATAATTTGTTAAATAAGGCAAAGACTGGCTTGTTAATTTTAACGCCTCAAATATAAAACTGCACTTTTTTAATTGTTTAAGAGACCTTTTTTACCTTCCATCAGAATGGCTGAAGCTAAACACCAAGAGAGTGACTCGTTGCGTTTTCTCGGACAATTGCTAAGCCTGCAGCTAGGAAGTTTGGTTCACTGTGTCGAGCTAGATCATTTTTCTTGACAGAATCTGTCTTACATATTTATAAGTCTACCATTCGTCCTTGCTTTGAATATTTTTGCCACATATAGTCAGGTGCTCCTGCTATATGTTTAAAAATTATTGATAAAATCAGAAAAAGAAGTTGCAATGTTATTGGTCCTGACATGTCAGGTAGGCTTCAGTCACTTTCCCACCGCCGTAAGGTATCTTCCCTCTGCCTTTTCTATAAATACTTTCATGGTAATTGTTCTGATGATCTTTCCTCTAGAGTACCTAGATTTTATGTATTTAAGCGTAGTACTAGACTTGGAATGATTGTCATCAATTTACAGTTGAATTGGCGATATGAAGCTGTAAGTTCTATAGCAAAAGTTTCTTCTTTGTGTTGGTGAAGATCGGCTTCTTGCTTTTCTGTCAACTTTGATGTTTAAAAATATAAATACAATGTCACTTGTTATCTTCTGTCTTCTTATTTCTTGTTCTTTTATTAGCTTCTCTCCTTAATGGTATGTATTATCTAACACGCAGTAACCCTTTGTGTTTTAGTGATTTTATTGCTTTGTTTGGCGAGAAATGAGGATTTGGAAGAAGATCTGCCAAAAATGGTGAAACGCTGTAAAAATATGTACGCAAATTTATTGTGGATGATCTTGCGATTAAACATTTTCGTAAATTGTTTTCTCTTTCAATTAAGGTAGCATTTTTTTCATGCAAAAACCTTTTTCACTTTGCTATGCTTTTTTTCTCCGCACACACACACACACACAGATATATAGATAGATAGAGATATATGATATAATATTATAATGAATATAATGTATATAACTGTTGTAACCTAGAAAGGCTTACTGAATGAGGAATAACCAAAATGGAGGTTGGAAATAGGCAAACTACTGGTAGTGATGGACTACTTAGCATATTACCCACTTACAATAGTGTCCAACGTATTTATGAGGATTCAATAACATATAAGATTATGTAATGGTTTTTTTAATCCGACATTATTTCTAGAAACTTTTTGTTTTACTTGGTACGCACGTTTGAGTTGACATCCCTATTATTTTAAACAGTGTAATTAACGTCAACCGGCTTCAAAATCAAGACGTCCTTCTCAACGGCACACATGCCTTCACACAAGAATCGAACTTGTATCCCTACTTTCCTTCAGGCCTCTTACTCTTTAGCCGATGTGATCCATTTTTTCCTTATTATGAACTTGATTTACAGACTGGTTGGCATCTAAATAAATAAACGGCAAATTCTGTCTGTCGTCCATATGTCTGAAACCTCTCTAACTCTAGCCACACGTGTTCTACATTAATATGCCTTTTTAGAATCAGGATGATCCTGGGATTTGCCCTTTACCTGGTGCTTGAACATCCAACATTGGG
>OZ010606.1:1142500-1152500 GCA_963932145.1 Acanthosepion lycidas | reverse complement strand
TGAAAAACTGAGTTAGCTCGCTAGATATGAATAAATTGAAGTAGATAGATAGATAGATAGATAGAAATAGAATGAGATAGATAGATAGATAGATAGATAGATAGATAGATAGAAATAGAATGAGATAGATAGAAAGATAGATAGGAATAGAATGAGATAGATATATAGATAAATAGATAGATAGATAGATAGATAGATATGAAAAACTGAGTTAGCTCGCTAGATATGAATATATTGAAGTAGATAGATAGATATATAGATATGAACAAACTGAGATAGATAGATAGATAGATATGAACAAACTGAGATAGATAGATAGATAGATATGAAAAAACTGAGATAGATAGATAGATATGAACAAACTGAGATAGATAGATAGATAGATATGAACAAACTGAGATAGATAGATAGATAGATAAATAGATAGATAGATATATAGATAAATAGATAGATAGATAGATAGATAGATAGATATGAAAAACTGAGTTAGCTCGCTAGATATGAATAAATTGAAGTAGATAGATAGATAGATAGATAGATAGAAATAGAATGAGATAGATAGATAGGAATAGAATGAGATAGATATATAGATAAATAGATAGATAGATAGATAGATATATAGATAGATAGATAGATAGATAGATATGAAAAACTGAGTTAGCTCGCTAGATATGAATAAATTGAAGTAGATAGATAGATAGGAATAGAATGAGATAGATAGATAGATAGATAGATAGATAGATAGATATGAAAAACTGAGTTAGCTCGCTAGATATGAATATATTGAAGTAGATAGATATATAGATATGAACAAACTGAGATAGATAGATAGATAGATAGATATGAACAAACTGAGATAGATAGATAGATAGATAGATAGATATGAACAAACTGAGATAGATAGATAGATAGATATGAACAAACTGAGATAGATAGATAGATAGATAGATAGATAGATAGATATGAACAAACTGAGATAGATAGATAGATAGATAGATAGATAGATATGAACAAACTGAGATAGATAGATAGATAGATATGAACAAACTGAGATAGATAGATAGATAGATAGATATGAACAAACTGAGATAGATAGATAGATAGATATATAGATAAATAGATAGATAGATAGATATATAGATAAATAGATAGATAGATAGATAGATATGAAAAACTGAGTTAGCTCGCTAGATAGGAATAAATTGAAGTAGATAGATAGATAGAAATAGAATGAGATAGATAGATAGGAATAGAATGAGATAGATAGATATATAGATAGATAGATAGATAGATAGATAGATAGATCGATATGAAAAACTGAGTTAGCTCGCTAGATATGAATAAATTGAAGTAGATAGATAGATAGATAGAAATAGAATGAGATAGATAGATAGGAATAGAATGAGATAGATATATAGATAAATAGATAGATAGATAGATAGATATGAAAAACTGAGTTAGCTCGCTAGATATGAATAAATTGAAGTAGATAGATAGGAATAGAATGAGATAGATAGATAGATAGATATGAAAAACTGAGTTAGCTCGCTAGATATGAATATATTGAAGTAGATAGATAGATAGATATGAACAAACTGAGATAGATAGATAGATAGATAGATATGAACAAACTGAGATAGATAGATAGATAGATATGAACAAACTGAGATAGATAGATAGATAGATAGATATGAACAAACTGAGATAGATAGATAGATATGAACAAACTGAGATAGATAGATAGATAGATAGATAGATAGATAGATAGATAGATATGAACAAACTGAGATAGATAGATAGTGGGATAGATAGATAGATAGATAGATAGATAGATATGAACAAACTGAGATAGATAGATAGATAGAATTGGCTTAGAAAGAACGAGAGAAAGATGGAATGAAAAAAAGACAGAAATCGAGGTGAAGTGAGGGAGTTCTAGAGTAAAATGGGAGAGAAAATGTTCGAGAAAGAAGCAAAAAGAGATTGCCAAAATGTATTAAATAGGGGAGGGTAATTAATATCGAAGGGACAAGGAAAGATGGATTAAGAATCAAAATGAAAGAAGAAAAGGAAGAATGAAATAAAGGAAAAAGGTAATGGTGATAAGAATGTTAGTGTATAAGATAGATGAAGAAAAGGGAAGAGAGAAAAAGATGAGAGCGAGCGAAGGGCCAAGAGAAAAGAGAAAGAAAATGAGAAGAGAGAAAAAATAGAGAAAGAAGGAAAGAGAGAATGGAGAGAGAGAGAAGAGGAAAAAGAAAGGGCAAAGAGTGAAGAGAGAAAAGGATTGGGAGAAAAAAGAGAAGAAAAGGTAAAAAGAGTGAAACGAGAAAGAATATTGAAAAAAAAAAGAAAAAAGAGATTTTGACGAAGTAAATCCCGGCCCACAATTTCAAGTCTCCGCAAAAATGTGGGATGTGAGGTTTTCTTCAATGAGCAGACCCGCCTCCACAGTGGGCCACAGACTTTTATAAAGCTAAATTGAACGCCAATAATTAAACAGTGAAGTAAGAAGCTCCTTGTTTCGTTGTAGTGTCGACAACAGCAGCGGCACCTGTAATCGAAACGAGGCTGCTGCTCCAAAAGACACGAAGAGAGAGAGAGAGAGAGAGAAAGAGAGAGAGAGAGAGAGAGAGAAACAAAAAGCAGCCGCAAAGTAGAATTTCAAATAATAAAACGGAAGACAAAAAGGGGGGAAAAGTGCAAAAAGAAAAATATCCTAGACGAGCACTGGTGGACTCTGCAAACTGGTTTCAACTGCACCGGAATCGATCGTTAACTTCCGTAAACTTTTCCAGCCAAAGTAACAAACGATGATGGTAAATAAAAGCCTCTTGTTCATACTTTTGCAAGTTTTCGCAGGTAAATATACGTTCATTTTTTATTTCCTTTTTATATTCCTTGTTGTAATTATGATGTGAATATTCGCGGCTGTAATGTCTAATACAGTGTAACCCGGATATAAGAGAGTTGTCGGGACAGGAGAAGAAGTCTCTTATATCCGGGTTTTGTCTATTATATATACATTAACACAGGCTCTAATTTGGGACCAGATAAAATCTCTCTTATATCAAGGTTTCTCTTATATCCGGGTCTCTTATATCCGGGTTACACTGTAGTTTATTTCAATGGAGAGCAAGTGACAAAAAGTCTCTGATCCTTCTACACTTGCCTCATTTTTCATGATTTTACTAATTTTCTTCTCAATTTCAATTCTATGAATTTCTACTTCTTTACAAAGCTATTCGGGACTGTTCCAAGTACTCCAAAAATGATGGGTACTGCTGTTAGCTTTGTTCAGATCTTTGGCAAATCTTTGCGTAGGGTTTCAATTTCTATCTACAATCGAACAAGTCATTGATTCCTTATTTACAGTTTTGAATCTGTTTTCCTGACCTGGGTTGGGAGATCAAATTCCTATAGGACTACTACTACTATTATTATTATTATTATTATTATTATTATTATTATTATTAACCTCTTCGGGACATAGGCGATCATGGTTCTTCACAGATTCATTCCCTTCATTATCTGTGAATTATCATATCTTTGAAAAAAAAAGTGCAGTGGTGTCTCATTGCCTTCTCCACGTTTTGGAGTTCAGAATTTTCCTTTTCTTCCACTGGTTGCCGCTCAAGACTAAAGAAACCATTTTACCCTGCTATTAACCCATTTAAAAAAATGCCATGTCCCATCAGAACGTAGGCGGTCATGGTTCTTCACAGATTCCTTTTTTTTATTATATGTGAATAGCTGTGCATTCTTGGGAAATATAGTGAAGTAGTTTCCTCTTGTCTTCACAACGAATTAGAATTCAATTTTCTTTCTCTTAGATTAGTTGTCACCAAGGCTACACTAGTATTCAATCCATAGCTGGATTATTATTATTATTATTATTGTATTTTTTATGTTCGCATTATATATTTGATGGTTATTGTTGGAAACTGAATGACAGTAAGTCGAATTAAATCTCTGGCACCTTTCTTAGTATCCACGCAGACCCCAACACCGCTGCCGAAAAAAAAATCTTCTTGCTCGAAAATTCAAATCATCAAAACTTTGTTCGTGTGTATTTATTTATTTTATTTTATTTTTGCATCGTTCCAGTTACTTCGATGATTATCGGTACTACCTTTTCATATTCTACACTTTTTTTCCTATTCCTAAGGAAGGTCTTGATTGTTTTTAATTGTAATTCATGCATTTGTAACATCACAGATGATGTTTGGTAGTTATTGCTGGGGGGGAGGGGAAGTGGCAACAAGTTTCTTAATATGTTCTATGCCTTCCTCTCTATTCTTTTTAACCGCAACGCTGCCTTGATTAGAAGTTTCCTCCATTCTTCAGCTCTAATCTTACTAGCTCAAATTTTCTTCAATTTGTCCCTTAAGATTTGGGGGACGCTTTCAAATGCTCCAGTTATCATAGCAACAAACATAACGCCATGTTTCTGAGTTTCTTGAGTTTAATAGTCTATTTTTAGACTCTTCTGTGTTTAACATGTAGTCTATGATCTATTATTATTATTATTATTATTATTATTATTATTATTATTATTATTATTGTTGTTGTTGTTTTATTCCCTTTGGTTTCTGGTGTATACACATTTGTTTCCAGGTACATGTCAGAAATGGTGTCATGACATTTTCCAGTGAGCAGTTTTGAAAAAAAATCGCACATATTTTACATAGACAAAGCCCTTCGTAAGGTGTAGGCTGTATTTTTGGTATCTCCCAAGGTATGGCCTACCAGGGATTCCTTCAATGATTCTCTTAGAATCTTTTCCAACCAATCCGAGGGATCCAACTACAGCTGTCCTCATGTGCCATATTTTTGAGATTTCGATTTCAAGGTCCTTGTATTTTGATAGTTTTTTGAAGATCTCTAAAGATCCCTTGCAATGTTCAGAGATTTCCATGTCAATAAGGAGGCACATTTTGTCTTTGCGGTCTCTAATCACGTTATCAGGGCAATTAGCTTTGATTGTTCTGTCTGTGTGCATTGTAAAGTCCCATAAAATTGTTGCAGATCCTATCTCCGTAACCGTGTCTGGGTGGTGTTCATACCAATTTCTTGCAGTTTCGTTTCCGTATTATTATTATTATTATTATTATTATTATCATTATTATTATTATTATTATTTCCTTTGGTTTCTGTTGTATACTTTTCCCTTCCAGAGGCCTAAGGTCAGAAAAGGCATCATAACATTTTTCACTGCACATTAGTGTAAATTAAAAAAAAAAAACCCTAAAAGACACACAGATAAAACCCTCCATAATGTGTGGGCCGTACTTACGAGAACAATTTTTGTATTTCATAAGGCATATGCTAACAGAGATTCCTTCAATGAGTCTATCAGAGCTTTTTCCCGATCAAGCCAAGGACCCCTACCACAATTGGAATTATTGATATCTTTATATACCACATTTTTTTTTTAGATTTCCACTGCAAGATCCTTGTATTTTGATAGATTTTTTAAAGATCTTCAAAGACATATTTTACTCTGCAGGAACTGCCATGTCAATTAGAAAGGAGATTCTGTTTTTGTGTTCTTTGATCACGATGTCTGGGTGATTAGCTTTGTTTGTTTTGTCTCTGTGTAAAATCTCATAAAATTATTACAGCTCCTGTCTTTGTAACTGCGTCTGGCTGATGTTTTCATACCAGTTTCTTGTAGTTTTCTTCCCATTAGATTTGCAAAATTTCCATTGAATATATTAGACCACGCTGTTATGCCGTGTTTTATAAATAGGTGGATGTTAATACCACGCAATCTGATACAAGATGGTCCATTATTTCTGGATATACATCAATGTAGTCTATGATCTGATATTATTATTATTGCCATCATCGTCATTATATTTCGATTTCTGCTCTGGTCACACTACCTACCAAGTCTACAGGAAGAATTAAGACAGGTAGTGGTGTGTTTTTATGGGTACATTTCATGATTTATTTTTCTAACCCCATAATATCACTAGCGTTACATGGACCAAGTTATTCTTAGTGTGTGGACTGTACTTATCAAGACAAGTTTTTGTATTTCTTTTAAGCTGGGATTCCCATGGATTTTTTCAATCTGTTATTGTGTTCCTTTTTTATCATTCCAAGCGCACCTACTATGACTGGTACTATTCTTGTTTTCAATTTCCACATTATTATTATTATTATTATTATTATTATTATTATTATTATTATTATTATTTTCTTTGATTTCTGGCGTTTACACATTTCTTTCCGATTCCCACCCACGGACCTAAGTTTAGAAATGGCACCATGACACTTTCCACAGACAAAAAAAAAAAAAAAAAAAAAATGACATAGATAAAGCCCTTCGTAAAGCGTGGGCTGTACTTGTCAGAACAATTTTTTGTATCTCCTTGAGCCATAGACTTCCAGGAATCCCTTCAATTAGTCTATTGCAATCTTTTCCAGCCAGTCCTAGGGCTCCAACTACAACAGGGATTGTTGATGTTCCCATATGCCACATTTTCGAGATTATTATTATTATTATTATTATTATTATTATTATTTGTTTTGCTTTTTTGTGTAGTACGAGTTAGCCCTAAGTCTCAACCAGAAATTTTGAGGAGGCAACAGGGTTTATTTTTTATTTATTTTTTTTTTTTTTGCGTGACAACAGATCAGGTACCATGCAATCAGAGATAAAATAAAACATATAATTGTGGCCACTGCATGGCCAGTAATCTACGCAAGATATGAGAAATAACCATGAGTATTATTTTTTGCAATTCATATATTTTAGGACTACTAGGAATTTGTTCCATAGAGTTGTTTACACGTTTTGATACCATTCCCAAAGTTCCAATAACAACAGATAATATTGGATTATTATTTAAGTTAATTATTACTTATATACAGGCTTACGACCAAGACTATCTTGGGATTCCAATTTAATATTTAATCATCAAATAATCCATTATTATTAATTATGACACGACGTAACGGCGTGGCGTCAACTAGGATCGAGAAATGGTCAGCGAAACCAACATATCAAATATGGTGTATCAATCCATTCTTCAGTCGGGATTTTCGACTCATTGTGAATTCCACAATCCTTTTGTTAGTGGCATAGTATGTGCTTCGCAAGGGCTACATCTTCTTCTTCTATGTACCGTGTCGTTTCAGGAAGTTGGCGGTCATGGATCTCCACAATTTCCTGTTAATAAATGTTGTCTTTTTGTCATTTCTCCTAAACCTTGGGCTAACGGCCATATCACGTTGCAACACCGGTTCCCGTACGATCATCGAAGTACCAAAACAGGTGCCGTAACCTTAGATTTGCGAGTGGTGTAATGGATATACAACTCAAAATTGAAAATTGGAGAGCCGAGTTCCAATTCCAGTTGGGTTCGGTATATTTACTTACGAGCAAATATTCCTGAGAAAAGTATGGACCCACTTCTTCTCCCCCAGCTATGGATTAATTAGTAGGATTTGTATCAGTAAATTATTATTATCTCCAAAAAAAAATCTTACAATCTAAAGATTTTGTCTAGCTTTAAATAACCTGCAAAAGGTTGATAAGCCGTAAAAAAAACAATCATTCAATCAATATTGCTTTATTTGCCATTTATTAAATATGAATCCTCCATGTAAGTCTGAGATGTCGTTCATATTATGCCAGTTTATACGTAAACGGCTTTTGTTTTCACAGCTTATCAACTTTTTCAGGTTATTTACAGCCAAAAAATATTTTTTACCCTATAAGAATTTTTCGGGGATAATAATGATGTACAAACCCTATTAATTAACCCATAACTGGAGGGGAAAAGCGGATTCATGCCTTTCCCAATGTTATTTGCGTGTAAGTGAATATAACGAACGCAACTGGAATTGGAACGATTTTCAATTCCGAGCCGTTTATCCATTAAATCACCCGCATATCCAAGCACGTAGTATTCCCAAGTGGTGAGCATCTAGCTATTGACCAAACTCGACGTTGCATAACTTCAGTGATCGTACGAGAACCGGTGTTTCAACATGATATGGTCGTAATCCCAGTATACCACTCGCACTTCCAAGCTTCTATTCTAAAGCAGTCACCCATTTAGGTATTGACCAAGCTCGACGTTGCTTGACTTCGGTGATTGTACGACAAACGGTATTTCAACGTGATATGGCCGTAAGCCCATTATACCATCCGCGCATCCAATCTTGCAACAGCCAAGTAGTCACCCATCTAGGCACTGACATGGCTCAAACTTGCTTAACTTTGGTTATCCTACGGGAACTCATGTTCTAATGTGATATGACCATAAGTCCATTATACCACCAGTACATCCAAGCTTGTAGCATCTGGTATCCCCAAGCAGTCACCCATCAAGGTACTGACCCGTCTCGATGTTGCTTAAATTCGGTGCTCGTACTTACAAACACTATTTCAATGTGATATGGCCGTAAACTCATACCATTTACCCATCCAAACTTACAGCACCTGACATTCCGAACTGGTCCGCCATCTATGTACTGACAAGGTTAGCCGTTGCTTAACTTCGATGATTGTACAAGAACTGTTGTTTCAACGTGAAATGGCCGTAAGCGTTCGTTTTTTCGGTGTATACGAGTTAATACAAAATATCTCAATATATACAATTTAGGAATAGAAAAAATACAATTTTGAATCATACTGGAATTTTTTAGATGAAGATCAATTAATATTGATTTTTTTCACGAATACATCTTATTTCTTTTTATCACACTCTCAGATCATTAATAAAAAGCGAATAATCTTAATGTCGTTATCTACAAGGGCTCACTTTCTATGGGAACTGCCGTAACCAATAGGCTACGAAAGCCAAACGGTCAAAGTCATTTCTTAATTACTTGAACGTTATCACGATACAATTCTTTTTTTTTTTTTTTTTTTTTTTTTACAGAAATCATATTAAATGTAGCAATATTCGAATGTTAAAAATGAAACATTGCCAATTATTATAAATTTGTGACTTTTTTTTTAATACCATGCCCATTCAGGAGGTAAGCTATCATGTCTCCATGCAGATTCTTTTTCTTTATTATCTGTGAATAGTCATGACTTCCTAGAAAAGACAAAGGAGTCATTTTTTGTTGCTTTCTCTGCCATTTTGAATTTATACACTTTAATGTCAAGAAAACAAACGGAACGCTAAAAACATGAACATATTATTGATTGATTCATTTTCTACGGCTTATCAACCCTTTACAGGTTATTTAAAGCAAAAAAATATTTTTAGATTGTAAGAATTTTTTGGAGATAATAATTATTTAACGATACAAGTCTTGCTAATTAACCCATAGCTTGGGGAAGTACTATTAGATTCATATCTTTCCCAAAGACATTAGCGCTTAAGTGAATCCAAGTAAAATTCGAAATCAGCTCTCCGATTAACAATTCCGCGCCATTATCCATTGTACCACCTGCACATTCAAGCATACAGCACCTAGCATTAAAACACGTACAGTACCTCTGTTTTTATTTATTTATTAGATTATCCATCTCAAATTTTTATCTAATATTTCGACAGATTCTAATTAAATAATTATTAATAAAACATGCGGCTATTTATGCATATGATAAATCATTAATTATATAATGTATAGGTTTATGAGAATTTAACTAAAAAAGTCATTAATGTTAATTTCTAAAAATATCTCGAAATTTATTTTGCTTTGCAGCTTTTTGTTCCTCTACATGCATATTTAAAAATTATTTGCTTGTGGAAAGGATTGTGTTTCGGCATAGTTGTCAGTAAACATCAATGATAGTTTTCCGGTGCTAAGTGAATCAATAATGGATCCGTAGGGTGTAAGGTAACGTGTGACAATCAAGTTAATGACAGTGTAGAAAGCGTTACGTACTTCATGGGTTTGCTTGTATTGGTTAGTTGATATTAACATCTATGCAGTAGCATGCAGAAGTGGGGGACAGAGGGTGCGACAGCCCCCGGGCATCCATATCGAGAGGGCATCCAATGAAATAAAAATTAAGTTTATATTT
>OZ010606.1:1057500-1137500 GCA_963932145.1 Acanthosepion lycidas | reverse complement strand
ATTCCCGCAGAGGTTGTTTTGTTCACTTCGCAGAAATGCTATCGAAAATGACATATATGGATTAAACAGTAACTGAATTCAAAACTTGTGGCTACCTCCGAGAGAAGAGAAGTGGAGCCTCTAAATCGGTTTGATATTATGGCATACTACGTCACCTTCTGGTAACTCTTTCAACTGCACTGGCACGAATCGGTACTGGTTTATTCTTTCCTTTGGATTCTAACAACACCAAGCGTTGTGATCTTGACTTATGAGTGCTCCAAGATATATGTAGCCTCCTCCATCCAGGCCCGTAGCGCCCTGGGCAACACCATCTCCTGAAACAGTTTGTTGACTATGCAAAGTAACGTAAATTGAAGGAGTAAACTCATCTTTATATTCCTGTTACACGAACAATGCATTTATTCTCCTCTTTCCTCTGACCTACTTCTAACATCTCAGTAAGGGAAAAACTGGATGGTTGCATTCAATGCCTTGAAAAATAAACGAGTTACGGATCAGACCCTCAACTATCACGAATCACGATAAACGGATGTTCCCTTAGAGAGGGTCCCTATCTTGATCGACTATTGAGTCTTAATCCAGACCCCATGAGAAGCTCGTACGTACGATCCAGTGCTAAAGATGCTGGGAAAATGATCAGTTCCTTGTACTGCCCAGTAAGTACCAGACTATTCGTGCTATCCTCTACTTTTATAAGAGCTAGATCAAGTCTAAAACGGAGGGTTTATGTCATATTGGGGCAGCAGCTGTCCAGTCATCACTTTCCAGTATCGACAGAGTCCAAAAGCGTTTTGCGTTCTTGTGGAGGACAAATTATTTTTCATCCTGCAACCCCACATTTTGACAAATGGAGTGTCGCAAGATAAAAAAAAAATTCGGTCAGAAAAGATAAATATAACAATATTCATGAAATAAATTTTAACCAATGTGGATTTTTAAGGTGTTTTCTTAATTTATCATTATATATATATATATATATATATATATATATATATATATATATATAAATAAAGAAATATAGTCTTAAGGTGTGCTATATTTATGGAATAAAATGCTCAATATCAGAGATAGAGCGTGTGTAAATATAAAAGTGAACATAGAAGTCAACACTTAGAGGCGACAGTCTGTTTCATGCTATATGCAATGACGATTGCATATAGCATGAAACAGGATGTCGCCTCTAAGTGTTGACTTCTATGTTCACTTTTATATATATATATATATATATATATATATATATATATATATATATATATATATATATAGTTTATGAAAAACTAGGTAATCCGTATGGGTAGACCTAAGGAGGATAACAAAATATTATTTAAATCACTAACAAACATCAAATTAAATTATTTGTAGACAGTCTAGAGACATTCAAATTTATATCAAACATTATAATCTTTATGAACCCCCAAAATAACACTTTCAAAGTAAAACAAAATAACAGCATCTGTTTCTAGCTTTTTTTACAAAGAAGATTAGTGACATCTTCTCTCCTCTTCTCTCTTAACTTCCTTCTCTTTTTCTCTCTATGGGTTTTTTCTTCTCTATCCCTTCGAGATCAATATATAACTTCCGTTAAGTTAACCGTTTAAATGTGTCAATATCTGCTAACTCACTCATGTCTTCTCTCTCTCCCCCCCCTCACTTCGTTAATTTACATTGTTTAATACGGCCCGTCAAAAATGTGTAAATTTTCTTTTCATTTTTTGTTTGGAAGTAAAGTCTGATGATCTGCAGTCCTTTTAAAAGGGCTGTGGTGAAATAATTTATAACATGGAACCTTAAAGTGGTCTGTTTTTATTTAAATTATATATATATATATATATATATATATATATATATATATATATATATATATATATATATATATATATATATTATTTACATTATTCGGACTATTGTCCTCATCTTTGTCGCCATATTTATCACAACATTTCGGCCGTTGTACGCTCCGGCCTTCTTCAGGTGGATGGAATGTCGAACTGAACCCTTTATTTCGCTCACTGGGGTAGACTGTTCTAGTTCCTCAAGGACACATGGCACAGTGGATAAAGGCGTTGGTTAGATCCAGTGACAAGACCCAAAGAGTGTGAGTTCAATACCCGGTTAAGGCAGTGGAGAACTTTCAGAGGGAAAATTAACAGGAGATAACTGATAGCTGACATCCATCAAACATGGCACGTGGAACTAGAACAATCTACCCCAGTGAATCGAAAGCCGTTGGTATAAACCAAAAAGTTCAAGTGCCCTTTGGGAGAGTGTATCTCCAACGAATTAAATAATATTTATGTTGGTCATACCACAAACTCGCTTTCAACGACGCTTGACACTCCATTTAAATGAAAACTCTAACATTTTTAGGCATTTAAAACAACATGTCTGCCCGCACACACAATTCCGTAAAATACTTGCCGAAAACACAATTATACTTCGACATGAAAACAATAGACAAAAAATAAAAATCTTTGAAGCATTATACATCAAACAGTTGAAACCCAACCTAAACAAAATCAATTATGGCATCTCTACAAATATTCTTAAATGTCTATTATTGGTAACAGAAGCCATTGGTTTATACCAACGGCTTTCGATTCATACTTCTACAATTCACTCTAGTGTGGTCATGTGCGACGTCATGAGATGCGGTGCGATTTTCGCTTCAAGCGTCTTATATGCACGTGTTTATCGTTGCTTAGAAATCGTCTATGTAAGCATTGACAGACTATCATCAATTTCGTGTCCGTATATTGTTTAATATGTTGTAATTGACATCTTTGATAATGGCTTAAGTAAGCCGAAAGCTTAGACTGTATTAAAAAAATATGGATCACTATTGGGAATTTCTTTCTTCTTTCAACGATAATGTTATTAAACTTATCAGAAGTTACGAAAAAAATTTATATAAAATAAATAGACAACACTTGTCTATATTATTTAATGAAACGTGTATATATATATATATATATATATATATATATATATATATATATATATATATATATCTGTAATTTACATTGAGCTCTTATTAAAGTCCTCTTTGAATAATCCCTACCAATTACAAACTGGTATAATATACATTTGTAAATATATTATAAGTTGTTCACATTTAGACTAATGTCCTCATCTTTATTATCATTATCAAAATATTTCGGTCGTTGTGCGCTGTGAACTTCTTCAGGTGTCTGTCGGTCCAGGTAACCTTCAGAGTATTTCGAATTGACCCCTTTATTGGAGTACATTTGTCTCGTTCTGCTGGGCATGTCTAGGAGTAGAACAGATTCAGACTCAGTTGAAACCGAACGAACAATAACTGAGCAGTACTAAATAAGAACAAACGAGATATCCCCAGATATGAACGCAGGATCGACAACAATCAACCGCCTTAGATTATATAAAAGGTTTACTTCGAAATTCCTTGAAGCTTACCTGGATTGACAGATATCAAAAGAAGACCAGAGTGAAAAATGAAAAAAATGAAAATATTAATCTAAATGTAATTAAGGATAACTTCTTATCCCAGATTCATTTATTGATTCATTTGTTACGGGTTATCAACCCTTTGCAAATTATTTAAAGCCAGAATATATATATATATATATATATATATATATATATATATATATAAATTGTATGAATTATTTTAGATAATAATAATTTAGTGATACTTGTCTTACTAATTAATCCATAGCTGGGAGAAAAGAGGTGGATTAATACATTTCCCATGGGTATTTGCTCTTAAATGAATATAACGAACCCAACTTCAATTGGAACACTGCTCTCAGATTAACACTCTCGAGCCATTATTACATTGCACCACAAGCACATCCAAGTTCACAGCACGTTGTATTCCCAAGCTGTCACCCATCTAGTTACTGACCAGACTCGATATTGCTTAATTTCGGTGATGTGGCCATAAGCCTCCTGATCCTAAATAATTAAACAGAAAATAAGTATGATAAATATAAACATAAGTTGATTGTGATCTCAGATAAAACTTCGGAGATAAAAAGTGATTACCGCTAATACAAGTTACCTATTGTCCGTACATTTTGTGATTATGCTTTTAAAATGTTGACAATGACAAATGAATTAATGTCCTTTTTTATTTTGTTTGTCTCTTCAGGATTCTTTCTCACTTGCTCAGGGCAGGGCGGTTGTAATGGAGCTTGTAATAACATGGAAACCTTCGACGATCAGTCCCTGATCGATTCAGAGCCCATTGAAGAAAAGCGGAAGTTCAGCCCATGGGCAGGGAAACGAGGTGGCCCCGTTCTGCCATCCTATATCATCCGAACCCGCACCAACTCGAAACCGAACGTGATCACCCACAAAAAATCCAGATTCAGCCCTTGGCACGGAAAGCGAAGCGGAGCCGGAATATCCGATCCCGTATTATCCGATAATCTGTTAGAACGTTTATTGCTGCAATATACGGACTCTGACATTGGACGACTTCAGAAACTTCTCGAAAAACGAGGCTTCAATCCCTGGGCTGGAAAATAACTTCCTTTGATTAATGATTACTCCACTTTGAAGATTTGAGAGAAAAATTCAGACTGGTTGACATTTTCGGTCATTAGCTATCAGTATAGCCAAGAAACAATTATCAAAAATGTAACGTTAATTCAGAAGAAATAAATTCATGTACAACAAGGAAACGGCTAAAGAAATTATTCCACAAATAAAAATAACATTAGCGATCATTGATAACAATTATTTTATTATTTCCTTGCTCTTGTAATAAAATAAGATTAAGTTTAAATAAAGAAACAAATCGTATCTTCCTTACGATATATTTAAAAATGAAGACAAATGCAACCTTCATAAAATAAAAAGAAAGTCATTTAGAAATATTAATTGGACAATAAATTTCCGTCAGTTTGTTTGCATACGTAAATATAAGTCAAACTTATAAGTCAGATATGAACGTCTGCATCAGGACCAGCATCCACTATTTCTTTACTCTTTAAGAGATGAACATCGAAAAATAAGAAACCTGAAAATATGACGCTCTCTTTGATAGAGTGAGATTGTTTATTTATTTATTTTATTTTTTTTGTCAAAACTGAAAAAAATAAAGTTGTCTGAATAAAAATGTATTTTGAAAGTATTTTATTATTATTTTTTATCTTGTATCTGTATGTCTACAGTAACATTAGAAATGAAGCATAGTCACAATATGCTAAATAAATTTCTAATAATTGTGGTTAAATTTAAAATAGTAATTTTCATTTCTTCAACAAAGTTTTATATGTAAAGGCGGATGTATCTTTTCACAGTAAACAGTTTTATTGAAATGATCATAACAATGAACATATAACTGATGCATGCATTTTAGTAAATGGCCTTACCCAGTTTACAGTGGAAAAGGAAGTATAAATGAGAGTTTCAAGAAACTGACAGGTAGCTTTTGTTTATGGCAATATTTTGAACTCTAGCCGCTTCGTTTATTTCTTTGTGAAAAGGGAGTCACTTCTTAATAATTTGTTTAGACAAGCTGACTTTTTCAGTTGAGTGACTAAACCTATTGCGAAGTTTGGATTTGTCCTCGTATTTTCAGGGATATAGATTTAAATGTTTTCGGAATTTGCTTAAATCAACAAAAATGAGTTGACAGTTATCATTTTATACCTCGTGATATATTTTCTACTAAGCGCTAAGCGCACAAAGTTTTTATCTTCTTTATATATTACTCTGGATGGCTTTTTCATGGAATCTGGCATCTGGAGGACACACACATACGTTAACAAGGGACTGGTCTTTAATTACACTTATATAAAGGAAAAATGACTTTCCAAGTACACTATATATATATATATATATATATATATATATATATATATATATATATATATATATATATATATTAGGTTGGTGCAAAAATAATGTCGGTTTTTGACGTACTTTTTAACGTCAAAACCGATATTATTTTTGCACCAACCTAATATATATATATATATATATATATATATATATATATATATATATATGAAGGATAAAGTCTGGGAGCGACGAGGACTGAGCCTTAACACCAAGTTCAAAGTGTACAGAGCAGTAATTTTACCATGCCTGCTCTATGCGTGCGGGACGTGGACAGCCTACAGCCGGCATGCTAAACAGCTTAATGCCTTCCATATTAGATGCCATGAGGCCCTACTCCGTGTCAATGACAGGACAGAGTCCCAGACACCGAAGTGCTCCAGCGTCCTGGGATGGAGAGCATCCGTGCTATTCTACTGCGCTATCAGCTCCAGCGGGCTGGCCACGTCCACCGCAAAAACGAATGTCGCCTCTTAAAGAGATTGCTTTACGGCGAGCTATCCACAATGAATGAGTCTCTCAAGCATTGAGTAGCATTCTCCATTCCACCTGGGAAATGGCTGCTGAGGACCGTGTCGTCTGGCGCTCCTTTGTAAAGTCCGAAGTGTCTAAATTTGAAGAGAAAAGAATGAGAAACAAAGAACAAAGATGCCAGTAAATGAAAAACCGAGAGAGTTCCGCCTCCTGGC
Organism: Acanthosepion lycidas; assembly: GCA_963932145.1. NCBI lineage: Eukaryota > Metazoa > Mollusca > Cephalopoda > Sepiida > Sepiidae > Acanthosepion > Acanthosepion lycidas. The sequence continues at coordinate 1,130,982 of OZ010606.1, read as the reverse complement.
CTGGTATATCACCCAGTACCCCATATCAAAACTGCAACAGACTGAAACTCATTAGTCACCTTTGTACCAACCCCGCTCCCAGTGATTCGAAATTAAGGTCATCTGTGCATGCGGAGGACGAAAATATATCAAAAATGCTTTTACAAACTTTGGAAGTCGGTTCCGCACAACAAAACAAGTACAAAAGTTCATATAAACATGTGTCCGCATATCCTTCGTTTTTTTGTGTTATTAAGTTTATTAGTTTAAAGTAGACACTGTTAAATGTACAATCCAAGATACAATACAAATATACTTATTACCATAGCTTTTATTGCCACGGATCCTGTCTCAAAAAGGCGACGATAAACAGCGGCAAAGGTTGGGTGAGTCGGCTGCCTTCGGTCTGGAAACGCAGTCTGATACAGCTGTGCAGCCTCGCACCCATTACCCTTTGCACAAATGTATGTAAAAATCATATATACATGCTCACGATATGAATATCCTGCCATTGTTAAACGGAACACTTCTCAGTTAACTTACTACTACACACGTTAAACGTTGAATACAGACTAGCCACAAATGTACACGAATGACAAATGCAACCTAGTCCTAATGGCAACACAGCGCCATCGAACGTAAACTTACTTTAAACTTAATAACAAAAAACGAAGGATTTGCGAACATATGTTTATATGAACTTTTTTCTTTATTTTTGTGTGAGGAACCAGCGCCCAATGTTAGCAGAATATTTTTGAAACACCATATATGTATATGTGTGTGTGTGTGCGTGCGTGTGTGTGTGTGTTTGGCTGAATAATCTAGACATATTATTTCCATTTATTTTATTTCAATCCTCTCATTTCTTATTGATTTAATAAACTGATTAAGAAAGTCGCCGTAGTTTTGGCTATTTCTTTTATTTTCCTAAGTACTTTTAATCTCATCCAAGATCTTCAGGGGTGAATTACTAAGACAAAATATTAATTGATGGTTATGAATTTTTGTAACTGCTAAGAATATGTAAAGGAGGTAATTTAGTTTATATTTTTTTAATATTAATGTTTTAAAATACTCGACCTGCAATTTAAAAAAAAAATGTTTATAATTTGAGTATCCCAGAACATTGCTTTTATTGGCATTTTAAAATATTGTTGCTATACTCATAATTAATCTTATTCAGTGTTGATTGCATTTTTTATATAGAGCGCTTCAAGAATTTGATGTTTTCGTTTTGTTTTTCTAGAGGTGAAGTATGCTTGTATTGCTAATTAATATTTCTCTGAAACGTGAATGTGGACAGGAATGTTCCTTTAAATGTTGTGCAGTAGAACTTGATTTCGACATGTGTAAAGTAAGCCTTCTAGATGATGTTATTGTCGTAAAACCAACATATATATATTTAATTTTTTTACGGAGCAAATATTTGTTTTTACAATTAAAATTTATGAAAGATACAATTTGCAATATCGATGGCTATCCATTGTAGTAAAATTAAAATGTTAATTAAAATAGCAAGCGTTTAAAGATTTGGGACATGTAAAAAAAAAGACACTCTGGTATCAATCTTATCTGTACAGAAACTATCATTATTCGAAATATTATCTGCAGACGTTTAACTATTGTTATTCTTAAAAACACTATTATTTACGAACGTAACAGCATATGGTTTCATGCTATGCACAGATAGTCGATAATGCATATTATCACTCATCTCAATGCGGAAATGTTTTTGCAAATACTGTAGAACTTCTAAAGATTTCCTTATACAATCCATCCTTACCCAGACTATATTACAAGGCATAAAGTCACTTGAAATTGAAGGTTTATTTAAAGCAGTGTTTCCTGGTTGGCGATTTCAATTGTTGGGTGGGTGATATAGGATATTAAGGATTATAAAGGTATTTTAACATATACTACTAAAAAAGTATTCAAAGGCGATATACAAATACTTGTATAAAATAAGGAAACAAGAGGCTAATTTCTATATAAGATATAAATACTCACGCAAATAACAAATATTTTAGTATTTTCTTTAGTTTTGAAAAGGGTCATTAACATTCAAATAATTCTTCAGACGAAATAACATTTTTCGGATATAAACCAGATAAGGGAAGACCAAGAGAAAGAAAAAAATATTCCCTGAATTTTTATTAATTGCTGCTAGCGTATATTATTTTCAATTTTATAATTATCTACAAAAATTGTTTAATTTTTGTCAACACTTACAACCCTAAACATAAAATTAACCTTGACCATAAAACTAAATTATATATATTATATATATATAGTTTTCAATAGTCAAGTTTGCTTTCATCTGTTCTTTAATGCGATAGTAGTAACAGTATCAGCAACTGCCTCATAAGTCAACGTTATTTGTTACCTCCCTTTGGTATTTTTATTACAACATAAAGTCAGTTTACGAACCAGTAACAAATTTTTCTCAGCAATTTTGGTATGCATTTAAATATTCATTTTACAGGTGGGCTGTGGAAAATCTCCCGTGTGAAAGTGGGTGATAGAGGGCAAAAAAAAAAAAAGAAAAAAAGGTTGGTACTCCTGATGAAAATTTCCATTAGAAAAGTCATTGAGATCAAATGGCGGTAAAGTTTTCACAACTTCGTAAATTTAATATTAACCAATCGCCTTCCAGACTGACCGATCAAAAGTTGAGTAATTAATACTGCGGGACCAATTATATATTATATATATTGAGTTTTTTGAAAACGTGTTGAAGGTAATTCAAATTTTTTGAATGAAAAATCTTCTATTATAAGTTATTGACTGTTGGGAAAATGCACACAATCCGCAAAATTATCACAGATTTATCTATACTTGGCCAATTGTACCTGGATGCAACTAACTTTCGAGATGATTAACTATAAGAATAAGAAAACGAATCTTGGTCTTTATATTGGGTGAACATTAGTATAAAAAAAGGTCTACGATAAGAAGTGGTTACATCACATGATACCACAAAATTTGTTACCTAACTCTGAAATCTTTTTAAGCATAGTAAAAGGTTTGAATTTATCATCACTAGACTGTACGTCAATAATTTCTAACAATAAAATCGGTTACTATATTCTAATTATCTTTATTATGTGTTCTGTCAAAAATGTACTCAGCAAGTATTGTATTGTTTTCTTTTCGGGGTCCGATTAGCGTCTTTTAGCTTCGAAAAGACTAGTGCTTTATGGTTCGTTAGTAAAATCTCATAGCGACTTTCAATGAGTGAACGAAAGAAAAATGAAATAGGCTGCTGGCAACTCTATCGAGAGTAAAATATTTTATCTGATTTTCCGTCAACTTTTTAGAAAACAAACCAATAGGAATGGATATCTAATCATTGACTGTGTAATTCTGTCCTAATCACTTGTCGATTGCCGTTAGTGAGAAATTGGTAGAAATTACAGATCGTGGCCGGTCTATGACATTTACATTACAAAGTTGTATGATATTAGAAAAGAATCTTTTTCAATATCGGATAATTCGATAAAACAATTGAGAAAAAATTTCAAAAAATATACGTTATCTCGTTTTGAGTCGGGGAGACTTTTTAACTCGTGGAACTTTTTATCAGAAAGTGAAAAGTCTTTCTATATTCGCATCTTAAGCCAAACATTTTAAAGTAGAAACATTGATAAAGAAATCTTTAAATTGTTTTCATCTAAAAATTATTTCATGTATTAAAAGTTGTTTTATGTACTTTGTGGAACAGACTACTGGAGGGTATTTTCAGTCTTGACCTTTTCTTACACAACTTCATGAAATTAACTTCTTACCTTTTCTTACGCACATACAACACTACACAGTAACCCTCTACTTTGAGTGACTCGTGGGCCTTGCATTGGGTGAATATTAGTATAAAAAGGGTCTACGATACCCTGAAAAATTTTTTAGGTTAGTAAAAGATTTGATTTTTCATTATTAGATTAATTTCTCAATAATTTCTAACAAATCCCAGATATCAATTTATATTGGGCAATATGGCAGCAACATACAAATGGTTGCTATTTTCTAATAGGTCTGCAGTAAGAAGTGATCACATGATATCATAGAATTGTTACCAAACCCTGAAAACCCTTTGTAGTTTAGTAAAAGGTTTTAATTTTTCATCATTAGACGGCCTCAATAATTTCTAACAAATCCCAGACATCTAGTTATATCGGACAAAATGGCGGCGACATAAAATTGGTTGCTATATTCGATTTAACTTTATCATGTGTTACGCCAGAAATGTACTCAGTAAGTATTGTGTTGTGTCATATTTATTCTAGAATTACACAAGAACAACCACAAAATATTAGAAAGGAATAGTTTTTATACTGCAAATTACATTAACGAATTAACCCCGAAATATAGTCTTACATTATGTTTTCGTTATGCGATCCTTGGTAGCGGCGTTCAAAGTCCACTATATCCTGGAAGAGAACTTGCTCCTCTGAGAAGGCCTCTTGCTCTTCTTGAATTTATCAAGATGAACGTCAATGATATGGACTTCGAGGGGCATCTTGCAGCCCATTTTACCGCAGTTCTTCACTTGGGTCTCAACAAGCTGCAAATAGATTTCGGTCTTGTGATTCCCCAGGAAGCCCCGGACCTCGGCAACAAAGCTGTTCCAAACTGTTTTCTCCGTCCTAATAAGCTTCTTGGGGAATTACTTGAACTCATCTTTATTTGTAGTCCGACGAAGGCACCAGCTTTGACTTTCCCCCCCAGGCAGCTTAGGGAATAAGTCTGCAGACTCCTTATCTAGAGTTGTGACAAATTGTTTCATAAGGCCCAATTTTACGTGCAATGGAGGAAACAATACTTTACGGGGTTCCAACAGTGGCTTCCATCAGACATTCCTCTTCACACTGAACTTGGTCCGCTGTAGCTAATCCCAACTGTGGTAGTGTGCTGCAGTGTTCCTGATGTCCCAAAGGCAAAAATAACACGGAAACTTGTTAAAACCGCTTTGGAGACACATCATGATGGTCACTATTTTGAAGGTCTCCGATAACCTCCCAACCGTACTCTTCATATTTCAAGACATCTAGCAAGATTTTGACACTGCTGTATTTCTCTTCGAGTTGCATCTAATGAGTCAGGGAAAGGGGTGGGTATATGTTTCCATTATGAAGCAGAACGACTTTGAGGTTCTTGGATGTGCTGTAGATGAAGATGTGCCACTCGCTGGGGTTAGAGGAAATTCCAGTTGCCTCAAACAGACCAGGCACATTGTGGCAGAAGTAAAGACCATCTTGACGGGTGAAAATGTTTGGAAAATACTGGTGACACTTTTTTGACTTGCGACATGCACACTTTCATCTCACAAATCCCACCGCTTAAGTTTTGACGTCAAAAGCTCGGCAATGGACTTTGTGAGACTGTTCCAAGTTTTCTAGTATGATGAAAACAAATTTCATCTCCATCATAATGGAATAAAGTGTAAAACTTGTAAAAAGTAATCATTGTGTGCTGCTTCATGCAATATCAAAGAGGAAATTGAAATAGTATAATTATAAAAATGTTTCGTATAGAATCAACCATAAGTGAAAACTCGTAATAAAATAATTAAAGATTTTATTGATGGTAAAAAAATAAATCAGTACTATAAAAACAGATATATATATATATATTTAAGAAGAGACGTGGAAATTGTTTGAAAGTAATTACAGTCACAATAAATTGCAATATGTAAAAAAGAAAAAAAAAACCCAGTTGACCGGTGTTCGTTCTTATCTCATTAGAGTTTGATCAACTAAAAGAAAAGAAGGAGAGATTAAGATAAATTAATTGACCTATATCAATAATACAGAGTATCCCCCAAAATCGACACCATTTAAAATGTGAATATTTCAGTAACCACATGTTCTAGGCAAACAAAATTAGATAGGCGTCATATTTAAGAATAAAACATTTATTTGTCAAAATTCGAACAAGATATTCAAAGGGTTGAATTTCAACAGCACATTGTCATTATCACTGGCACTCCCGATCCACTTCCTGGTATATTCTCATTAGTAGTGATCGGAATATATATATATATACAGGGTCCCCCCACCCCCCAAAAATGTTAATATTAAAGTTAAATAGAATATAGCAACCAATTGTATGTCACCGCCATTTTGTCCGATATAACTAGATGTCTGGGATTTGTTGGAAATTATTGAGGCCGTCTAATGATGAAAAATTAAAACCTTTTACTAAACTACAAAGAGTTTTCAGGGTTTGGTAACAATTCTACGATATCATGCGATGTATCCACTTCTTACTGCCGACCTATTAGAAAATAGCAACCAATGGTATATCGCCGCCTATTGCCTGATAATTTAAAATGTGAGCATCTGACTAACTACATGTCCTAAGCAAACGAAATTAGACTTCATGTTGAACAATAAAAGATTCGAACAAAATATTCAGAGATGTAGATTTTATAACCGATTTCCCAAAGCTTCGCAAATGTTCAATATGCGAACCACACGTAACACAACACACACGTCAAGTCGTTAGTCCAGCCAAACAGACTATAGTATGTCTTGCGTAACATTCTCACACAAACTTTCTCGGTGTACAAAAGACAGTGATGAAAGCATTGTATTCGTTGGGGGTTAAACCTCAACATTTCATTAAAGGTTTCTGATACTGATATGTCTTGCGTAACATTCTCACACAAAATTTTTCGGTGAACAAAAGACAGTGATGAAAGCATTGTATTCGTTGGGGGTTAAACCTCAACATTTCATTAAAGGTTTCTGATACTGATATGTCTTGCGTAACATTCTCACACAAAATTTATCGGTGTACAAAAGACAGTGATGAAAGCATTGTATTCGTTGGGTGTTAAACCTCAACATTTCATTAAAGGTTTCTGATACTGATATGTCTTGCGTAACATTCTCACACAAAATTTCTCGGTGTACAAAAGACAGTGATGAAAGCATTGTATTCGTTGGGGTTTAAACCTCAACATTTCATTAAAGGTTTCTGATACTGATATGTCTTGCGTAACATTCTCACACAAAATTTCTCGGTGTACAAAAGACAGTGATGAAAGCATTGTATTCGTTGGGGTTTAAACCTCAACATTTAATGAAAGGTTTCTGATACTGATATGTCTTGCGTAACATTCTCACACAAAATTTCTCGGTGTACAAAAGCCAGTGATGAAAGCATTGTATTCGTTGGGGGTTAAACCTCAACATTTCATTAAAGGTTTCTGATACTGATATGTCTTGCGTAACATTCTCACACAAAATTTCTCGGTGTACAAAAGACAGTGATGAAAGCATTGTATTCGTTGGGGGTTAAACCTCAACATTTCATTAAAGGTTTCTGATACTGATATGTCTTGCGTAACATTCTCACACAAAATTTCTCGGTAAACAAAAGACAGTGATGAAAGCATTGTATTCGTTGGGGGTTAAACCTCAACATTTCATTAAAGGTTTCTGATACTGATATGTCTTGCGTAACATTCTCACACAGAATTTCTCGGTGTACAAAAGACAGTGATGAAAGCATTGTATTCGTTGGGGTTTAAACCTCAACATTTCATTAAATGTTTCTGATACTGATATGTCTTGCGTAACATTCTCACACAAAATTTCTCGGTGTACAAAAGACAGTGATGAAAGCATTGTATTCGTTGGGGTTTAAACCTCAACATTTCATTAAAGGTTTCTGATACTGATATGTCTTGCGTAACATTCTCACACAAAATTTCTCGGTGTACAAAAGACAGTGATGAAAGCATTGTATTCGTTGGGGTTTAAACCTCAACATTTCATGAAAGGTTTCTGATACTGATATGTCTTGCGTAACATTCTCACACAAAATTTCTCGGTGTACAAAAGACAGTGATGAAAGCATTGTATTCGTTGGGGGTTAAACCTCAACATTTCATTAAAGGTTTCTGATACTGATATGTCTTGCGTAACATTCTCACACAAAATTTCTCGGTGTACAAAAGACAGTGATGAAAGCATTGTATTCGTTGGGGGTTAAACCTCAACATTTCATTAAAGGTTTCTGATACTGATATGTCTTGCGTAACATTCTCACACAAAATTTCTCGGTGTACAAAAGACAGTGATGAAAGCATTGTATTCCTTGGGGGTTAAACCTCAACATTTCATTAAAGGTTTCTGATACTGATATGTCTTGCGTAACATTCTCACACAAAATTTCTCGGTGTACAAAAGACAGTGATGAAAGCATTGTATTCGTTGGGGGTTAAACCTCAACATTTCATTAAAGGTTTCTGATACTTATATGTCTTGCGTAACATTCTCACACAAAATTTCTCGGTGAACAAAAGACAGTGATGAAAGCATTATATTCTTTGGGGGTTAAACCTCAACATTTCATTAAAGGTTTCTGATACTGATATGTCTTGCGTAACATTCTCACAAAAAAGTTCTCGGTGTACAAAAGACAGTGATGAAAGCATTGTATTCGTTGGGGGTTAAACCTCAACATTTCATTAAAGGTTTCTGATACTGATATGTCTTGCGTAACATTCTCACACAAAATTTCACGGTGAACAAAAGACAGTGATGAAAGAATTGTATTCGTTGGGGGTTAAACCTCAACATTTCATTAAAGGTTTCTGATACTGATATGTCTTGCGTAACATTCTCACACAAAATTTCACGGTGAACAAAAGACAGTGATGAAAGCATTGCATTCGTTGGGGGTTAAACCTCAACATTTCATTAAAGGTTTCTGATACTGATATATCTTGCGTAACATTCTCACACAAAATTTCACGGTGAACAAAAGACAGTGATGAAAGCATTGTATTCGTTGGGGGTTAAACCTCAACATTTCATTAAAGGTTTCTGATACTGATATGTCTTGCGTAACATTCTCACAAAAAAGTTCTCGGTGTACAAAAGACAGTGATGAAAGCATTGTATTCGTTGTGGTTTAAACCTCAACATTTCATTAAAGGTTTCTGATACTGATATGTCTTGCGTAACATTCTCACACAAAATTTTTCGGTGAACAAAAGACAGTGATGAAAGCATTGTATTCGTTGGGGGTTAAACCTCAACATTTCATGAAAGGTTTCTGATACTGATATGTCTTGCGTAACATTCTCACACAAAATTTATCGGTGTACAAAAGACAGTGATGAAAGCATTGTATTCGTTGGGGGTTAAACCTCAACATTTCATTAAAGGTTTCTGATACTGATATGTCTTGCGTAACATTCTCACACAAAATTTCTCGGTGTACAAAAGACAGTGATGAAAGCATTGTATTCGTTGTGGTTTAAACCTCAACATTTCATTAAAGGTTTCTGATACTGATATGTCTTGCGTAACATTCTCACACAGAATTTCTCGGTGTACAAAAGACAGTGATGAAAGCATTGTATTCGTTGGGGTTTAAACCTCAACATTTCATTAAATGTTTCTGATACTGATATGTCTTGCGTAACATTCTCACACAAAATTTCTCGGTGTACAAAAGACAGTGATGAAAGCATTGTATTCGTTGGGGTTTAAACCTCAACATTTCATTAAAGGTTTCTGATACTGATATGTCTTGCGTAACATTCTCACACAAAATTTCTCGGTGTACAAAAGACAGTGATGAAAGCATTGTATTCGTTGGGGTTTAAACCTCAACATTTCATGAAAGGTTTCTGATACTGATATGTCTTGCGTAACATTCTCACACAAAATTTCTCGGTGTACAAAAGCCAGTGATGAAAGCATTGTATTCGTTGGGGGTTAAACCTCAACATTTCATTAAAGGTTTCTGATACTGATATGTCTTGCGTAACATTCTCACACAAAATTTCTCGGTGTACAAAAGACAGTGATGAAAGCATTGTATTCGTTGGGGGTTAAACCTCAACATTTCATTAAAGGTTTCTGATACTGATATGTCTTGCGTAACATTCTCACACAAAATTTCTCGGTGAACAAAAGACAGTGATGAAAGCATTGTATTCGTTGGGGGTTAAACCTCAACATTTCATTAAAGGTTTCTGATACTGATATGTCTTGCGTAACATTCTCACACAGAATTTCTCGGTGTACAAAAGACAGTGATGAAAGCATTGTATTCGTTGAGGTTTAAACCTCAACATTTCATTAAATGTTTCTGATACTGATATGTCTTGCGTAACATTCTCACACAAAATTTCTCGGTGTACAAAAGACAGTGATGAAAGCATTGTATTCGTTGGGGTTTAAACCTCAACATTTCATTAAAGGTTTCTGATACTGATATGTCTTGCGTAACATTCTCACACAAAATTTCTCGGTGTACAAAAGACAGTGATGAAAGCATTGTATTCGTTGGGGTTTAAACCTCAACATTTCATGAAAGGTTTCTGATACTGATATGTCTTGCGTAACATTCTCACACAAAATTTCTCGGTGTACAAAAGACAGTGATGAAAGCATTGTATTCGTTGGGGGTTAAACCTCAACATTTCATTAAAGGTTTCTGATACTGATATGTCTTGCGTAACATTCTCACACAAAATTTCTCGGTGTGCAAAAGACAGTGATGAAAGCATTGTATTCGTTGGGGGTTAAACCTCAACATTTCATTAAAGGTTTCTGATACTGATATGTCTTGCGTAACATTCTCACACAAAATTTCTCGGTGTACAAAAGACAGTGATGAAAGCATTGTATTCCTTGGGGGTTAAACCTCAACATTTCATTAAAGGTTTCTGATACTGATATGTCTTGCGTAACATTCTCACACAAAATTTCTCGGTGTACAAAAGACAGTGATGAAAGCATTGTATTCGTTGGGGGTTAAACCTCAACATTTCATTAAAGGTTTCTGATACTTATATGTCTTGCGTAACATTCTCACACAAAATTTCTCGGTGTACAAAAGACAGTGATGAAAGCATTGTATTCGTTGGGGGTTAAACCTCAACATTTCATTAAAGGTTTCTGATACTGATATGTCTTGTGTAACATTCTCACACAAAATTTATCGGTGTACAAAAGACAGTGATGAAAGCATTGTATTCGTTGGGGGTTAAACCTCAACATTTCATTAAAGGTTTCTGATACTGGTATGTCTTGCGTATACATTCTCACACAAAATTTCTCGGTGAACAAAAGACAGTGATGAAAGCATTGTATTCGTTGGGGGTTAAACCTCAACATTTCATTAAAGGTTTCTGATACTGATATGTCTTGCGTAACATTCTCACACAAAATTTATCGGTGTACAAAAGACAGTGGTGAAAGCATTGTATTCGTTGGGGGTTAAACCTCAACATTTCATTAAATGTTTCTGATACTGATATGTCTTGCATAACATGCTCACACAAAATTTCTCGGTGAACAAAAGACAGTGATGAAAGCATTGTATTCGTTGGGGTTTAAACCTCAACATTTCATTAAATGTTTCTGATACTGATATGTCTTGCGTAACATTCTCACACAAAATTTCTCGGTGAACAAAAGACAGTGATGAAAGCATTGTATTCGTTGGGGGTTAAACCTCAACATTTCATTAAAGGTTTCTGATACTGATATGTCTTGCGTAAAATTCTCACACAAAATTTCACGGTGAACAAAAGACAGTGATGAAAGCATTGCATTCGTTGGGGGTTAAACCTCAACATTTCATTAAAGGTTTCTGATACTGATATGTCTTGCGTAACATTCTCACACAAAATTTCACGGTGAACAAAAGACAGTGATGAAAGCATTGTATTCGTTGGGGGTTAAACCTCAACATTTCATTAAAGGTTTCTGATACTGATATGTCTTGCGTAACATTCTCACAAAAAAGTTCTCGGTGTACAAAAGACAGTGATGAAAGCATTGTATTCGTTGGGGGTTAAACCTCAACATTTCATTAAAGGTTTCTGATACTGATATGTCTTGCGTAACATTCTCACACAAAATTTCACGGTGAACAAAAGACAGTGATGAAAGAATTGTATTCGTTGGGGGTTAAACCTCAACATTTCATTAAAGGTTTCTGATACTGATATGTCTTGCGTAACATTCTCACACAAAATTTCACGGTGAACAAAAGACAGTGATGAAAGCATTGCATTCGTTGGGGGTTAAACCTCAACATTTCATTAAAGGTTTCTGATACTGATATATCTTGCGTAACATTCTCACACAAAATTTCACGGTGAACAAAAGACAGTGATGAAAGCATTGTATTCGTTGGGGGTTAAACCTCAACATTTCATTAAAGGTTTCTGATACTGATATGTCTAGCGTAACATTCTCACAAAAAAGTTCTCGGTGTACAAAAGACAGTGATGAAAGCATTGTATTCGTTGTGGTTTAAACCTCAACATTTCATTAAAGGTTTCTGATACTGATATGTCTTGCGTAACATTCTCACACAAAATTTCACGGTGAACAAAAGACAGTGATGAAAGCATTGCATTCGTTGGGGGTTAAACCTCAACATTTCATTAAAGGTTTCTGATACTGATATGTCTTGCGTAACATTCTCACACAAAATTTCTCGGTGTACAAAAGACAGTGATGAAAGCATTGTATTCGTTGGGGGTTAAACCTCAACATTTCATTAAAGGTTTCTGATACTGATATGTCTTGCGTAACATTCTCACACAAAATTTCTCGGTGAACAAAAGACAGTGATGAAAGCATTGTATTCGTTGGGGGTTAAACCTCAACATTTCTTTAAAGGTTTCTGATACTGATATGTCTTGCGTAACATTCTCACACAAAATTTCTCGGTGTACAAAAGACAGTGATGAAAGCATTGTATTCGTTGGGGGTTAAACCTCAACATTTCATTAAAGGTTTCTGATACTGATATGTCTTGCGTAACATTCTCACACAAAATTTCTCGGTGTACAAAAGACAGTGATGAAAGCATTGTATTCGTTGTTGTTTAAACCTCAACATTTCATTAAAGGTTTCTGATACTGATATGTCTTGCGTAACATTCTCACACAAAATTTCTCGGTGTACAAAAGACAGTGATGAAAGCATTGTATTCGTTGGGGGTTAAACCTCAACATTTCATTAAAGGTTTCTGATACTTATATGTCTTGCGTAACATTCTCACACAAAATTTCTCGGTGAACAAAAGACAGTGATGAAAGCATTGTATTCGTTGGGGGTTAAACCTCAACATTTCATTAAAGGTTTCTGATACTGATATGTCTTGTGTAACATTCTCACACAAAATTTATCGGTGTACAAAAGACAGTGATGAAAGCATTGTATTCGTTGGAGGTTAAACCTCAACATTTCATTAAAGGTTTCTGATACTGGTATGTCTTGCGTAACATTCTCACACAAAATTTCTCGGTGAACAAAAGACAGTGATGAAAGCATTGTATTCGTTGGGGGTTAAACCTCAACATTTCATTAAAGGTTTCTGATACTGATATGTCTTGCGTAACATTCTCACACAAAATTTATCGGTGTACAAAAGACAGTGGTGAAAGCATTGTATTCGTTGGGGGTTAAACCTCAACATTTCATTAAATGTTTCTGATACTGATATGTCTTGCATAACATGCTCACACAAAATTTCTCGGTGAACAAAAGACAGTGATGAAAGCATTGTATTCGTTGGGGTTTAAACCTCAACATTTCATTAAATGTTTCTGATACTGATATGTCTTGCGTAACATTCTCACACAAAATTTCTCGGTGAACAAAAGACAGTGATGAAAGCATTGTATTCGTTGGGGGTTAAACCTCAACATTTCATTAAAGGTTTCTGATACTGATATGTCTTGCGTAAAATTCTCACACAAAATTTCACGGTGAACAAAAGACAGTGATGAAAGCATTGCATTCGTTGGGGGTTAAACCTCAACATTTCATTAAAGGTTTCTGATACTGATATGTCTTGCGTAACATTCTCACACAAAATTTCACGGTGAACAAAAGACAGTGATGAAAGCATTGTATTCGTTGGGGGTTAAACCTCAACATTTCATTAAAGGTTTCTGATACTGATATGTCTTGCGTAACATTCTCACAAAAAAGTTCTCGGTGTACAAAAGACAGTGATGAAAGCATTGTATTCGTTGGGGGTTAAAGCTCAACATTTCATTAAAGGTTTCTGATACTGATATGTCTTGCGTAACATTCTCACACAAAATTTCACGGTGAACAAAAGACAGTAATGAAAGAATTGTATTCGTTGGGGGTTAAACCTCAACATTTCATTAAAGGTTTCTGATACTGATATGTCTTGCGTAACATTCTCACACAAAATTTCACGGTGAACAAAAGACAGTGATGAAAGCATTGCATTCGTTGGGGGTTAAACCTCAACATTTCATTAAAGGTTTCTGATACTGATATATCTTGCGTAACATTCTCACACAAAATTTCACGGTGAACAAAAGACAGTGATGAAAGCATTGTATTCGTTGGGGGTTAAACCTCAACATTTCATTAAAGGTTTCTGATACTGATATGTCTTGCGTAACATTCTCACAAAAAAGTTCTCGGTGTACAAAAGACAGTGATGAAAGCATTGTATTCGTTGTGGTTTAAACCTCAACATTTCATTAAAGGTTTCTGATACTGATATGTCTTGCGTAACATTCTCACACAAAATTTCACGGTGAACAAAAGACAGTGATGAAAGCATTGCATTCGTTGGGGGTTAAACCTCAACATTTCATTAAAGGTTTCTGATACTGATATGTCTTGCGTAACATTCTCACACAAAATTTCTCGGTGTACAAAAGACAGTGATGAAAGCATTGTATTCGTTGGGGGTTAAACCTCAACATTTCATTAAAGGTTTCTGATACTGATATGTCTTGCGTAACATTCTCACACAAAATTTCTCGGTGAACAAAAGACAGTGATGAAAGCATTGTATTCGTTGGGGGTTAAACCTCAACATTTCTTTAAAGGTTTCTGATACTGATATGTCTTGCGTAACATTCACACAAAATTTCTCGGTGTACAAAAGACAGTGATGAAAGCATTGTATTCGTTGGGGGTTAAACCTCAACATTTCATTAAAGGTTTCTGATACTGATATGTCTTGCGTAACATTCTCACACAAAATTTCTCGGTGTACAAAAGACAGTGATGAAAGCATTGTATTCGTTGTTGTTTAAACCTCAACATTTCATTAAAGGTTTCTGATACTGATATGTCTTGCGTAACATTCTCACACAAAATTTCTCGGTGTACAAAAGACAGTGATGAAAGCATTGTATTCGTTAGGGTTTAAACCTCAACATTTCATGAAAGGTTTCTGATACTGATATGTCTTGCGTAACATTCTCACACAAAATTTCTCGGTGTACAAAAGACAGTGATGAAAGCATTGTATTCGTTGGGGGTTAAACCTCAACATTTCATTAAAGGTTTCTGATACTGATATGTCTTGCGTAACATTCTCACACAAAATTTCTCGGTGTACAAAAGACAGTGATGAAAGCATTGTATTCGTTGGGGGTTAAACCTCAACATTTCATTAAAGGTTTCTGATACTGATATGTCTTGCGTAACATTCTCACACAAAATTTCTCGGTGTACAAAAGACAGTGATGAAAGCATTGTATTCCTTGGGGGTTAAACCTCAACATTTCATTAAAGGTTTCTGATACTGATATGTCTTGCGTAACATTCTCACACAAAATTTCTCGGTGTACAAAAGACAGTGATGAAAGCATTGTATTCGTTGGGGGTTAAACCTCAACATTTCATTAAAGGTTTCTGATACTGATATGTCTTGCGTAACATTCTCACACAAAATTTCTCGGTGAACAAAAGACAGTGATGAAAGCATTGTATTCGTTGGGGGTTAAACCTCAACATTTCATTAAAGGTTTCTGATACTGATATGTCTTGCGTAACATTCTCACACAAAATTTATCGGTGTACAAAAGACAGTGATGAAAGCATTGTATTCGTTGGGGGTTAAACCTCAACATTTCATTAAAGGTTTCTGATACTGATATGTCTTGCATAACATGCTCACACAAAATTTCTCGGTGAACAAAAGACAGTGATGAAAGCATTGTATTCGTTGGGGTTTAAACCTCAACATTTCATTAAATGTTTCTGATACTGATATGTCTTGCGTAACATTCTCACACAAAATTTCTCGGTGAACAAAAGACAGTGATGAAAGCATTGTATTCGTTGTGGTTTAAACCTCAACATTTCATTAAATGTTTCTGATACTGATATGTCTTGCGTAACATACTCACACAAAATTTCACGGTGAACAAAAGACAGTGATGAAAGCATTGTATTCGTTGTGGTTTAAACCTCAACATTTCATTAAAGGTTTTCTTATACTGATATGTCTTGCGTAACATTCTCACACAAAATTTCACGGTGAACAAAAGACAGTGATGAAAGCATTGTATTCGTTGTGGTTTAAACCTCAACATTTCATTAAAGGTTTCTGATACAGATATGTCTTGCGTAACATTCTCACACAAAATTTCTCGGGGAACAAAAGACAGTGATGAAAGCATTGTATTCGTTGTGGTTTAAACCTCAACATTTCATTAAAGGTTTCTGATACTGATATGTCTTGCGTAACATTCTCACACAAAATTTCTCGGTGAACAAAAGACAGTGATGAAAGCATTGTATTCGTTGTGGTTTAAACCTCAACATTTCATTAAAGGTTTCTGATACTGATATGTCTTGCGTAACATTCTCACACAAAATTTCTCGGTGAACAAAAGACAGTGATGAAAGCATTGTATTCGTTGTGGTTTAAACCTCAACATTTCATTAAAGGTTTCTGATACTGATATGTCTTGCGTAACATTCTCACAAAAAAGTTCTCGGTGTACAAAAGACAGTGATGAAAGCATTGTATTCGTTGGGGGTTAAACCTCAACATTTCATTAAAGGTTTCTGATACTGATATGTCTTGCGTAACATTCTCACACAAAATTTCACGGTGAACAAAAGACAGTGATGAAAGAATTGTATTCGTTGGGGGTTAAACCTCAACATTTTATTAAAGGTTTCTGATACTGATATGTCTTGCGTAACATTCTCACACAAAATTTCACGGTGAACAAAAGACAGTGATGAAAGCATTGCATTCGTTGGGGGTTAAACCTCAACATTTCATTAAAGGTTTCTGATACTGATATATCTTGCGTAACATTCTCACACAAAATTTCACGGTGAACAAAAGACAGTGATGAAAGCATTGTATTCGTTGGGGGTTAAACCTCAACATTTCATTAAAGGTTTCTGATACTGATATGTCTTGCGTAACATTCTCACAAAAAATTCTCGGAGTACAAAAGACAGTGATGAAAGCATTGTGTTCGTTGTGGTTTAAACCTCAACATTTCATTAAAGGTTTCTGATACTGATATGTCTTGCGTAACATTCTCACACAAAATTTCACGGTGAACAAAAGACAGTGATGAAAGCATTGCATTCGTTGGGGGTTAAACCTCAACATTTCATTAAAGGTTTCTGATACTGATATGTCTTGCGTAACATTCTCACACAAAATTTCTCGGTGTACAAAAGACAGTGATGAAAGCATTGTATTCGTTGGGGGTTAAACCTCAACATTTCATTAAAGGTTTCTGATACTGATATGTCTTGCGTAACATTCTCACACAAAATTTCTCGGTGAACAAAAGACAGTGATGAAAGCATTGTATTCGTTGGGGGTTAAACCTCAACATTTCTTTAAAGGTTTCTGATACTGATATGTCTTGCGTAACATTCTCACACAAAATTTCTCGGTGTACAAAAGACAGTGATGAAAGCATTGTATTCGTTGGGGGTTAAACCTCAACATTTCATTAAAGGTTTCTGATACTGATATGTCTTGCGTAACATTCTCACACAAAATTTCTCGGTGTACAAAAGACAGTGATGAAAGCATTGTATTCGTTGTTGTTTAAACCTCAACATTTCATTAAAGGTTTCTGATACTGATATGTCTTGCGTAACATTCTCACACAAAATTTCTCGGTGTACAAAAGACAGTGATGAAAGCATTGTATTCGTTGGGGTTTAAACCTCAACATTTCATGAAAGGTTTCTGATACTGATATGTCTTGCGTAACATTCTCACACAAAATTTCTCGGTGTACAAAAGACAGTGATGAAAGCATTGTATTCGTTGGGGGTTAAACCTCAACATTTCATTAAAGGTTTCTGATACTGATATGTCTTGCGTAACATTCTCACACAAAATTTCTCGGTGTACAAAAGACAGTGATGAAAGCATTGTATTCGTTGGGGGTTAAACCTCAACATTTCATTAAAGGTTTCTGATACTGATATGTCTTGCGTAACATTCTCACACAAAATTTCTCGGTGTACAAAAGACAGTGATGAAAGCATTGTATTCCTTGGGGGTTAAACCTCAACATTTCATTAAAGGTTTCTGATACTGATATGTCTTGCGTAACATTCTCACACAAAATTTCTCGGTGTACAAAAGACAGTGATGAAAGCATTGTATTCGTTGGGGGTTAAACCTCAACATTTCATTAAAGGTTTCTGATACTGATATGTCTTGCGTAACATTCTCACACAAAATTTCTCGGTGAACAAAAGACAGTGATGAAAGCATTGTATTCGTTGGGGGTTAAACCTCAACATTTCATTAAAGGTTTCTGATACTGATATGTCTTGCGTAACATTCTCACACAAAATTTATCGGTGTACAAAAGACAGTGATGAAAGCATTGTATTCGTTGGGGGTTAAACCTCAACATTTCATTAAAGGTTTCTGATACTGATATGTCTTGCATAACATGCTCACACAAAATTTCTCGGTGAACAAAAGACAGTGATGAAAGCATTGTATTCGTTGGGGTTTAAACCTCAACATTTCATTAAATGTTTCTGATACTGATATGTCTTGCGTAACATTCTCACACAAAATTTCTCGGTGAACAAAAGACAGTGAAGAAAGCATTGTATTCGTTGTGGTTTAAACCTCAACATTTCATTAAATGTTTCTGATACTGATATGTCTTGCGTAACATACTCACACAAAATTTCACGGTGAACAAAAGACAGTGATGAAAGCATTGTATTCGTTGTGGTTTAAACCTCAACATTTCATTAAAGGTTTTCTTATACTGATATGTCTTGCGTAACATTCTCACACAAAATTTCACGGTGAACAAAAGACAGTGATGAAAGCATTGTATTCGTTGTGGTTTAAACCTCAACATTTCATTAAAGGTTTCTGATACAGATATGTCTTGCGTAACATTCTCACACAAAATTTCTCGGGGAACAAAAGACAGTGATGAAAGCATTGTATTCGTTGTGGTTTAAACCTCAACATTTCATTAAAGGTTTCTGATACTGATATGTCTTGCGTAACATTCTCACACAAAATTTCTCGGTGAACAAAAGACAGTGATGAAAGCATTGTATTCGTTGTGGTTTAAACCTCAACATTTCATTAAAGGTTTCTGATACTGATATGTCTTGCGTAACATTCTCACACAAAATTTCTCGGTGAACAAAAGACAGTGATGAAAGCATTGTATTCGTTGTGGTTTAAACCTCAACATTTCATTAAAGGTTTCTGATACTGATATGTCTTGCGTAACATTCTCACACAAAATTTCTCGGTGAACAAAAGACAGTGATGAAAGCATTGTATTCGTTGTGGTTTAAACCTCAACATTTCATTAAAGGTTTCTGATACTGATATGTCTTTCGTAACATTCTCACACAAAATTTCTCGGTGAACAAAAGACAGTGATGAAAGCATTGTATTCGTTGTGGTTTAAACCTCAACATTTCATTAAATGTTTCTGATACTGATATGTCTTGCGTAACATTCTCACACAAAATTTCACGGTGAACAAAAGACAGTGATGAAAGCATTGTATTCGTTGTGGTTTAAACCTCAACATTTCATTAAAGGTTTCTGATACTGATATGTCTTGCGTAACATTCTCACACAAAATTTCTCGGTGAACAAAAGACAGTGATGAAAGCATTGTATTCGTTGTGGTTTAAACCTCAACATTTCATTAAAGGTTTCTGATACTGATATGTCTTGCGTAACATTCTCACACAAAATTTCACGGTGAACAAAAGACAGTGATGAAAGCATTGTATTCGTTGGGGGTTAAACCTCAACATTTCATTAAAGGTTTCTGATACTGATATGTCTTGCGTAACATTCTCACAAAAAAGTTCTCGGTGTACAAAAGACAGTGATGAAAGCATTGTATTCGTTGGGGGTTAAACCTCAACATTTCATTAAAGGTTTCTGATACTGATATGTCTTGCGTAACATTCTCACACAAAATTTCACGGTGAACAAAAGACAGTGATGAAAGAATTGTATCCGTTGGGGGTTAAACCTCAACATTTCATTAAAGGTTTCTGATACTGATATGTCTTGCGTAACATTCTCACACAAAATTTCACGGTGAACAAAAGACAGTGATGAAAGCATTGCATTCGTTGGGGGTTAAACCTCAACATTTCATTAAAGGTTTCTGATACTGATATGTCTTGCGTAACATTCTCACACAAAATTTCACGGTGAACGAAAGACAGTGATGAAAGCATTGTATTCGTTGGGGGTTAAACCTCAACATTTCATTAAAGGTTTCTGATACTGATATGTCTTGCGTAACATTCTCACAAAAAAGTTCTCGGTGTACAAAAGACAGTGATGAAAGCATTGTATTCGTTGGGGGTTAAACCTCAACATTTCATTAAAGGTTTCTGATACTGATATGTCTTGCGTAACATTCTCACACAAAATTTCACGGTGAACAAAAGACAGTGATGAAAGAATTGTATTCGTTGGGGGTTAAACCTCAACATTTCATTAAAGGATTCTGATACTGATATGTCTTGCGTAACATTCTCACAAAAAAGTTCTCGGTGTACAAAAGACAGTGATGAAAGCATTGTATTCGTTGGGGGTTAAACCTCAACATTTCATTAAAGGTTTCTGATACTGATATGTCTTGCGTAACATTCTCACACAAAATTTCACGGTGAACAAAAGACAGTGATGAAAGAATTGTATTCGTTGGGGGTTAAACCTCAACATTTCATTAAAGGATTCTGATACTGATATGTCTTGCGTAACATTCTCACAAAAAAGTTCTCGGTGTACAAAAGACAGTGATGAAAGCATTGTATTCGTTGGGGGTTAAACCTCAACATTTCATTAAAGGTTTCTGATACTGATATGTCTTGCGTAACATTCTCACACAAAATTTCACGGTGAACAAAAGACAGTGATGAAAGCATTGCATTCGTTGGGGGTTAAACCTCAACATTTCATTAAAGGTTTCTGATACTGATATATCTTGCGTAACATTCTCACACAAAATTTCACGGTGAACAAAAGACAGTGATGAAAGCATTGTATTCGTTGGGGGTTAAACCTCAACATTTCATTAAAGGTTTCTGATACTGATATGTCTTGCGTAACATTCTCACACAAAATTTCACGGTGAACAAAAGACAGTGATGAAAGCATTGTATTCGTTGGGGGTTAAACCTCAACATTTCATTAAAGGTTTCTGATACTGATATGTCTTGCGTAACATTCTCACAAAAAAGTTCTCGGTGTACAAAAGACAGTGATGAAAGCATTGTATTCGTTGTGGTTTAAACCTCAACATTTCATTAAAGGTTTCTGATACTGATATGTCTTGCGTAACATTCTCACACAAAATTTCACGGTGAACAAAAGACAGTGATGAAAGCATTGCATTCGTTGGGGGTTAAACCTCAACATTTCATTAAAGGTTTCTGATACTGATATGTCTTGCGTAACATTCTCACACAAAATTTCTCGGTGTACAAAAGACAGTGAAGAAAGCATTGTATTCGTTGGGGGTTAAACCTCAACATTTCATTAAAGGTTTCTGATACTGATATGTCTTGCGTAACATTCTCACACAAAATTTCTCGGTGAACAAAAGACAGTGATGAAAGCATTGTATTCGTTGGGGGTTAAACCTCAACATTTCATTAAAGGTTTCTGATACTGATATGTCTTGCGTAACATTCTCACACAAAATTTCTCGGTGTACAAAAGACAGTGATGAAAGCATTGTATTCGTTGGGGGTTAAACCTCAACATTTCATTAAAGGTTTCTTATACTGATATGTCTTGCGTAACATTCTCACACAAAATTTCTCGGTGTACAAAAGACAGTGATGAAAGCATTGTATTCGTTGTGGTTTAAACCTCAACATTTCATTAAAGGTTTCTGATACTGATATGTCTTGCGTAACATTCTCACACAGAATTTCTCGGTGTACAAAAGACAGTGATGAAAGCATTGTATTCGTTGGGGTTTAAACCTCAACATTTCATTAAATGTTTCTGATACTGAGATGTCTTGCGTAACATTCTCAAACAAAATTTCTCGGTGTACAAAAGACAGTGATGAAAGCATTGTATTCGTTGGGGTTTAAACCTCAACATTTCATTAAAGGTTTCTGATACTGATATGTCTTGCGTAACATTCTCACACAAAATTTCTCGGTGTACAAAAGACAGTGATGAAAGCATTGTATTCCTTGGGGGTTAAACCTCAACATTTCATTAAAGGTTTCTGATACTGATATGTCTTGCGTAACATTCTCACACAAAATTTCTCGGTGAACAAAAGACAGTGATGAAAGCATTGTATTCGTTGGGGGTTAAACCTCAACATTTCATTAAAGGTTTCTGATACTGATATGTCTTGCGTAACATTATCACACAAAATTTATCGGTGTACAAAAGACAGTGGTGAAAGCATTGTATTCGTTGGGGGTTAAACCTCAACATTTCATTAAAGGTTTCTGATACTGATATGTCTTGCGTAACATTCTCACACAAAATTTCTCGGTGAACAAAAGACAGTGATGAAAGCATTGTATTCGTTGGGGGTTAAACCTCAACATTTCATTAAAGGTTTCTGATACTGATATGTCTTGCGTAACATTCTCACACAAAATTTCTCGGTGAACAAAAGACAGTGATGAAAGCATTGTATTCGTTGGGGGTTAAACCTCAACAATTCATTAAAGGTTTCTGATACTGATATGTCTTGCGTAACATTCTCACACAAAATTTCTCGGTGAACAAAAGACAGTGATGAAAGCATTGTATTCGTTGTGGTTTAAACCTCAACATTTCATTAAAGGTTTCTGATACTGATATGTCTTTCGTAACATTCTCACACAAAATTTCTCGGTGAACAAAAGACAGTGATGAAAGCATTGTATTCGTTGTGGTTTAAACCTCAACATTTCATTAAATGTTTCTGATACTGATATGTCTTGCGTAACATTCTCACACAAAATTTCACGGTGAACAAAAGACAGTGATGAAAGCATTGTATTCGTTGTGGTTTAAACCTCAACATTTCATTAAAGGTTTCTGATACTGATATGTCTTGCGTAACATTCTCACACAAAATTTCTCGGTGAACAAAAGACAGTGATGAAAGCATTGTATTCGTTGGGGTTTAAACCTCAACATTTCATTAAATGTTTCTGATACTGAGATGTCTTGCGTAACATTCTCAAACAAAATTTCTCGGTGTACAAAAGACAGTGATGAAAGCATTGTATTCGTTGGGGTTTAAACCTCAACATTTCATTAAAGGTTTCTGATACTGATATGTCTTGCGTAACATTCTCACACAAAATTTCTCGGTGTACAAAAGACAGTGATGAAAGCATTGTATTCCTTGGGGGTTAAACCTCAACATTTCATTAAAGGTTTCTGATACTGATATGTCTTGCGTAACATTCTCACACAAAATTTCTCGGTGAACAAAAGACAGTGATGAAAGCATTGTATTCGTTGGGGGTTAAACCTCAACATTTCATTAAAGGTTTCTGATACTGATATGTCTTGCGTAACATTCTCACACAAAATTTCTCGGTGTACAAAAGACAGTGATGAAAGCATTGTATTCCTTGGGGGTTAAACCTCAACATTTCATTAAAGGTTTCTGATACTGATATGTCTTGCGTAACATTCTCACACAAAATTTCTCGGTGAACAAAAGACAGTGATGAAAGCATTGTATTCGTTGGGGGTTAAACCTCAACATTTCATTAAAGGTTTCTGATACTGATATGTCTTGCGTAACATTATCACACAAAATTTATCGGTGTACAAAAGACAGTGGTGAAAGCATTGTATTCGTTGGGGGTTAAACCTCAACATTTCATTAAAGGTTTCTGATACTGATATGTCTTGCGTAACATTCTCACACAAAATTTCTCGGTGAACAAAAGACAGTGATGAAAGCATTGTATTCGTTGGGGGTTAAACCTCAACATTTCATTAAAGGTTTCTGATACTGATATGTCTTGCGTAACATTCTCACACAAAATTTCTCGGTGAACAAAAGACAGTGATGAAAGCATTGTATTCGTTGGGGGTTAAACCTCAACAATTCATTAAAGGTTTCTGATACTGATATGTCTTGCGTAACATTCTCACACAAAATTTCTCGGTGAACAAAAGACAGTGATGAAAGCATTGTATTCGTTGTGGTTTAAACCTCAACATTTCATTAAAGGTTTCTGATACTGATATGTCTTTCGTAACATTCTCACACAAAATTTCTCGGTGAACAAAAGACAGTGATGAAAGCATTGTATTCGTTGTGGTTTAAACCTCAACATTTCATTAAATGTTTCTGATACTGATATGTCTTGCGTAACATTCTCACACAAAATTTCACGGTGAACAAAAGACAGTGATGAAAGCATTGTATTCGTTGTGGTTTAAACCTCAACATTTCATTAAAGGTTTCTGATACTGATATGTCTTGCGTAACATTCTCACACAAAATTTCTCGGTGAACAAAAGACAGTGATGAAAGCATTGTATTCGTTGTGGTTTAAACCTCAACATTTCATTAAAGGTTTCTGATACTGATATGTCTTGCGTAACATTCTCACACAAAATTTCACGGTGAACAAAAGACAGTGATGAAAGCATTGTATTCGTTGGGGGTTAAACATCAACATTTCATTAAAGGTTTCTGATACTGATATGTCTTGCGTAACATTCTCACAAAAAAGTTCTCGGTGTACAAAAGACAGTGATGAAAGCATTGTATTCGTTGGGGGTTAAACCTCAACATTTCATTAAAGGTTTCTGATACTGATATGTCTTGCGTAACATTCTCACACAAAATTTCACGGTGAACAAAAGACAGTGATGAAAGAATTGTATCCGTTGGGGGTTAAACCTCAACATTTCATTAAAGGTTTCTGATACTGATATGTCTTGCGTAACATTCTCACACAAAATTTCACGGTGAACAAAAGACAGTGATGAAAGCATTGCATTCGTTGGGGGTTAAACCTCAACATTTCATTAAAGGTTTCTGATACTGATATGTCTTGCGTAACATTCTCACACAAAATTTCACGGTGAACGAAAGACAGTGATGAAAGCATTGTATTCGTTGGGGGTTAAACCTCAACATTTCATTAAAGGTTTCTGATACTGATATGTCTTGCGTAACATTCTCACAAAAAAGTTCTCGGTGTACAAAAGACAGTGATGAAAGCATTGTATTCGTTGGGGGTTAAACCTCTACATTTCATTAAAGGTTTCTGATACTGATATGTCTTGCGTAACATTCTCACACAAAATTTCACGGTGAACAAAAGACAGTGATGAAAGAATTGTATTCGTTGGGGGTTAAACCTCAACATTTCATTAAAGGATTCTGATACTGATATGTCTTGCGTAACATTCTCACAAAAAAGTTCTCGGTGTACAAAAGACAGTGATGAAAGCATTGTATTCGTTGGGGGTTAAACCTCAACATTTCATTAAAGGTTTCTGATACTGATATGTCTTGCGTAACATTCTCACACAAAATTTCACGGTGAACAAAAGACAGTGATGAAAGCATTGCATTCGTTGGGGGTTAAACCTCAACATTTCATTAAAGGTTTCTGATACTGATATATCTTGCGTAACATTCTCACACAAAATTTCACGGTGAACAAAAGACAGTGATGAAAGCATTGTATTCGTTGGGGGTTAAACCTCAACATTTCATTAAAGGTTTCTGATACTGATATGTCTTGCGTAACATTCTCACACAAAATTTCACGGTGAACAAAAGACAGTGATGAAAGCATTGTATTCGTTGGGGGTTAAACCTCAACATTTCATTAAAGGTTTCTGATACTGATATGTCTTGCGTAACATTCTCACAAAAAAGTTCTCGGTGTACAAAAGACAGTGATGAAAGCATTGTATTCGTTGTGGTTTAAACCTCAACATTTCATTAAAGGTTTCTGATACTGATATGTCTTGCGTAACATTCTCACACAAAATTTCACGGTGAACAAAAGACAGTGATGAAAGCATTGCATTCGTTGGGGGTTAAACCTCAACATTTCATTAAAGGTTTCTGATACTGATATGTCTTGCGTAACATTCTCACACAAAATTTCTCGGTGTACAAAAGACAGTGAAGAAAGCATTGTATTCGTTGGGGGTTAAACCTCAAAATTTCATTAAAGGTTTCTGATACTGATATGTCTTGCGTAACATTCTCACACAAAATTTCTCGGTGAACAAAAGACAGTGATGAAAGCATTGTATTCGTTGGGGGTTAAACCTCAACATTTCATTAAAGGTTTCTGATACTGATATGTCTTGCGTAACATTCTCACACAAAATTTCTCGGTGTACAAAAGACAGTGATGAAAGCATTGTATTCGTTGGGGGTTAAACCTCAACATTTCATTAAAGGTTTCTGATACTGATATGTCTTGCGTAACATTCTCACACAAAATTTCTCGGTGTACAAAAGACAGTGATGAAAGCATTGTATTCGTTGTGGTTTAAACCTCAACATTTCATTAAAGGTTTCTGATACTGATATGTCTTGCGTAACATTCTCACACAGAATTTCTCGGTGTACAAAAGACAGTGATGAAAGCATTGTATTCGTTGGGGTTTAAACCTCAACATTTCATTAAATGTTTCTGATACTGAGATGTCTTGCGTAACATTCTCATACAAAATTTCTCGGTGTACAAAAGACAGTGATGAAAGCATTGTATTCGTTGGGGTTTAAACCTCAACATTTCATTAAAGGTTTCTGATACTGATATGTCTTGCGTAACATTCTCACACAAAATTTCTCGGTGTACAAAAGACAGTGATGAAAGCATTGTATTCCTTGGGGGTTAAACCTCAACATTTCATTAAAGGTTTCTGATACTGATATGTCTTGCGTAACATTCTCACACAAAATTTCTCGGTGAACAAAAGACAGTGATGAAAGCATTGTATTCGTTGGGGGTTAAACCTCAACATTTCATTAAAGGTTTCTGATACTGATATGTCTTGCGTAACATTATCACACAAAATTTATCGGTGTACAAAAGACAGTGGTGAAAGCATTGTATTCGTTGGCGGTTAAACCTCAACATTTCATTAAATGTTTCTGATACTGATATGTCTGGCATAACATGCTCACACAAAATTTCTCGGTGAACAAAAG
The DNA here is from genome assembly GCA_963932145.1 of Acanthosepion lycidas. NCBI lineage: Eukaryota > Metazoa > Mollusca > Cephalopoda > Sepiida > Sepiidae > Acanthosepion > Acanthosepion lycidas. The sequence continues at coordinate 1,103,555 of OZ010606.1, read as the reverse complement.
ACAGTGATGAAAGCATTGTCTTCGTTGGGGTTTAAACCTCAACATTTCATTAAATGTTTCTGATACTGATATGTCTTGCGTAACATTCTCACACAAAATTTCTCGGTGAACAAAAGACAGTGATGAAAGCATTGTATTCGTTGGGGGTTAAACCTCAACATTTCATTAAAGGTTTCTGATACTGATATGTCTTGCGTAACATTCTCACACAAAATTTCACGGTGAACAAAAGACAGTGATGAAAGCATTGCATTCGTTGGGGGTTAAACCTCAACATTTCATTAAAGGTTTCTGATACTGATATGTCTTGCGTAACATTCTCACACAAAATTTCTCGGTGTACAAAAGACAGTGAAGAAAGCATTGTATTCGTTGGGGGTTAAACCTCAAAATTTCATTAAAGGTTTCTGATACTGATATGTCTTGCGTAACATTCTCACACAAAATTTCTCGGTGAACAAAAGACAGTGATGAAAGCATTGTATTCGTTGGGGGTTAAACCTCAACATTTCATTAAAGGTTTCTGATACTGATATGTCTTGCGTAACATTCTCACACAAAATTTCTCGGTGTACAAAAGACAGTGATGAAAGCATTGTATTCGTTGGGGGTTAAACCTCAACATTTCATTAAAGGTTTCTGATACTGATATGTCTTGCGTAACATTCTCACACAAAATTTCTCGGTGTACAAAAGACAGTGATGAAAGCATTGTATTCGTTGTGGTTTAAACCTCAACATTTCATTAAAGGTTTCTGATACTGATATGTCTTGCGTAACATTCTCACACAGAATTTCTCGGTGTACAAAAGACAGTGATGAAAGCATTGTATTCGTTGGGGTTTAAACCTCAACATTTCATTAAATGTTTCTGATACTGAGATGTCTTGCGTAACATTCTCACACAAAATTTCTCGGTGTACAAAAGACAGTGATGAAAGCATTGTATTCGTTGGGGTTTAAACCTCAACATTTCATTAAAGGTTTCTGATACTGATATGTCTTGCGTAACATTCTCACACAAAATTTCTCGGTGTACAAAAGACAGTGATGAAAGCATTGTATTCCTTGGGGGTTAAACCTCAACATTTCATTAAAGGTTTCTGATACTGATATGTCTTGCGTAACATTCTCACACAAAATTTCTCGGTGAACAAAAGACAGTGATGAAAGCATTGTATTCGTTGGGGGTTAAACCTCAACATTTCATTAAAGGTTTCTGATACTGATATGTCTTGCGTAACATTATCACACAAAATTTATCGGTGTACAAAAGACAGTGGTGAAAGCATTGTATTCGTTGGGGGTTAAACCTCAACATTTCATTAAATGTTTCTGATACTGATATGTCTGGCATAACATGCTCACACAAAATTTCTCGGTGAACAAAAGACAGTGATGAAAGCATTGTCTTCGTTGGGGTTTAAACCTCAACATTTCATTAAATGTTTCTGATACTGATATGTCTTGCGTAACATTCTCACACAAAATTTCTCGGTGAACAAAAGACAGTGATGAAAGCATTGTATTCGTTGGGGGTTAAACCTCAACATTTCATTAAAGGTTTCTGATACTGATATGTCTTGCGTAACATTCTCACACAAAATTTCTCGGTGAACAAAAGACAGTGATGAAAGCATTGTATTCGTTGGGGGTTAAACCTCAACATTTCATTAAAGGTTTCTGATACTGATATGTCTTGCGTAACATTCTCACACAAAATTTCACGGTGACCAAAAGACAGTGATGAAAGCATTGCATTCGTTGGGGGTTAAACCTCAACATTTCATTAAAGGTTTCTGATACTGATATGTCTTGCGTAACATTCTCACACAAAATTTCACGGTGAACAAGACAGTGATGAAAGCATTGTATTCGTTGGGGGTTAAACCTCAACATTTCATTAAAGGTTTCTGATACTGATATGTCTTGCGTAACATTCTCACAAAAAAGTTCTCGGTGTACAAAAGACAGTGATGAAAGCATTGTATTCGTTGGGGGTTAAACCTCAACATTTCATTAAAGGTTTCTGATACTGATATGTCTTGCGTAACATTCTCACACAAAATTTCACGGTGAACAAAAGACAGTGATGAAAGAATTGTATTCGTTGGGGGTTAAACCTCAACATTTCATTAAAGGTTTCTGATACTGATATGTCTTGCGTAACATTCTCACACAAAATTTCACGGTGAACAAAAGACAGTGATGAAAGCATTGTATTCGTTGGGGGTTAAACCTCAACATTTCATTAAATGTTTCTGATACTGATATGTCTTGCGTAACATTCTCACAAAAAAGTTCTCGGTGTACAAAAGACAGTGATGAAAGCATTGTATTCGTTGGGGGTTAAACCTCAACATTTCATTAAAGGTTTCTGATACTGATATGTCTTGCGTAACATTCTAACACAAAATTTCTCGGTGAACAAAAGACAGTGATGAAAGCATTGTATTCGTTGGGGGTTAAACCTCAACATTTCATTAAAGGTTTCTGATACTGATATGTCTTGCGTAACATTCTCACAAAAAAGTTCTCGGTGTACAAAAGACAGTGATGAAAGCATTGTATTCGTTGTTGTTTAAACCTCAACATTTCATTAAAGGTTTCTGATACTGATATGTCTTGCGTAACATTCTCACACAAAATTTCTCGGTGTACAAAAGACAGTGATGAAAGCATTGTATTCGTTGGGGTTTAAACCTCAACATTTCATGAAAGGTTTCTGATACTGATATGTCTTGCGTAACATTCTCACACAAAATTTCTCGGTGTACAAAAGACAGTGATGAAAGCATTGTATTCGTTGGGGGTTAAACCTCAACATTTCATTAAAGTTTTCTGATACTGATATGTCTTGCGTAACATGCTCACACAAAATTTCTCGGTGAACAAAAGACAGTGATGAAAGCATTGTATTCGTTGGGGTTTAAACCTCAACATTTCATTAAATGTTTCTGATAATGATATGTCTTGCGTAACATTCTCACACAAAATTTCTCGGTGTACAAAAGACAGTGATGAAAGCATTGTATTCCTTGGGGGTTAAACCTCAACATTTCATTAAATGTTTCTGATACTGATATGTCTTGCGTAACATACTCACACAAAATTTCACGGTGAACAAAAGACAGTGATGAAAGCATTGTATTCGTTGTGGTTTAAACCTCAACATTTCATTAAAGGTTTTCTTATACTGATATGTCTTGCGTAACATTCTCACACAAAATTTCACGGTGAACAAAAGACAGTGATGAAAGCATTGTATTCGTTGTGGTTTAAACCTCAACATTTCATTAAAGGTTTCTGATACAGATATGTCTTGCGTAACATTCTCACACAAAATTTCTCGGGGAACAAAAGACAGTGATGAAAGCATTGTATTCGTTGTGGTTTAAACCTCAACATTTCATTAAAGGTTTCTGATACTGATATGTCTTGCGTAACATTCTCACACAAAATTTCTCGGTGAACAAAAGACAGTGATGAAAGCATTGTATTCGTTGTGGTTTAAACCTCAACATTTCATTAAAGGTTTCTGATACTGATATGTCTTGCGTAACATTCTCACACAAAATTTCTCGGTGAACAAAAGACAGTGATGAAAGCATTGTATTCGTTGTGGTTTAAACCTCAACATTTCATTAAAGGTTTCTGATACTGATATGTCTTGCGTAACATTCTCACACAAAATTTCTCGGTGAACAAAAGACAGTGATGAAAGCATTGTATTCGTTGGGGGTTAAACCTCAACAATTCATTAAAGGTTTCTGATACTGATATGTCTTGCGTAACATTCTCACACAAAATTTCTCGGTGAACAAAAGACAGTGATGAAAGCATTGTATTCGTTGTGGTTTAAACCTCAACATTTCATTAAAGGTTTCTGATACTGATATGTCTTTCGTAACATTCTCACACAAAATTTCTCGGTGAACAAAAGACAGTGATGAAAGCATTGTATTCGTTGTGGTTTAAACCTCAACATTTCATTAAATGTTTCTGATACTGATATGTCTTGCGTAACATTCTCACACAAAATTTCACGGTGAACAAAAGACAGTGATGAAAGCATTGTATTCGTTGTGGTTTAAACCTCAACATTTCATTAAAGGTTTCTGATACTGATATGTCTTGCGTAACATTCTCACACAAAATTTCTCGGTGAACAAAAGACAGTGATGAAAGCATTGTATTCGTTGTGGTTTAAACCTCAACATTTCATTAAAGGTTTCTGATACTGATATGTCTTGCGTAACATTCTCACACAAAATTTCACGGTGAACAAAAGACAGTGATGAAAGCATTGTATTCGTTGGGGGTTAAACCTCAACATTTCATTAAAGGTTTCTGATACTGATATGTCTTGCGTAACATTCTCACAAAAAAGTTCTCGGTGTACAAAAGACAGTGATGAAAGCATTGTATTCGTTGGGGGTTAAACCTCAACATTTCATTAAAGGTTTCTGATACTGATATGTCTTGCGTAACATTCTCACACAAAATTTCACGGTGAACAAAAGACAGTGATGAAAGCATTGTATTCGTTGGGGGTTAAACCTCAACATTTCATTAAAGGTTTCTGATACTGATATGTCTTGCATAACATGCTCACACAAAATTTCTCGGTGAACAAAAGACAGTGATGAAAGCATTGTATTCGTTGGGGTTTAAACCTCAACATTTCATTAAATGTTTCTGATACTGATATGTCTTGCGTAACATTCTCACACAAAATTTCTCGGTGAACAAAAGACAGTGATGAAAGCATTGTATTCGTTGTGGTTTAAACCTCAACATTTCATTAAATGTTTCTGATACTGATATGTCTTGCGTAACATACTCACACAAAATTTCACGGTGAACAAAAGACAGTGATGAAAGCATTGTATTCGTTGTGGTTTAAACCTCAACATTTCATTAAAGGTTTTCTTATACTGATATGTCTTGCGTAACATTCTCACACAAAATTTCACGGTGAACAAAAGACAGTGATGAAAGCATTGTATTCGTTGTGGTTTAAACCTCAACATTTCATTAAAGGTTTCTGATACAGATATGTCTTGCGTAACATTCTCACACAAAATTTCTCGGGGAACAAAAGACAGTGATGAAAGCATTGTATTCGTTGTGGTTTAAACCTCAACATTTCATTAAAGGTTTCTGATACTGATATGTCTTGCGTAACATTCTCACACAAAATTTCTCGGTGAACAAAAGACAGTGATGAAAGCATTGTATTCGTTGTGGTTTAAACCTCAACATTTCATTAAAGGTTTCTGATACTGATATGTCTTTCGTAACATTCTCACACAAAATTTCTCGGTGAACAAAAGACAGTGATGAAAGCATTGTATTCGTTGTGGTTTAAACCTCAACATTTCATTAAAGGTTTCTGATACTGATATGTCTTGCGTAACATTCTCACACAAAATTTCTCGGTGAACAAAAGACAGTGATGAAAGCATTGTATTCGTTGGGGGTTAAACCTCAACAATTCATTAAAGGTTTCTGATACTGATATGTCTTGCGTAACATTCTCACACAAAATTTCTCGGTGAACAAAAGACAGTGATGAAAGCATTGTATTCGTTGTGGTTTAAACCTCAACATTTCATTAAAGGTTTCTGATACTGATATGTCTTTCGTAACATTCTCACACAAAATTTCTCGGTGAACAAAAGACAGTGATGAAAGCATTGTATTCGTTGTGGTTTAAACCTCAACATTTCATTAAATGTTTCTGATACTGATATGTCTTGCGTAACATTCTCACACAAAATTTCACGGTGAACAAAAGACAGTGATGAAAGCATTGTATTCGTTGTGGTTTAAACCTCAACATTTCATTAAAGGTTTCTGATACTGATATGTCTTGCGTAACATTCTCACACAAAATTTCTCGGTGAACAAAAGACAGTGATGAAAGCATTGTATTCGTTGTGGTTTAAACCTCAACATTTCATTAAAGGTTTCTGATACTGATATGTCTTGCGTAACATTCTCACACAAAATTTCACGGTGAACAAAAGACAGTGATGAAAGCATTGTATTCGTTGGGGGTTAAACCTCAACATTTCATTAAAGGTTTCTGATACTGATATGTCTTGCGTAACATTCTCACAAAAAAGTTCTCGGTGTACAAAAGACAGTGATGAAAGCATTGTATTCGTTGGGGGTTAAACCTCAACATTTCATTAAAGGTTTCTGATACTGATATGTCTTGCGTAACATTCTCACACAAAATTTCACGGTGAACAAAAGACAGTGATGAAAGAATTGTATCCGTTGGGGGTTAAACCTCAACATTTCATTAAAGGTTTCTGATACTGATATGTCTTGCGTAACATTCTCACACAAAATTTCACGGTGAACAAAAGACAGTGATGAAAGCATTGCATTCGTTGGGGGTTAAACCTCAACATTTCATTAAAGGTTTCTGATACTGATATGTCTTGCGTAACATTCTCACACAAAATTTCACGGTGAACGAAAGACAGTGATGAAAGCATTGTATTCGTTGGGGGTTAAACCTCAACATTTCATTAAAGGTTTCTGATACTGATATGTCTTGCGTAACATTCTCACAAAAAAGTTCTCGGTGTACAAAAGACAGTGATGAAAGCATTGTATTCGTTGGGGGTTAAACCTCAACATTTCATTAAAGGTTTCTGATACTGATATGTCTTGCGTAACATTCTCACACAAAATTTCACGGTGAACAAAAGACAGTGATGAAAGAATTGTATTCGTTGGGGGTTAAACCTCAACATTTCATTAAAGGATTCTGATACTGATATGTCTTGCGTAACATTCTCACAAAAAAGTTCTCGGTGTACAAAAGACAGTGATGAAAGCATTGTATTCGTTGGGGGTTAAACCTCAACATTTCATTAAAGGTTTCTGATACTGATATGTCTTGCGTAACATTCTCACACAAAATTTCATGGTGAACAAAAGACAGTGATGAAAGAATTGTATTCGTTGGGGGTTAAACCTCAACATTTCATTAAAGGATTCTGATACTGATATGTCTTGCGTAACATTCTCACAAAAAAGTTCTCGGTGTACAAAAGACAGTGATGAAAGCATTGTATTCGTTGGGGGTTAAACCTCAACATTTCATTAAAGGTTTCTGATACTGATATGTCTTGCGTAACATTCTCACACAAAATTTCACGGTGAACAAAAGACAGTGATGAAAGCATTGCATTCGTTGGGGGTTAAACCTCAACATTTCATTAAAGGTTTCTGATACTGATATATCTTGCGTAACATTCTCACACAAAATTTCACGGTGAACAAAAGACAGTGATGAAAGCATTGTATTCGTTGGGGGTTAAACCTCAACATTTCATTAAAGGTTTCTGATACTGATATGTCTTGCGTAACATTCTCACACAAAATTTCACGGTGAACAAAAGACAGTGATGAAAGCATTGTATTCGTTGGGGGTTAAACCTCAACATTTCATTAAAGGTTTCTGATACTGATATGTCTTGCGTAACATTCTCACAAAAAAGTTCTCGGTGAACAAAAGACAGTGATGAAAGAATTGTATCCGTTGGGGGTTAAACCTCAACATTTCATTAAAGGTTTCTGATACTGATATGTCTTGCGTAACATTCTCACACAAAATTTCACGGTGAACAAAAGACAGTGATGAAAGCATTGCATTCGTTGGGGGTTAAACCTCAACATTTCATTAAAGGTTTCTGATACTGATATGTCTTGCGTAACATTCTCACACAAAATTTCACGGTGAACGAAAGACAGTGATGAAAGCATTGTATTCGTTGGGGGTTAAACCTCAACATTTCATTAAAGGTTTCTGATACTGATATGTCTTGCGTAACATTCTCACAAAAAAGTTCTCGGTGTACAAAAGACAGTGATGAAAGCATTGTATTCGTTGGGGGTTAAACCTCAACATTTCATTAAAGGTTTCTGATACTGATATGTCTTGCGTAACATTCTCACACAAAATTTCACGGTGAACAAAAGACAGTGATGAAAGAATTGTATTCGTTGGGGGTTAAACCTCAACATTTCATTAAAGGATTCTGATACTGATATGTCTTGCGTAACATTCTCACAAAAAAGTTCTCGGTGTACAAAAGACAGTGATGAAAGCATTGTATTCGTTGGGGGTTAAACCTCAACATTTCATTAAAGGTTTCTGATACTGATATGTCTTGCGTAACATTCTCACACAAAATTTCATGGTGAACAAAAGACAGTGATGAAAGAATTGTATTCGTTGGGGGTTAAACCTCAACATTTCATTAAAGGATTCTGATACTGATATGTCTTGCGTAACATTCTCACAAAAAAGTTCTCGGTGTACAAAAGACAGTGATGAAAGCATTGTATTCGTTGGGGGTTAAACCTCAACATTTCATTAAAGGTTTCTGATACTGATATGTCTTGCGTAACATTCTCACACAAAATTTCACGGTGAACAAAAGACAGTGATGAAAGCATTGCATTCGTTGGGGGTTAAACCTCAACATTTCATTAAAGGTTTCTGATACTGATATATCTTGCGTAACATTCTCACACAAAATTTCACGGTGAACAAAAGACAGTGATGAAAGCATTGTATTCGTTGGGGGTTAAACCTCAACATTTCATTAAAGGTTTCTGATACTGATATGTCTTGCGTAACATTCTCACACAAAATTTCACGGTGAACAAAAGACAGTGATGAAAGCATTGTATTCGTTGGGGGTTAAACCTCAACATTTCATTAAAGGTTTCTGATACTGATATGTCTTGCGTAACATTCTCACAAAAAAGTTCTCGGTGTACAAAAGACAGTGATGAAAGCATTGTATTCGTTGTGGTTTAAACCTCAACATTTCATTAAAGGTTTCTGATACTGATATGTCTTGCGTAACATTCTCACACAAAATTTCACGGTGAACAAAAGACAGTGATGAAAGCATTGCATTCGTTGGGGGTTAAACCTCAACATTTCATTAAAGGTTTCTGATACTGATATGTCTTGCGTAACATTCTCACACAAAATTTCTCGGTGTACAAAAGACAGTGAAGAAAGCATTGTATTCGTTGGGGGTTAAACCTCAACATTTCATTAAAGGTTTCTGATACTGATATGTCTTGCGTAACATTCTCACACAAAATTTCTCGGTGAACAAAAGACAGTGATGAAAGCATTGTATTCGTTGGGGGTTAAACCTCAACATTTCATTAAAGGTTTCTGATACTGATATGTCTTGCGTAACATTCTCACACAAAATTTCTCGGTGTACAAAAGACAGTGATGAAAGCATTGTATTCGTTGGGGGTTAAACCTCAACATTTCATTAAAGGTTTCTGATACTGATATGTCTTGCGTAACATTCTCACACAAAATTTCTCGGTGTACAAAAGACAGTGATGAAAGCATTGTATTCGTTGTGGTTTAAACCTCAACATTTCATTAAAGGTTTCTGATACTGATATGTCTTGCGTAACATTCTCACACAGAATTTCTCGGTGTACAAAAGACAGTGATGAAAGCATTGTATTCGTTGGGGTTTAAACCTCAACATTTCATTAAATGTTTCTGATACTGAGATGTCTTGCGTAACATTCTCAAACAAAATTTCTCGGTGTACAAAAGACAGTGATGAAAGCATTGTATTCGTTGGGGTTTAAACCTCAACATTTCATTAAAGGTTTCTGATACTGATATGTCTTGCGTAACATTCTCACACAAAATTTCTCGGTGTACAAAAGACAGTGATGAAAGCATTGTATTCCTTGGGGGTTAAACCTCAACATTTCATTAAAGGTTTCTGATACTGATATGTCTTGCGTAACATTCTCACACAAAATTTCTCGGTGAACAAAAGACAGTGATGAAAGCATTGTATTCGTTGGGGGTTAAACCTCAACATTTCATTAAAGGTTTCTGATACTGATATGTCTTGCGTAACATTATCACACAAAATTTATCGGTGTACAAAAGACAGTGGTGAAAGCATTGTATTCGTTGGGGGTTAAACCTCAACATTTCATTAAAGGTTTCTGATACTGATATGTCTTGCGTAACATTCTCACACAAAATTTCTCGGTGAACAAAAGACAGTGATGAAAGCATTGTATTCGTTGGGGGTTAAACCTCAACATTTCATTAAAGGTTTCTGATACTGATATGTCTTGCGTAACATTCTCACACAAAATTTCTCGGTGAACAAAAGACAGTGATGAAAGCATTGTATTCGTTGGGGGTTAAACCTCAACAATTCATTAAAGGTTTCTGATACTGATATGTCTTGCGTAACATTCTCACACAAAATTTCTCGGTGAACAAAAGACAGTGATGAAAGCATTGTATTCGTTGTGGTTTAAACCTCAACATTTCATTAAAGGTTTCTGATACTGATATGTCTTTCGTAACATTCTCACACAAAATTTCTCGGTGAACAAAAGACAGTGATGAAAGCATTGTATTCGTTGTGGTTTAAACCTCAACATTTCATTAAATGTTTCTGATACTGATATGTCTTGCGTAACATTCTCACAGAAAATTTCACGGTGAACAAAAGACAGTGATGAAAGCATTGTATTCGTTGTGGTTTAAACCTCAACATTTCATTAAAGGTTTCTGATACTGATATGTCTTGCGTAACATTCTCACACAAAATTTCTCGGTGAACAAAAGACAGTGATGAAAGCATTGTATTCGTTGTGGTTTAAACCTCAACATTTCATTAAAGGTTTCTGATACTGATATGTCTTGCGTAACATTCTCACAAAAAAGTTCTCGGTGTACAAAAGACAGTGATGAAAGCATTGTATTCGTTGGGGGTTAAACCTCAACATTTCATTAAAGGTTTCTGATACTGATATGTCTTGCGTAACATTCTCACACAAAATTTCACGGTGAACAAAAGACAGTGATGAAAGAATTGTATCCGTTGGGGGTTAAACCTCAACATTTCATTAAAGGTTTCTGATACTGATATGCCTTGCGTAACATTCTCACACAAAATTTCACGGTGAACAAAAGACAGTGATGAAAGCATTGCATTCGTTGGGGGTTAAACCTCAACATTTCATTAAAGGTTTCTGATACTGATATGTCTTGCGTAACATTCTCACACAAAATTTCACGGTGAACGAAAGACAGTGATGAAAGCATTGTATTCGTTGGGGGTTAAACCTCAACATTTCATTAAAGGTTTCTGATACTGATATGTCTTGCGTAACATTCTCACAAAAAAGTTCTCGGTGTACAAAAGACAGTGATGAAAGCATTGTATTCGTTGGGGGTTAAACCTCAACATTTCATTAAAGGTTTCTGATACTGATATGTCTTGCGTAACATTCTCACACAAAATTTCACGGTGAACAAAAGACAGTGATGAAAGAATTGTATTCGTTGGGGGTTAAACCTCAACATTTCATTAAAGGATTCTGATACTGATATGTCTTGCGTAACATTCTCACAAAAAAGTTCTCGGTGTACAAAAGACAGTGATGAAAGCATTGTATTCGTTGGGGGTTAAACCTCAACATTTCATTAAAGTTTTCTGATACTGATATGTCTTGCGTAACATTCTCACACAAAATTTCACGGTGAACAAAAGACAGTGATGAAAGAATTGTATTCGTTGGGGGTTAAACCTCAACATTTCATTAAAGGATTCTGATACTGATATGTCTTGCGTAACATTCTCACAAAAAAGTTCTCGGTGTACAAAGACAGTGATGAAAGCATTGTATTCGTTGGGGGTTAAACCTCAACATTTCATTAAAGGTTTCTGATACTGATATGTCTTGCGTAACATTCTCACACAAAATTTCACGGTGAACAAAAGACAGTGATGAAAGCATTGCATTCGTTGGGGGTTAAACCTCAACATTTCATTAAAGGTTTCTGATACTGATATATCTTGCGTAACATTCTCACACAAAATTTCACGGTGAACAAAAGACAGTGATGAAAGCATTGTATTCGTTGGGGGTTAAACCTCAACATTTCATTAAAGGTTTCTGATACTGATATGTCTTGCGTAACATTCTCACACAAAATTTCACGGTGAACAAAAGACAGTGATGAAAGCATTGTATTCGTTGGGGGTTAAACCTCAACATTTCATTAAAGGTTTCTGATACTGATATGTCTTGCGTAACATTCTCACAAAAAATTCTCGGTGTACAAAAGACAGTGATGAAAGCATTGTATTCGTTGTGGTTTAAACCTCAACATTTCATTAAAGGTTTCTGATACTGATATGTCTTGCGTAACATTCTCACACAAAATTTCACGGTGAACAAAAGACAGTGATGAAAGCATTGCATTCGTTGGGGGTTAAACCTCAACATTTCATTAAAGGTTTCTGATACTGATATGTCTTGCGTAACATTCTCACACAAAATTTCTCGGTGTACAAAAGACAGTGAAGAAAGCATTGTATTCGTTGGGGGTTAAACCTCAAAATTTCATTAAAGGTTTCTGATACTGATATGTCTTGCGTAACATTCTCACACAAAATTTCTCGGTGAACAAAAGACAGTGATGAAAGCATTGTATTCGTTGGGGGTTAAACCTCAACATTTCATTAAAGGTTTCTGATACTGATATGTCTTGCGTAACATTCTCACACAAAATTTCTCGGTGTACAAAAGACAGTGATGAAAGCATTGTATTCGTTGGGGGTTAAACCTCAACATTTCATTAAAGGTTTCTGATGCTGATATGTCTTGCGTAACATTCTCACACAAAATTTCTCGGTGTACAAAAGACAGTGATGAAAGCATTGTATTCGTTGTGGTTTAAACCTCAACATTTCATTAAAGGTTTCTGATACTGATATGTCTTGCGTAACATTCTCACACAGAATTTCTCGGTGTACAAAAGACAGTGATGAAAGCATTGTATTCGTTGGGGTTTAAACCTCAACATTTCATTAAATGTTTCTGATACTGAGATGTCTTGCGTAACATTCTCACACAAAATTTCTCGGTGTACAAAAGACAGTGATGAAAGCATTGTATTCGTTGGGGTTTAAACCTCAACATTTCATTAAAGGTTTCTGATACTGATATGTCTTGCGTAACATTCTCACACAAAATTTCTCGGTGTACAAAAGACAGTGATGAAAGCATTGTATTCCTTGGGGGTTAAACCTCAACATTTCATTAAAGGTTTCTGATACTGATATGTCTTGCGTAACATTCTCACACAAAATTTCTCGGTGAACAAAAGACAGTGATGAAAGCATTGTATTCGTTGGGGGTTAAACCTCAACATTTCATTAAAGGTTTCTGATACTGATATGTCTTGCGTAACATTATCACACAAAATTTATCGGTGTACAAAAGACAGTGGTGAAAGCATTGTATTCTTTGGGGGTTAAACCTCAACATTTCATTAAATGTTTCTGATACTGATATGTCTGGGATAACATGCTCACACAAAATTTCTCGGTGAACAAAAGACAGTGATGAAAGCATTGTCTTCGTTGGGGTTTAAACCTCAACATTTCATTAAATATTTCTGATACTGATATGTCTTGCGTAACATTCTCACACAAAATTTCTCGGTGAACAAAAGACAGTGATGAAAGCATTGTATTCGTTGGGGGTTAAACCTCAACATTTCATTAAAGGTTTCTGATACTGATATGTCTTGCGTAACATTCTCACACAAAATTTCTCGGTGAACAAAAGACAGTGATGAAAGCATTGTATTCGTTGGGGGTTAAACCTCAACATTTCATTAAAGGTTTCTGATACTGATATGTCTTGCGTAACATTCTCACACAAAATTTCACGGTGACCAAAAGACAGTGATGAAAGCATTGCATTCGTTGGGGGTTAAACCTCAACATTTCATTAAAGGTTTCTGATACTGATATGTCTTGCGTTACATTCTCACACAAAATTTCACGGTGAACAAAAGACAGTGATGAAAGCATTGTATTCGTTGGGGGTTAAACCTCAACATTTCATTAAAGGTTTCTGATACTGATATGTCTTGCGTAACATTCTCACAAAAAAGTTCTCGGTGTACAAAAGACAGTGATGAAAGCATTGTATTCGTTGGGGGTTAAACCTCAACATTTCATTAAAGGTTTCTGATACTGATATGTCTTGCGTAACATTCTCACACAAAATTTCACGGTGAACAAAAGACAGTGATGAAAGAATTGTATTCGTTGGGGGTTAAACCTCAACATTTCATTAAAGGTTTCTGATACTGATATGTCTTGCGTAACATTCTCACACAAAATTTCACGGTGAACAAAAGACAGTGATGAAAGCATTGTATTCGTTGGGGGTTAAACCTCAACATTTCATTAAATGTTTCTGATACTGATATGTCTTGCGTAACATTCTCACAAAAAAGTTCTCGGTGTACAAAAGACAGTGATGAAAGCATTGTATTCGTTGGGGGTTAAACCTCAACATTTCATTAAAGGTTTCTGATACTGATATGTCTTGCGTAACATTCTCACACAAAATTTCTCGGTGAACAAAAGACAGTGATGAAAGCATTGTATTCGTTGGGGGTTAAACCTCAACATTTCATTAAAGGTTTCTGATACTGATATGTCTTGCGTAACATTCTCACAAAAAAGTTCTCGGTGTACAAAAGACAGTGATGAAAGCATTGTATTCGTTGTGGTTTAAACCTCAACATTTCATTAAAGGTTTCTGATACTGATATGTCTTGCGTAACATTCTCACACAAAATTTCACGGTGAAAAAAAGACAGTGATGAAAGCATTGCATTCGTTGGGGGTTAAACCTCAACATTTCATTAAAGGTTTCTGATACTGATATGTCTTGCGTAACATTCTCACACAAAATTTCACGGTGAACAAAAGACAGTGATGAAAGCATTGCATTCGTTGGGGGTTAAACCTCAACATTTCATTAAAGGTTTCTGATACTGATATGTCTTGCGTAACATTCTCACACAAAATTTCACGGTGAACAAAAGACAGTGATGAAAGCATTGCATTCGTTGGGGGTTAAACCTCAACATTTCATTAAAGGTTTCTGATACTGATATGTCTTGCGTAACATTCTCACACAAAATTTCACGGTGAACAAAAGACAGTGATGAAAGCATTGTATTCGTTGGGGGTTAAACCTCAACATTTCATTAAAGGTTTCTGATACTGATATGTCTTGCGTAACATTCTCACAAAAAAGTTCTCGGTGTACAAAAGACAGTGATGAAAGCATTGTATTCGTTGGGGGTTAAACCTCAACATTTCATTAAAGGTTTCTGATACTGATATGTCTTGCGTAACATTCTCACACAAAATTTCTCGGTGAACAAAAACAGTGATGAAAGCATTGTATTCGTTGGGGGTTAAACCTCAACATTTCATTAAAGGTTTCTGATACTGATATGTCTTGCGTAACATTCTCACAAAAAAGTTCTCGGTGTACAAAAGACAGTGATGAAAGCATTGTATTCGTTGTGGTTTAAACCTCAACATTTCATTAAAGGTTTCTGATACTGATATGTCTTGCGTAACATTCTCACACAAAATTTCACGGTGAACAAAAGACAGTGATGAAAGCATTGCATTCGTTGGGGGTTAAACCTCAACATTTCATTAAAGGTTTCTGATACTGATATGTCTTGCGTAACATTCTCACACAAAATTTCACGGTGAACAAAAGACAGTGATGAAAGCATTGCATTCGTTGGGGGTTAAACCTCAACATTTCATTAAAGATTTCTGATACTGATATGTCTTGCGTAACATTCTCACACAAAATTTTACGGTGAACAAAAGACAGTGATGAAAGCATTGTATTTGTTGTGGTTTAAACCTCAACATTTCATTAAATGTTTCTGATACTGATATGTCTTGCGTAACATTCTCACACAAAATTTCACGGTGAACAAAAGACAGTGATGAAAGCATTGTATTCGTTGGGGGTTAAACCTCAACATTTCATTAAAGGTTTCTGATACTGATATGTCTTGCGTAACATTCTCACACAAAATTTCTCGGTGAACAAAAGACAGTGATGAAAGCATTGTATTCGTTGGGGGTTAAACCTCAACATTTCATTAAGGTTTCTGATACTGATATGTCTTGCGTAACATTCTCACACAAAATTTCTCGGTGAACAAAAGACAGAGATGAAAGCATTGTATTCGTTGTGGTTTAAACCTCAACATTTCATTAAATGTTTCTGATACTGATATGTCTTGCGTAACATACTCACACAAAATTTCTCGGTGAACAAAAGACAGTGATGAAAGCATTGTATTCGTTGGGGGTTAAACCTCAACATTTCATTAAAGGTTTCTGATACTGATATGTCTTGCGTAACATTCTCACACAAAATTTCTCGGTGAACAAAAGACAGTGATGAAAGCATTGTATTCGTTGTGGTTTAAACCTCAACATTTCATTAAAGGTTTCTGATACTGATATGTCTTGCGTAACATTCTCACACAAAATTTCTCGGTGAACAAAAGACAGTGATGAAAGCATTGTATTCGTTGGGGGTTAAACCTCAACATTTCATTAAAGGTTTCTGATACAGATATGTCTTGCATAACATTCTCACACAAAATTTCTCGGTGTACAAAAGACAGTGATGAAATAATTGCATTCGTTGGGGGTTAAACCTCAACATTTCATTAAAAGTTTCTGATACTGATATGTCTTGCGTAACATTATCACACAAAATTTCTCGGTGAACAAAAGACAGTGATGAAAGCATTGTATTCGTTGTGGTTTAAACCTCAACATTTCATTAAAGGTTTCTAATACTGATATGTCTTGCGTAACATTCTCACACAAAATTTCTCGGTGAACAAAAGACAGTGATGAAAGCATTGTATTCGTTGTGGTTTAAACCTCAACATTTCATTAAAGGTTTCTGATACTGATATGTCTTGCGTAACATACTCACACAAAATTTCACGGTGAACAAAAGACAGTGACGAAAGCATTGTATTCGTTGTGGTTTAAACCTCAACATTTCATTAAAGGTTTCTGATACTGATATGTCTTGCGTAACATTCTCACACAAAATTTCTCGGTGAACAAAAGACAGTGATGAAAGCATTGTATTCGTTGGGGGTTAAACCTCAACATTTCATTAAAGGTTTCTGATACTGATATGTCTTGCGTAACATTCTCACACAAAATTTCACGGTGAACAAAAGACAGTGATAAAAGCAT
Source organism: Acanthosepion lycidas (assembly GCA_963932145.1). Classification (NCBI taxonomy): domain Eukaryota; kingdom Metazoa; phylum Mollusca; class Cephalopoda; order Sepiida; family Sepiidae; genus Acanthosepion; species Acanthosepion lycidas. The sequence goes on along the minus strand of OZ010606.1, from coordinate 1,086,375 downwards.
TGTATTCGTTGGGGGTTAAACCACAACATTTCATTAAAGGTTTCTGATACTGATATGTCTTGCGTAACATTCTCACACAAAATTTCTCGGTGTACAAAAGACAGTGATGAAAGCATTGTATTCGTTGTGGTTTAAACCTCAACATTTCATTAAAGGTTTCTGATACTGATATGTCTTGCGTAAAATTCTCACACAAAATTTCTCGGTGTACAAAAGACAGTGATGAAAGCATTGTATTCGTTGTGGTTTAAAGCTCAACATTTCATTAAAGGTTTCTGATACTGATATGTCTTGCATAACATTCTCACACAAAATTTCTCGGTGTACAAAAGACAGTGATGAAATCATTGTATTCGTTGGGGGTTAAACCTCAACATTTCATTAAAGGTTTCTGATACTGATATGTCTTGCGTAACATTCTCACACAAAATTTCTCGGTGAACAAAAGACAGTGATGAAAGCATTGTATTCGTTGGGGGTTAAACCTCAACATTTCATTAAAGGTTTCTGATACTGATATCTTGCGTAACATTCTCACACAAAATTTCTCGGTGAACAAAAGACAGTGATGAAAGCATTGTATTCGTTGGGGGTTAAACCTCAACATTTCATTAAAGGTTTCTGATACTGATATGTCTTGCGTAACATTCTCACACAAAATTTCTCGGTGTACAAAAGACAGTGATGAAAGCATTGTATTCGTTGGGGGTTAAACCTCAACATTTCATTAAAGGTTTCTGATACTGATATGTCTTGCGTAACATTCTCACACAAAATTTCTCGGTGTACAAAAGACAGTGATGAAAGCATTGTATTCGTTGGGGGTTAAACCTAACATTTCATTAAAGGTTTCTGATACTGATATGTCTTGCGTAACATTCTCACACAAAATTTCTCGATGTACAAAAGACAGTGATGAAAGCATTGCATTCGTTGGGGGATAAACCTCAACATTTCATCAAAGTTTTCTGATACTGATATGTCTTGCGTAACATTCTCACACAAAATTTCTCGGTGAACAAAACACAGTGATGAAAGCATTGTATTCGTTGGGGGTTAAACCTCAACATTTCATTAAAGGTTTCTGATACTGATATGTCTTGCGTAACATTCTCACACAAAATTTCACGGTGAACAAAAGACAGTGATGAAAGCATTGTATTCGTTGGGGGTTAAACCTCAACCTTTCATTAAAGTTTTCTGATACTGATATGTCTTGCGTAACATTCTCACACAAAATTTCTCGGTGTACAAAAGACAGTGATGAAAGCATTGTATTCGTTGGGGGTTAAACCTCAACATTTCATTAAAGGTTTCTGGTACTGATATGTCTTGGGTAACATTGTCACACAAAATTTCTCGGTGTACAAAAGACAGTGATGAATGCATTGTATTCGTTGGGGGTTAAACCTCAACATTTCATCAAAGTTTTCTGATACTGATATGTCTTGCGTAACATTCTCACACAAAATTTCTCGATGTACAAAAGACAGTGATGAAAGCATTGCATTCGTTGGGGGATAAACCTCAACATTTCATCAAAGTTTTCTGATACTGATATGTCTTGCGTAACATTCTCACACAAAATTTCTCGGTGAACAAAAGACAGTGATGAAAGCATTGTATTCGTTGGGGGTTAAACCTCAACATTTCATTAAAGGTTTCTGATACTGATATGTCTTGCGTAACATTCTCACACAAAATTTCTCGGTGAACAAAAGACAGTGATGAAAGCATTGTATTCGTTGGGGGTTAAACCTCAACATTTCATTAAAGGTTTCTGATACTGATATGTCTTGCGTAACATTCTCACACAAAATTTCTCGGTGAACAAAAGACAGTTATGAAAGCATTGTATTCTTTGGGGGTTAAACCTCAACATTTCATTAAAGGTTTCTGATACTGATATGTCTTGCGTAACATTCTCACACAAAATTTCACGGTGAACAAAAGACAGTGATGAAAGCATTGTATTCGTTGTGGTTTAAACCTCAACATTTCATTAAAGGTTTCTGATACTGATATGTCTTGCGTAACATTCTCACACAAAATTTCTCGGTGTACAAAAGACAGTGATGAAAGCATTGTATTCGTTGGGGGTTAAACCTCAACATTTCATTAAAGGTTTCTGGTACTGATATGTCTTGGGTAACATTCTCACACAAAATTTCTCGGTGTACAAAAGACAGTGATGAAAGCATTGTATTCGTTGGGGGTTAAACCTCAACATTTCATCAAAGTTTTCTGATACTGATATGTCTTGCGTAACATTCTCACACAAAATTTCTCGATGTACAAAAGACAGTGATGAAAGCATTGCATTCGTTGGGGGATAAACCTCAACATTTCATCAAAGTTTTCTGATACTGATATGTCTTGCGTAACATTCTCACACAAAATTTCTCGGTGAACAAAAGACAGTGATGAAAGCATTGTATTCGTTGGGGGTTAAACCTCAACATTTCATTAAAGGTTTCTGATACTGATATGTCTTGCGTAACATTCTCACACAAAATTTCTCGGTGAACAAAAGACAGTTAGGAAAGCATTGTATTCTTTGGGGGTTAAACCTCAACATTTCATTAAAGGTTTCTGATACTGATATGTCTTGCGTAACATTCTCACACAAAATTTCACGGTGAACAAAAGACAGTGATGAAAGCATTGTATTCGTTGTGGTTTAAACCTCAACATTTCATTAAAGGTTTCTGATACTGATATGTCTTGCGTAACATTCTCACACAAAATTTCTCGGTGTACAAAAGCCAGTGATGAAAGCATTGTATTCGTTGGGGGTTAAACCTCAACATTTCATTAAAGGTTTCTGATACTGATATGTCTTGCGTAACATTCTCACACAAAATTTCTCGGTGTACAAAAGACAGTGATGAAAGCATTGTATTCGTTGTGGGTTAAACCTCAACATTTCATCAAAGTTTTCTGATACTGATATGTCTTGCGTAACATTCTCACACAAAATTTCTCGATGTACAAAAGACAGTGATGAAAGCATTGCATTCGTTGGGGGATAAACCTCAACATTTCATCAAAGTTTTCTGATACTGATATGTCTTGCGTAACATTCTCACACAAAATTTCTCGGTGAACAAAAGACAGTGATGAAAGCATTGTATTCGTTGGGGGTTAAACCTCAACATTTCATTAAAGGTTTCTGATACTGATATGTCTTGCGTAACATTCTCACACAAAATTTCTCGATGTACAAAAGACAGTGATGAAAGCATTGCATTCGTTGGGGGATAAACCTCAACATTTCATCAAAGTTTTCTGATACTGATATGTCTTGCGTAACATTCTCACACAAAATTTCTCGGTGAACAAAAGACAGTGATGAAAGCATTGTATTCGTTGGGGGTTAAACCTCAACATTTCATTAAAGGTTTCTGATACTGATATGTCTTGCGTAACATTCTCACACAAAATTTCTCGGTGAACAAAAGACAGTTATGAAAGCATTGTATTCTTTGGGGGTTAAACCTCAACATTTCATTAAAGGTTTCTGATACTGATATGTCTTGCGTAACATTCTCACACAAAATTTCACGGTGAACAAAAGACAGTGATGAAAGCATTGTATTCGTTGTGGTTTAAACCTCAACATTTCATTAAAGGTTTCTGATACTGATATGTCTTGCGTAACATTCTCACACAAAATTTCTCGGTGTACAAAAGCCAGTGATGAAAGCATTGTATTCGTTGGGGGTTAAACCTCAACATTTCATTAAAGGTTTCTGATACTGATATGTCTTGCGTAACATTCTCACACAAAATTTCTCGGTGTACAAAAGACAGTGATGAAAGCATTGCATTCGTTGGGGGTTAAACCTCAACATTTCATTAAAGGTTTCTGATACTGATATGTCTTGCGTAACATTCTCACACAAAATTTCTCGGTGAACAAAAGACAGAGATGAAAGCATTGTATTCGTTGTGGTTTAAACCTCAACATTTCATTAAATGTTTCTGATACTGATATGTCTTGCGTAACATACTCACACAAAATTTCTCGGTGAACAAAAGACAGTGATGAAAGCATTGTATTCGTTGGGGGTTAAACCTCAACATTTCATTAAAGGTTTCTGATACTGATATGTCTTGCGTAACATTCTCACACAAAATTTCTCGGTGAACAAAAGACAGTGATGAAAGCATTGTATTCGTTGTGGTTTAAACCTCAACATTTCATTAAAGGTTTCTGATACTGATATGTCTTGCGTAACATTCTCACACAAAATTTCTCGGTGAACAAAAGACAGTGATGAAAGCATTGTATTCGTTGGGGGTTAAACCTCAACATTTCATTAAAGGTTTCTGATACAGATATGTCTTGCATAACATTCTCACACAAAATTTCTCGGTGTACAAAAGACAGTGATGAAATAATTGCATTCGTTGGGGGTTAAACCTCAACATTTCATTAAAAGTTTCTGATACTGATATGTCTTGCGTAACATTATCACACAAAATTTCTCGGTGAACAAAAGACAGTGATGAAAGCATTGTATTCGTTGTGGTTTAAACCTCAACATTTCATTAAAGGTTTCTAATACTGATATGTCTTGCGTAACATTCTCACACAAAATTTCTCGGTGAACAAAAGACAGTGATGAAAGCATTGTATTCGTTGTGGTTTAAACCTCAACATTTCATTAAAGGTTTCTGATACTGATATGTCTTGCGTAACATACTCACACAAAATTTCACGGTGAACAAAAGACAGTGACGAAAGCATTGTATTCGTTGTGGTTTAAACCTCAACATTTCATTAAAGGTTTCTGATACTGATATGTCTTGCGTAACATTCTCACACAAAATTTCTCGGTGAACAAAAGACAGTGATGAAAGCATTGTATTCGTTGGGGGTTAAACCTCAACATTTCATTAAAGGTTTCTGATACTGATATGTCTTGCGTAACATTCTCACACAAAATTTCACGGTGAACAAAAGACAGTGATAAAAGCATTGTATTCGTTGGGGGTTAAACCACAACATTTCATTAAATGTTTCTGATACTGATATGTCTTGCGTAACATTCTCACACAAAATTTCTCGGTGTACAAAAGACAGTGATGAAAGCATTGTATTCGTTGTGGTTTAAACCTCAACATTTCATTAAAGGTTTCTGATACTGATATGTCTTGCGTAAAATTCTCACACAAAATTTCTCGGTGTACAAAAGACAGTGATGAAAGCATTGTATTCGTTGTGGTTTAAACCTCAACATTTCATTAAAGGTTTCTGATACTGATATGTCTTGCATAACATTCTCACACAAAATTTCTCGGTGTACAAAAGACAGTGATGAAATCATTGTATTCGTTGGGGGTTAAACCTCAACATTTCATTAAAGGTTTCTGATACTGATATGTCTTGCGTAACATTCTCACACAAAATTTCTCGGTGAACAAAAGACAGTGATGAAAGCATTGTATTCGTTGGGGGTTAAACCTCAACATTTCATTAAAGGTTTCTGATACTGATATCTTGCGTAACATTCTCACACAAAATTTCTCGGTGAACAAAAGACAGTGATGAAAGCATTGTATTCGTTGGGGGTTAAACCTCAACATTTCATTAAAGGTTTCTGATACTGATATGTCTTGCGTAACATTCTCACACAAAATTTCTCGGTGTACAAAAGACAGTGATGAAAGCATTGTATTCGTTGGGGGTTAAACCTCAACATTTCATTAAAGGTTTCTGATACTGATATGTCTTGCGTAACATTCTCACACAAAATTTCTCGGTGTACAAAAGACAGTGATGAAAGCATTGTATTCGTTGGGGGTTAAACCTAACATTTCATTAAAGGTTTCTGATACTGATATGTCTTGCGTAACATTCTCACACAAAATTTCTCGATGTACAAAAGACAGTGATGAAAGCATTGCATTCGTTGGGGGATAAACCTCAACATTTCATCAAAGTTTTCTGATACTGATATGTCTTGCGTAACATTCTCACACAAAATTTCTCGGTGAACAAAACACAGTGATGAAAGCATTGTATTCGTTGGGGGTTAAACCTCAACATTTCATTAAAGGTTTCTGATACTGATATGTCTTGCGTAACATTCTCACACAAAATTTCACGGTGAACAAAAGACAGTGATGAAAGCATTGTATTCGTTGGGGGTTAAACCTCAACCTTTCATTAAAGGTTTCTGATACTGATATGTCTTGCGTAACATTCTCACACAAAATTTCTCGGTGTACAAAAGACAGTGATGAAAGCATTGTATTCGTTGGGGGTTAAACCTCAACATTTCATTAAAGGTTTCTGGTACTGATATGTCTTGGGTAACATTGTCACACAAAATTTCTCGGTGTACAAAAGACAGTGATGAATGCATTGTATTCGTTGGGGGTTAAACCTCAACATTTCATCAAAGTTTTCTGATACTGATATGTCTTGCGTAACATTCTCACACAAAATTTCTCGATGTACAAAAGACAGTGATGAAAGCATTGCATTCGTTGGGGGATAAACCTCAACATTTCATCAAAGTTTTCTGATACTGATATGTCTTGCGTAACATTCTCACACAAAATTTCTCGGTGAACAAAAGACAGTGATGAAAGCATTGTATTCGTTGGGGGTTAAACCTCAACATTTCATTAAAGGTTTCTGATACTGATATGTCTTGCGTAACATTCTCACACAAAATTTCTCGGTGAACAAAAGACAGTTATGAAAGCATTGTATTCTTTGGGGGTTAAACCTCAACATTTCATTAAAGGTTTCTGATACTGATATGTCTTGCGTAACATTCTCACACAAAATTTCACGGTGAACAAAAGACAGTGATGAAAGCATTGTATTCGTTGTGGTTTAAACCTCAACATTTCATTAAAGGTTTCTGATACTGATATGTCTTGCGTAACATTCTCACACAAAATTTCTCGGTGTACAAAAGACAGTGATGAAAGCATTGTATTCGTTGGGGGTTAAACCTCAACATTTCATTAAAGGTTTCTGGTACTGATATGTCTTGGGTAACATTCTCACACAAAATTTCTCGGTGTACAAAAGACAGTGATGAAAGCATTGTATTCGTTGGGGGTTAAACCTCAACATTTCATCAAAGTTTTCTGATACTGATATGTCTTGCGTAACATTCTCACACAAAATTTCTCGATGTACAAAAGACAGTGATGAAAGCATTGCATTCGTTGGGGGATAAACCTCAACATTTCATCAAAGTTTTCTGATACTGATATGTCTTGCGTAACATTCTCACACAAAATTTCTCGGTGAACAAAAGACAGTGATGAAAGCATTGTATTCGTTGGGGGTTAAACCTCAACATTTCATTAAAGGTTTCTGATACTGATATGTCTTGCGTAACATTCTCACACAAAATTTCTCGGTGAACAAAAGACAGTTAGGAAAGCATTGTATTCTTTGGGGGTTAAACCTCAACATTTCATTAAAGGTTTCTGATACTGATATGTCTTGCGTAACATTCTCACACAAAATTTCACGGTGAACAAAAGACAGTGATGAAAGCATTGTATTCGTTGTGGTTTAAACCTCAACATTTCATTAAAGGTTTCTGATACTGATATGTCTTGCGTAACATTCTCACACAAAATTTCTCGGTGTACAAAAGCCAGTGATGAAAGCATTGTATTCGTTGGGGGTTAAACCTCAACATTTCATTAAAGGTTTCTGATACTGATATGTCTTGCGTAACATTCTCACACAAAATTTCTCGGTGTACAAAAGACAGTGATGAAAGCATTGTATTCGTTGTGGGTTAAACCTCAACATTTCATCAAAGTTTTCTGATACTGATATGTCTTGCGTAACATTCTCACACAAAATTTCTCGATGTACAAAAGACAGTGATGAAAGCATTGCATTCGTTGGGGGATAAACCTCAACATTTCATCAAAGTTTTCTGATACTGATATGTCTTGCGTAACATTCTCACACAAAATTTCTCGGTGAACAAAAGACAGTGATGAAAGCATTGTATTCGTTGGGGGTTAAACCTCAACATTTCATTAAAGGTTTCTGATACTGATATGTCTTGCGTAACATTCTCACACAAAATTTCTCGGTGTACAAAAGACAGTGATGAAAGCATTGCATTCGTTGGGGGATAAACCTCAACATTTCATCAAAGTTTTCTGATACTGATATGTCTTGCGTAACATTCTCACACAAAATTTCTCGGTGAACAAAAGACAGTGATGAAAGCATTGTATTCGTTGGGGGTTAAACCTCAACATTTCATTAAAGGTTTCTGATACTGATATGTCTTGCGTAACATTCTCACACAAAATTTCTCGGTGAACAAAAGACAGTTATGAAAGCATTGTATTCTTTGGGGGTTAAACCTCAACATTTCATTAAAGGTTTCTGATACTGATATGTCTTGCGTAACATTCTCACACAAAATTTCACGGTGAACAAAAGACAGTGATGAAAGCATTGTATTCGTTGTGGTTTAAACCTCAACATTTCATTAAAGGTTTCTGATACTGATATGTCTTGCGTAACATTTTCACACAAAATTTCTCGGTGTACAAAAGCCAGTGATGAAAGCATTGTATTCGTTGGGGGTTAAACCTCAACATTTCATTAAAGGTTTCTGATACTGATATGTCTTGCGTAACATTCTCACACAAAATTTCTCGGTGTACAAAAGACAGTGATGAAAGCATTGCATTCGTTGGGGGATAAACCTCAACATTTCATCAAAGGTTTCTGATACTGATATGTCTTGCGTAACATTCTCACACAAAATTTCTCGGTGAACAAAAGACAGTGATGAAAGCATTGTATTCGTTGGTGGTTAAACCTCAACATTTCATTAAAGGTTTCTGATACTGATATGTCTTGCGTAACATTCTCACACAAAATTTCTCGGTGTACAAAAGACAGTGATGAAAGCATTGTATTCGTTGGGGGTTAAACCTAACATTTCATTAAAGGTTTCTGATACTGATATGTCTTGCGTAACATTCTCACACAAAATTTCTCGGTGAACAAAAGACAGTTATGAAAGCATTGTATTCTTTGGGGGTTAAACCTCAACATTTCATTAAAGGTTTCTGATACTGATATGTCTTGCGTAACATTCTCACACAAAATTTCACGGTGAACAAAAGACAGTGATGAAAGCATTGTATTCGCTGTGGTTTAAACCTCAACATTTCATTAAAGGTTTCTGATACTGATATGTCTTGCGTAACATTCTCACACAAAATTGCTCGGTGTACAAAAGACAGTGATGAAAGCATTGTATTCGTTGGGGGTTAAACCTCAACATTTCATTAAAGGTTTCTGGTACTGATATGTCTTGGGTAACATTCTCACACAAAATTTCTCGATGTACAAAAGACAGTGATGAAAGCATTGCATTCGTTGGGGGATAAACCTCAACATTTCATCAAAGTTTTCTGATACTGATATGTCTTGCGTAACATTCTCACACAAAATTTCTCGGTGAACAAAAGACAGTGATGAAAGCATTGTATTCGTTGGGGGTTAAACCTCAACATTTCATTAAAGGTTTCTGATACTGATATGTCTTGCGTAACATTCTCACACAAAATTTCTCGGTGAACAAAAGACAGTTATGAAAGCATTGTATTCTTTGGGGGTTAAACCTCAACATTTCATTAAAGGTTTCTGATACTGATATGTCTTGCGTAACATTCTCACACAAAATTTCACGGTGAACAAAAGACAGTGATGAAAGCATTGTATTCGTTGTGGTTTAAACCTCAACATTTCATTAAAGGTTTCTGATACTGATATGTCTTGCGTAACATTCTCACACAAAATTTCTCGGTGTACAAAAGCCAGTGATGAAAGCATTGTATTCGTTGGGGGTTAAACCTCAACATTTCATTAAAGGTTTCTGATACTGATATGTCTTGCGTAACATTCTCACACAAAATTTCTCGGTGTACAAAAGACAGTGATGAAAGCATTGAATTCGTTGGGGGTTAAACCTAACATTTCATTAAAGGTTTCTGATACTGATATGTCTTGCGTAACATTCTCACACAAAATTTCTCGATGTACAAAAGACAGTGATGAAAGTATTGCATTCGTTGGGGGATAAACCTCAACATTTCATCAAAGTTTTCTGATACTGATATGTCTTGCGTAACATTCTCACACAAAATTTCTCGGTGAACAAAAGACAGTGATGAAAGCATTGTATTCGTTGGGGGTTAAACCTCAACATTTCATTAAAGGTTTCTGATACTGATATGTCTTGCGTAACATTCTCACACAAAATTTCACGGTGAACAAAAGACAGTGATGAAAGCATTGTATTCGTTGGGGGTTAAACCTCAACATTTCATTAAAGGTTTCTGATACTGATATGTCTTGCGTAACATTCTCACACAAAATTTCTCGGTGTACAAAAGACAGTGATGAAAGCATTGTATTCGTTGGGGGTTAAACCTCAACATTTCATTAAAGGTTTCTGGTACTGATATGTCTTGGGTAACATTCTCACGCAAAATTTCTCGGTGTACAAAAGACAGTGATGAATGCATTGTATTCGTTGGGGGTTAAACCTCAACATTTCATCAAAGTTTTCTGATACTGATATGTCTTGCGTAACATTCTCACACAAAATTTCTCGATGTACAAAAGACAGTGATGAAAGCATTGCATTCGTTGGGGGATAAACCTCAACATTTCATCAAAGTTTTCTGATACTGATATGTCTTGCGTAACATTCTCACACAAAATTTCTCGGTGAACAAAAGACAGTGATGAAAGCATTGTATTCGTTGGGGGTTAAACCTCAACATTTCATTAAAGGTTTCTGATACTGATATGTCTTGCGTAACATTCTCACACAAAATTTCTCGGTGAACAAAAGACAGTTATGAAAGCATTGTATTCTTTGGGGGTTAAACCTCAACATTTCATTAAAGGTTTCTGATACTGATATGTCTTGCGTAACATTCTCACACAAAATTTCACGGTGAACAAAAGACAGTGATGAAAGCATTGTATTCGTTGTGGTTTAAACCTCAACATTTCATTAAAGGTTTCTGATACTGATATGTCTTGCGTAACATTCTCACACAATATTTCTCGGTGTACAAAAGACAGTGATGAAAGCATTGTATTCGTTGGGGGTTAAACCTCAACATTTCATTAAAGGTTTCTGGTACTGATATGTCTTGGGTAACATTCTCACACAAAATTTCTCGGTGAACAAAAGACAGTGATGAAAGCATTGTATTCGTTGGGGGTTAAACCTCAACATTTCATCAAAGTTTTCTGATACTGATATGTCTTGCGTAACATTCTCACACAAAATTTCTCGATGTACAAAAGACAGTGATGAAAGCATTGCATTCGTTGGGGGATAAACCTCAACATTTCATCAAAGTTTTCTGATACTGATATGTCTTGCGTAACATTCTCACACAAAATTTCTCGGTGAACAAAAGACAGTGATGAAAGCATTGTATTCGTTGGGGGTTAAACCTCAACATTTCATTAAAGGTTTCTGATACTGATATGTCTTGCGTAACATTCTCACACAAAATTTCACGGTGAACAAAAGACAGTGATGAAAGCATTGTATTCGTTGGGGGTTAAACCTCAACATTTCATTAAAGGTTTCTGATACTGATATGTCTTGCGTAACATTCTCACACAAAATTTCTCGGTGTACAAAAGACAGTGATGAAAGCATTGTATTCGTTGGGGGTTAAACCTCAACATTTCATTAAAGGTTTCTGGTACTGATATGTCTTGGGTAACATTCTCACACAAAATTTCTCGGTGTACAAAAGACAGTGATGAATGCATTGTATTCGTTGGGGGTTAAACCTCAACATTTCATCAAAGTTTTCTGATACTGATATGTCTTGCGTAACATTCTCACACAAAATTTCTCGGTGAACAAAAGACAGTGATGAAAGCATTGTATTCGTTGGGGGTTAAACCTCAACATTTCATTAAAGGTTTCTGATACTGATATGTCTTGCGTAACATTCTCACACAAAATTTCACGGTGAACAAAAGACAGTGATGAAAGCATTGTATTCGTTGGGGGTTAAACCTCAACATTTCATTAAAGGTTTCTGATACTGATATGTCTTGCGTAACATTCTCACACAAAATTTCTCGGTGTACAAAAGACAGTGATGAAAGCATTGTATTCGTTGGGGGTTAAACCTCAACATTTCATTAAAGGTTTCTGGTACTGATATGTCTTGGGTAACATTCTCACACAAAATTTCTCGGTGTACAAAAGACAGTGATGAATGCATTGTATTCGTTGGGGGTTAAACCTCAACATTTCATCAAAGTTTTCTGATACTGATATGTCTTGCGTAACATTCTCACACAAAATTTCTCGATGTACAAAAGACAGTGATGAAAGGATTGCATTCGTTGGGGGATAAACCTCAACATTTCTTCAAAGTTTTCTGATACTGATATGTCTTGCGTAACATTCTCACACAAAATTTCTCGGTGAACAAAAGACAGTGATGAAAGCATTGTATTCGTTGGGGGTTAAACCTCAACATTTCATTAAAGGTTTCTGATACTGATATGTCTTGCGTAACATTCTCACACAAAATTTCTCGGTGAACAAAAGACAGTTATGAAAGCATTGTATTCTTTGGGGGTTAAACCTCAACATTTCATTAAAGGTTTCTGATACTGATATGTCTTGCGTAACATTCTCACACAAAATTTCACGGTGAACAAAAGACAGTGATGAAAGCATTGTATTCGTTGTGGTTTAAACCTCAACATTTCATTAAAGGTTTCTGATACTGATATGTCTTGCGTAACATTCTCACACAAAATTTCTCGGTGTACAAAAGCCAGTGATGAAAGCATTGTATTCGTTGGGGGTTAAACCTCAACATTTCATTAAAGGTTTCTGATACTGATATGTCTTGCGTAACATTCTCACACAAAATTTCTCGGTGTACAAAAGACAGTGATGAAAGCATTGTATTCGTTGGGGGTTAAACCTAACATTTCATTAAAGGTTTCTGATACTGATATGTCTTGCGTAACATTCTCACACAAAATTTCTCGATGTACAAAAGACAGTGATGAAAGCATTGCATTCGTTGGGGGATAAACCTCAACATTTCATCAAAGTTTTCTGATACTGATATGTCTTGCGTAACATTCTCACACAAAATTTCTCGGTGAACAAAAGACAGTGATGAAAGCATTGTATTCGTTGGGGGTTAAACCTCAACATTTCATTAAAGGTTTCTGATACTGATATGTCTTGCGTAACATTCTCACACAAAATTTCACGGTGAACAAAAGACAGTGATGAAAGCATTGTATTCGTTGGGGGTTAAACCTCAACATTTCATTAAAGGTTTCTGATACTGATATGTCTTGCGTAACATTCTCACACAAAATTTCTCGGTGTACAAAAGACAGTGATGAAAGCATTGTATTCGTTGGGGGTTAAACCTCAACATTTCATTAAAGGTTTCTGATACTGATATGTCTTGCGTAACATTCTCACACAAAATTTCACGGTGAACAAAAGACAGTGATGAAAGCATTGTATTCGTTGGGGGTTAAACCTCAACATTTCATTAAAGGTTTCTGATACTGATATGTCTTGCGTAACATTCTCACACAAAATTTCTCGGTGTACAAAAGACAGTGATGAAAGCATTGTATTCGTTGGGGGTTAAACCTCAACATTTCATTAAAGGTTTCTGATACTGATATGTCTTGCGTAACATTCTCACACAAAATTTCTCGGTGTACAAAAGACAGTGATGAAAGCATTGTATTCGTTGGGGGTTAAACCTCAACATTTCATTAAAGGTTTCTGATACTGATATGTCTTGCGTAACATTCTCACACAAAATTTCTCGGTGTACAAAAGACAGTGATGAAAGCATTGTATTCGTTGGGGGTTAAACCTCAACATTTCATTAAAGGTTTCTGATACTGATATGTCTTGCGTAACATTCTTACACAAAATTTCTCGGTGTACAAAAGACAGTGATGAAAGCATTGTATTCGTTGGGAGTTAAACCTCAACATTTCATTAAAGGTTTCTGATACTGATATGTCTTGCGTAACATTCTCACACAAAATTTCTCGGTGTACAAAAGACAGTGATGAAAGCATTGTATTCGTTGGGGGTTAAACCTCAACATTTCATTAAAGGTTTCTGATACTGATATGTCTTGCGTAACATTCTCACACAAAATTTCACGGTGAACAAAAGACAGTGATGAAAGCATTGTATTCGTTGGGGGTTAAACCTCAACATTTCATTAAAGGTTTCTGATACTGATATGTCTTGCGTAACATTCTCACACAAAATTTCTCGGTGTACAAAAGACAGTGATGAAAGCATTGTATTCGTTGGGGGTTAAACCTAACATTTCATTAAAGGTTTCTGATACTGATATGTCTTGCGTAACATTCTCACACAAAATTTCTCGATGTACAAAAGACAGTGATGAAAGCATTGCATTCGTTGGGGGATAAACCTCAACATTTCATCAAAGTTTTCTGATACTGATATGTCTTGCGTAACATTCTCACACAAAATTTCTCGGTGAACAAAAGACAGTGTTGAAAGCATTGTATTCGTTGGGGGTTAAACCTCAACATTTCATTAAAGGTTTCTGATACTGATATGTCTTGCGTAACATTCTCACACAAAATTTCACGGTGAACAAAAGACAGTGATGAAAGCATTGTATTCGTTGGGGGTTAAACCTCAACATTTCATTAAAGGTTTCTGATACTGATATGTCTTGCGTAACATTCTCACACAAAATTTCTCGGTGTACAAAAGACAGTGATGAAAGCATTGTATTCGTTGGGGGTTAAACCTCAACATTTCATTAAAGGTTTCTGATACTGATATGTCTTGCGTAACATTCTCACACAAAATTTCACGGTGAACAAAAGACAGTGATGAAAGCATTGTATTCGTTGGGGGTTAAACCTCAACATTTCATTAAAGGTTTCTGATACTGATATGTCTTGCGTAACATTCTCACACAAAATTTCTCGGTGTACAAAAGACAGTGATGAAAGCATTGTATTCGTTGGGGGTTAAACCTCAACATTTCATTAAAGGTTTCTGATACTGATATGTCTTGCGTAACATTCTCACACAAAATTTCTCGGTGTACAAAAGACAGTGATGAAAGCATTGTATTCGTTGGGGGTTAAACCTCAACATTTCATTAAAGGTTTCTGATACTGATATGTCTTGCGTAACATTCTCACACAAAATTTCTCGGTGTACAAAAGACAGTGATGAAAGCATTGTATTCGTTGGGGGTTAAACCTCAACATTTCATTAAAGGTTTCTGATACTGATATGTCTTGCGTAACATTCTTACACAAAATTTCTCGGTGTACAAAAGACAGTGATGAAAGCATTGTATTCGTTGGGGGTTAAACCTCAACATTTCATTAAAGGTTTCTGATACTGATATGTCTTGCGTAACATTCTCACACAAAATTTCTCGGTGTACAAAAGACAGTGATGAAAGCATTGTATTCGTTGGGGGTTAAACCTCAACATTTCATTAAAGGTTTCTGATACTGATATGTCTTGCGTAACATTCTCACACAAAATTTCACGGTGAACAAAAGACAGTGATGAAAGCATTGTATTCGTTGGGGGTTAAACCTCAACATTTCATTAAAGGTTTCTGATACTGATATGTCTTGCGTAACATTCTCACACAAAATTTCTCGGTGTACAAAAGACAGTGATGAAAGCATTGTATTCGTTGGGGGTTAAACCTCAACATTTCATTAAAGGTTTCTGATACTGATATGTCTTGCGTAACATTCTCACACAAAATTTCTCGGTGTACAAAAGACAGTGATGAAAGCATTGTATTCGTTGGGGGTTAAACCTCAACATTTCATTAAAGGTTTCTGATACTGATATGTCTTGCGTAACATTCTCACACAAAATTTCTCGGTGTACAAAAGACAGTGATGAAAGCATTGTATTCGTTGGGGGTTAAACCTCAACATTTCATTAAAGGTTTCTGATACTGATATGTCTTGCGTAACATTCTTACACAAAATTTCTCAGTGTACAAAAGACAGTGATGAAAGCATTGTATTCGTTGGGGGTTAAACCTCAATATTTCATTAAAGGTTTCTGATACTGATATGTCTTGCGTAACATTCTCACACAAAATTTCTCGGTGTACAAAAGACAGTGATGAAAGCATTGTATTCGTTTTGGGTTAAACCTCAACATTTCATTAAATGTTTCTGATACTTCATGTGAGACATAGTGGTGCTCTTGCCTGAGGATTGTGCGAATGCAATGTGCAATCAGAAAGGACTATATCATCCGCACAGAATACCGAGAACGGCATAGGACCAAGGTGGCCTTATAAGAGATTCCTGACTATATTTTTGGAGAACACTTAGGGATCCGGCGGACAGGATTTGTGCCGTTGATGCTACCATAAAAGATCAGGTATTTCCTTTCATTGTGGCTTATGCGCCCAACGACGCCAGGGAGCGGGACGCATTTCTTCGACAGATTGATCCGTTTCTGATGATATCTCGTCGGATAATTTTAGCGGGTGACTGGAATGCCGATTCTGATATAGATCGCACGGGAACTAGATTGAGTACTAACAACAAATGTAAAGCTATTCCGGGACTTTATCAACATGCCGGATCTCGTCAATAAGTTCAGGAATGAGAAGTAGTGTGGACTTGAACTAATAGCGGTAGCTCGGCTTCGGTGTCGTGACAAGCTGAATTGACCAAGTCTTAATAGAGTCGACTTAAGTCTTTTAGGCTGTCCAAATCTCCATTCCATAGTTTATTCGGACCATAGGCTTTTCCGGGTTTGTCTAAACTTAGATAAGCCTTGGATTAGCATGGCTGGCTATTGGCAGTTGACGGGGGCAGTGATTGGGATTATGTGGTAGACTCATCTTAAGGCTTCCATTATGTCGTTTGCTGCTGATTATCGTAAGGAACTCAACCAAGATAAAATGGCAAAACAAACGTCACAAGAATCTAGAGTAGAAAGGCCTATAAAATCGGGATACGAGGGAAATATCTGCAGCTAGGGTAGAGTTGGCCTCTTTGCTTATCAAGAAGGTCCAAGGTGTTAAAGTTAGGGCTAGATTAAAAAGGATGTCTTGCGAGGCAATAAATGTGGCCGCTGAATTGCGAGCTGAAGAATTTAGGACTATCGTAATCGTCGCATTGCCGGATGAACCTACCGTGACTACGAACGACGGCATATGTAAGGCTTCTATTTTCAGGATCTGTGCCCGACTCATTTCGACACCTATTTATCTGACTTTCCTCGACATGAGGCAACTGAAGCTGCTGGGTGCGAGGGTTCGATCACAGAGGAGAAAATCTGGGATGCGTTGAAGCATGTCGGTAGAGACAAGACTCCGGGTATCGATGAACTCTTCTATGTTTATCTCTCTGCTGGCACTGGTCTTTAACTAATGGATGAAGAACAGGAATATTACCGAACGCTTCACCAGAAATGCTTCGAAAGAATAAGCACAGGGGGGGGGATGGAATTCATAATTTCCTGGTCTTAAATATGCTGAATACAGAATTAAAGATTTTGACCAAGGTCTCAGGCAAAAGTTTGCAGACTGTCCTGCTTAGTCTGGTTGGCCGCGAGCAGACGTTGTGAAAGTTCGCACTATTCAGGACAACCTTCATCTACTACGCTTGATCAGAGAACAAATCGACAGTGAACCAGCGCTGATCGATTCAGATCAGTCCAAAGCCTTTAATATGGTTCACCATCGATTTCTCTGGACTGTTCTCGAGTCGGCCGGCTTCGGGTCCTACTTTCGCTCCTGGATCTATCTCTTGTATCGGTCCTCCGGTGCGGTGGTGGAAGTGAATGGCGTAAGGTAGAAACCTTTCATAGATCAATTCGATAGATGCTGTACATTCTTGCGTTGGAGCCCTTTCTTTGCAAGTTAAAGTCCTACATGGAATTATCCCCCCTGGTACAACCATCCCGATCAGGTATTTCACCAATGCCAAAGACGTGACCGTTGCCGTGAAAAGCAAGGTCGAGATTCACGAAGTCGACAAGGAAATCAGCAGGTATGAGACGGTAACAGGAGCCAAAATCAAGTCTGTAGGCTTGCAGTTGGGTGCGTAAAGGGGAGTCTCTCTTCCAGGACCCTTACTTGGACGGACGGGCCTCTCAAGATACTTGCCGTATGGTTTGGCCCACACCACCAGTTGGAAAAGAATTAGTTGGAGGTCCGAGAAAAGGCTGAGGCTGCAGTTCGTCTGTGGTCTCGGAGGAGAATTTCCTTATGGGGAAGGACGGAAGTTTGTGCCGAACATATCTACCCCATCCTTTTTTACCGGCTCTCGATACTTGCCCTCTCCTGTACCGAGCTAATATCATTGGTTCGAATCTTGTTTGTCTCCTTGTGGGTTGACAGGGATCCTAAGTTCTCTCGCTAAATCTGTTGCCTCCACTCGTCTGAAGGCAGACTAAGAATGCCTGACGTTGAGATTCGTCAACAGACGCTGCTGCTCATGTTCCTGAATCGAATGTGTATGCAAGATTTACAAATCAAGTGGGGGAGAGGGCGAAAAAACAATGATGTATACGAGGTCTCTCTGAAAAGTAACAGCCTGTATGTATTGTGTGAGCTATAGGTATCGTCCACGGTGAATTCATGCTACAGGATCAGACGATCAATCAGAAAGTCTGCAAAGAAATCCCTGAGCGTTTACTTCGCTCAGTCCGCGAGAAGAGACAAGAGTTGTGTCAGGACAAATTGTAGATGCTTCACCACGACAGTGCCCTTGCTCGCAACACCCTGAGGGCGCGCGACATTTCCTGACCGAAATGATCATCGTCGTACAACAACTGATCTTGCTCCGTGTGACATTTTTCTTTCCCTCAGGCTCAAAGTGATCATCAAGAGGGCCGTAACGACGGAGCTGAGAGGCATCCAAGTAGAATAATGCCAGCGGTGTAGAGAAGTGTTGCCGAGAAGGATGGGGGTTACTTTGAAGGGGAAACTATGTAGTTTGTTGTTTGGAATTGAAATATACTGTTTATGATATCAGTTCCGTTACTTTTCAAACAGATATCGTATTACAGCCTTTAAAAATAGCTCTATTGTGAACTGAAAATGATTTGTGACATTTTATTTTATGTAAAGCGAATAATTTTCAAACGAAAGACGCATTTGTATAGGAAATTCCTCACAACCTAACATGGCAGAAAAGCAAGTTATCCGGGTGAAAATTGGGAAATCATAGACCGAAAAATTAAAATTCAAAAACAAAACTTTTCCACTACACCGAATAAATATGCCTTGTGTCATCCTAATTACTAACCCCCAACTCACACTTAAAAATTGAACGTATGGCTCCCAGTCAATGAGTGTCGTCCTATTAAGTTCATATTCCGTTTTTAATGTGGTGAACTGTTACCACACCTACACCGCCGGTGAATGACCAACAATAGTTAGTTTTTTTTTTTTATTCCTTTGATTTATATTCATTACCTGTTTACGTAATTGTTATCTTGTTTTGTTTGATTCATAAGCATTTTTCCGCAACCTCTCGATGATTCAGTTAGAACAAATTTAGTATAAGATATAAAGAAATTGAGCACAAGATAGGTTGAGCTAAGAATAATTTTGTTCTATATTCAGACGCTACAAACCCAAATGTTGACCTGAAAACACGACTCGTGTTCTTAACTAATCTCGTCATATTATGCATGGCGTCCAGCTGGTTCAGAAATGTCTAAACTATCAGCTATAAACAACTGTTTTTATAATTGGCTTCAAACGAATGGATCCTTTGAGTCGTTACTTCATCAAACTCTATAAAGTTACACAATCACAAAATCCACATCACTTGAACACTTCCAACAGTAACAACAAAAATAAATAGCACATAATGAGAAGGGGAAATAATCATATACCGTATTTGCCAGTCAATTGGACGCGGATCTCCCCATAAAGAAATGCACCAAAATTTACCCTGCGTCTAATACAGCAGTATAAGGTATGAGAGTGATATGAAGACTACGAAACCAGTGGCGTTCACCAGGAATCCATGCGCCCATAGAGCTTAGTTTTGAAACTAGGTTTGGTTTAGTTTATTTTGTTTAACGCCATATATACCTCAATGGGTTATTTAATGCCGGTAAGATTCTTAGGATAGATTCGTATGAATAGAATATGTATTCTTGGTACGAAATCAATTTGTAGATCAGGGTTTGGTTTTATTTTGTTTTAAGGCATATCAACACCTCAAGTGGTTATTTAATGCCAAGATTTTTAGAATAGGTTTGTTTCAATAGAACATGTATTCTTTGTAAGAAATCAGTTTGTAGATCAGATTTCATTGACGTATTTTTGTAAAGAGGGCTTTTGTCGATAGTCAAATATATAGCTGGCAATATTTTTTTTAAAATGTATTGCTGGTATTTTTATTATAAAAACATCTATTTTTATACTTTCATAGTGTTTTGAACCAAGTTTAGGGTTTATTATTTGCCCATATCTGGAATCCTAAGAGGTACTGCCACCCCGGGACAGGGAACCACAGCAATTAAGAGGTGGTTCCAAGCTCCTCAAAACCTCCCGATCAGAGACCTTTCTGTCTGATGTAGTTTATTGTCTTACCCAAAACATACTGAAACTGGAAGGGATCAAACATGATATCAATAAAAATTACATGAAAAATTCACCAAGGAAAAAGAAATTAAAAAATTTAAGAAATTGCACAATATTTGGCTGTTTGTTTTGTAGAAATAGCAAATTTTACAGAAATATTTGCTTTGACTGGTCTATTGCTGCTTCCTGTTTTTGCTGATATACAGATATTGGAATTTGCTTTTCTGCGTGTATGCGATGGGATTTTATTTACCAACAAGTACCATATTTCTTCTTCTTTTTGCCTATTATTATATCTAACAGTGTTCACCGATACCAGTAGATTGTAGCTATTATAAATTTACTGAATGTACAGATGTTGCTCCCTGAAAAACAAATAAAACAGTTTTCAATAGATGCATGATGAATTGGACTCATTTTTTTTTTCAAAAATTGTCCCGGTAATTAAATCTTACCTCACTTCTATTTTTTTTAAAAATCCACTCTTATAATTTGTGCTAATACTATAAGTGTTTCTTTATGGTTAGTGAGAATGTCACATAAAGGTAAGGTTATAATTTTTATGTATTTTGTTTTTCCTAAATATTCCATGTCAAAATCTGTATGTGTCCAATAAGCCGGCAAATACGGTAATCAAGATTATAAGTTTCTAAACGACTTAAACAAAAGGTTTCGAAGGAAATTCTTATCACTACTGGAAAAATTAGTTAAAGTGGACTTTAGCCTAATTTCATGAAAAAATGTTTTACAAGAAATATTTTATAATCTTTATATATATATATATATATATATATAAATAAAATAAATAAAAAAAATTGTAAATGATTTTTATTCATCCGACAAATTTGTTATCACTTTAAATGTTATTTTTAGTAGATACTCGCATTTTAGTAGACGCTCTATTTAATTATTAATCAGAATATTTATTTTCGTCTACCGGCCTGAATGTTCGAAAATTTTTATTAATGAAAAAGTTAAGCTCACTGGCAGGATTCGAACCTGCATCCCTCTGCGCAGAGGAGCTACTGTGAGGATCCGAACGCTCTAACCAACTGAGCTACAAAGAACCAATTAATCAGACAGGACCGAATTGTGGCTTTAAACATAACATCTCTGGAAATTTTTCATATCTGCACAGTTTTGTATCCAAACGTAAACAAAGCAATTTTTCTAAAGAAGTAATGGATAACAGATTTATCACTTTAAACGCTATTTTTAGTGGATACGCGTATTTGGGTAGACGCTCTGTTTATTTCGAGAAATCTATGATAAGAGAAGTTGGATGATTTTAACACATTCAACATCATTGATAAAAAATAGTGATTTTTATATAGTCTTTTTTTTTCTAAACTTAGCATGAGCAAAACAATTTCGCGGATTTGGATGAAAAAATCAAAGGAACTTAATGACGTCAAAATCCACGAAAATAGTCGACTGTGCTTAGCTTAATTTGTAACTTGTGTAAAAGTAAAAAATTGCGTCCAAAACAATTAGATTTCGGCATCAATTAAGCCATAGAAGTCTTGATACGTCGCTAAACAAAACCCACCAAACAACAAATCTGGTTTTATTTGAAGAAATAGGTGATTTTTCCCGAATAAATGCTATCAATATAACTTGAAATTGCATCCAGGCTTGTCTGTATTTCTGAGATGAGGTACTGTAATTATTTAAATTATTGACATTGTTCGAACTGTTGTCCTCGTCTTTGTTGCCATATTCACGACGTTTTGGCCGTTGTACTCTCCGAACTTTTTCAGGTGATTGGAATTTCGAACTGAACCCATTATTAGTAGATTGTCCTAGTACCACGTGATATGCCTCTTCCGAATGTCTCAATTACCTCTAACTCAACTCTCCAAGGTTTTGTTTACCACTGCAGTAGCCAGGTATTAAACCGAAAACTCGAGTCACTAGATCCAACCAACGCCTTTATCCACTAGGCCATATGAACGAAATAAAGGGTTCAGTTCTAAATTCTAATCACCTAAAGAAGGCCGGGGCGTACAAGGGCCAAAACGTTGTGGATATGGTAATGGAGATGAGGACAACAGTACGAATGATGTAAATTTTCTAAATAATTACAATACCTCATCTCAAAAATATAGACAGATCCTGAAGAAGGCCAGTGTGTAATAAGGCAACAAAGATGATAACAACAGTCCGAACGAGGTATATAATGTAAAGCATTCAGAATTATTCGAACAAAAAAAAATAACGAAAAAATTCTTGACTTATTCGAATCTACCTTGTTCGGCTTCACCGCAAGCCTTTCTATCGTTGATATTCTTGCTTTATTTACGTTCGACAAATAAATAAATATCATTAAAAATGGTTGTCAAAACGTAACTCATTGAATTTACGGTTAACAGAAAAATTATTAAATTAAAAAAATATTTTTTTCTTTCTGCTTGTCTCTTGTTAATACTACGATTCTTATGAAATCAGAAAGACGCCATATCGAAATTTCGGCAAACGAATTGATAAATCGATGCTACTTGCTCTACATCTTGCGAAAGCTGGGGCAAGAAATCATTTGCCGCTGAAAGAGCTGTAAAAAATCACTGTCCCATTCAAATGTCCAATGCCATTGCTCGTTTTCTATTCGAATTTTAATTTGACATCGATGGAAGGCTGAAGTTGATTTCGAAGGTACTGGTCTCCGAATAGAGAAGGCCAAAGTTGTCCGCAATCTGTCTATATTTCTGAGATGAGGTATTATGTACCGTATTTACATTATGCGGACTATTGTCCTCATCTTTGTGCCATGTGTCCTCAAGGACAGTGGATAAAGGCGTTGGTTAGATCCAGTGACAGACCCAAAGAGTGTGAGTTCAATACCCGGTTAAGGCAGTGGAGAACTTTCAGAGGGAAAATTAGCAGGAGATAACTGACATCCATCAAACATGTCACGTGAAACTAGAACAGTCTACACCAGTGATCGAAATAAAGGGTTCAGTTCGAAATTCCAACCACGTGAAGAAGGCCGGAGCGTACAACGGCCGAAACGTTGTGATAAATATGGCGACAAAGATGAGGACAATAGTCCGCATAATGTAAATATTGTCCGCAATCATCCAGAAAATGAATGCGGATTAGAAAAGTAGATTTGAATTCTTTATTTCAGAGAAAGGAAAAACATTTCAGGTGTTCCCCTTAAATTTGTTTTTAGAATTATCTTTAATTAACTATTCTTTATATATATATATACATATATCTAACGGCAATTGGTGTCTTTACCTTGTCCCTCTATTCCTTCTCTATCTCTATCTCTCTGGGTATGTTTCTCTCTTTCTCTCTCTCTCTCTCTCTCTCTGCCCATATTTCTCTCTCCCTTCTTTCTGTCCATATTTCTCTCTCTGTCTGTTCATGTTTCTCTCTCTCTCTCTCTGTCCATGTTTCTCTCTGTGTCCATGGTTCGCTACTCTTCTCAGAAGACAGATCACTTGAAACAGACTATAAAAGGGGGCCAGCAATATGAACCTGCAAACCTGGCTGGAACTAGCTACTTTGACTGCTCAAAGTTTTTATCTTGTTAGCCAGCAGATTTATAAATATGAGAATACTCTGGGACAAAGTTTACGAAACCACGGCATCTGAACTTGATATTTTCATTAACTGTCTCGGCCTATACATGGAGTTTGAACTTTTGCCCATTTCGCAAAGAAAAAATATCTAAATCGGCTTATACACTAATGTATCGGGCATTATTCTTTAATGGTAACTTTTAGTTTAAGTCTGTCAAAATTACACCCATAATATCAACTGGTGCTATTGTTTAGTTCCTCTTCATTTTGGCCAGTTTTTCAGATATATATGCACGTAGATGTATACATGTACATGCATTCAAGGCTACCGGGTGTATCGATTTTAAGACATTGTGTTCTATTTTTTTTAAATTTGCAAATTAAATCCTCTTCAAATTCGGATCCCTGGTACGCATAGATGTAACCATATATATATATATATGATTAAAGTTTAATTCAAGTACATCAAAAACACCGAGGATGTATTAACAAAGCAAATTCTTTCTGTTACTATATGGAGATTTCAAGAGAGTTACACAACATTGAACAATTATCCCCCTCTCCGCTCCTGAGAATTGCTTATTTTCATTATTTTGACTTTAAAATTGAAGATTAGAAAAAATCCTGGGCCCCATACATTTGTTGTAAACCCTGTTAAAATGGACTAACTGCATGGTTTCATGTCATGAAAACAGCTTACAATTTACTTGTCCTGATGATCTGAAGTCAGACACAAATCCATGCAAATAATTTCTTCTTGTCTAACAACTATAACCGGTTTCAATGCTTCTTGTAAATTATATCCCAACCATACCTCAGCCAATAGGCTTGTTTCCCATTGAGATAATTCCCCTGTCTCTACACTCCCAGTACATAAATATCTTATTTCTTTATCACGAAGAATTGCTTTCAGAAGAAAATTCTACCAAGTCAGCCTATTCTGAGGACAAGTTTCCGTTTATTTAGGGGCAAGTGGCAGTGAACTCCAATGAATCACCCAGGAAGATCTGAATGACCTTGCTCGTGATTTGTGCATATTAAAGTAGTAGTCAGAGCTCCTGGCATTCTGGGTTAAGCAGTGAAACCTGGTTATGGCAGATGTAAGAATCACCAGTTTCAGGACGCGGACGAAGCACTTCGCCACCATTCTTCGATATGGGAAACAGATTGTGCTACTGCATGAATTGTTCTGGATTGTTCACCTTCCTTGGATACCCACACAGTTCCTCGGATTGGCATCTTTTCGTAGACTCTTCCAAGCGAAGTCTGAATGCTTGCTGCTACACAAGTAGAATAAATACTCTAGCATTTTCATTGCTCAACTAGTCCATCTGTAGGAATCGTTTGACAATATAGAGCTCTTTTTGAAATCTTTCGAGTACAAGAAGTACTAGTGAAGTCTCGTGGGGTCCCCTACATTATTGGTCTCCTGATAAGTATGTAAACAGAATTCATGAAGTACTGTTGCTTTTTCTGTTACTGAGACAGTTGGGCTGTTTCCAGGCCCTACAAACAGGTGTCTAGGAGCAATTTTGTCAAAGAATAAGCAGTGTCAAAGAAAATCCTCTGGTTGACAGGAACAAATTGCTTCTTTCTCCTCTTCATATCAAACTTGGTATAATGGAGAATTTATTCAATAAAATCACCATTAGCTTCAACCACGGCCTCCCGACCACTTCGGAATCCCCCACAACTCTTCTGGACGGCCTCCTTGTTTAACTTTGTGAATGTTGCCATAATACTTGCCTTCACTTCATCTTTGGTTTTACAAGAAGTTTTGTTGGTCTCTCGCTCAATTTCGTCCCACACATAATAATGAAGGGTGTTGCAGTCTGAGGAGTTAGGTGACCAGATGTAAGAGATAATGTGGTCGCAGAAATTGTCTGACAGCCATGATTTGGTTCTCCTTCTTATGTGGCATGGTGCAGAGTCATGTTGCCAGACTTAGTATATTCCAGCAGCCACCCTCTTGACCCAGAGCAACACTACATCCTCAAGGCACTTGATGTAGGTCCCCGTATTGAGTCTGAGGCCCTGCGGGAAGATGAATGGAGACATAACATCCACCATCATTAGGGATCACTCCAAACACCTTCATAATCACCATTAGACTCATCTAACTCTTTCCGAATCCTCCTCACTACTCTCAGATTGACACCCAAACACTCTGAAATGTCCGTATTGGAGTTTCCGACGCGTATGCCAAAAAATGTGATATGTGAAAGCAAAAAACTGGAGATGATAGTAAAAAACTATTCAGAAATTTTAATTCATATCGAAATTAGTAAAAATCAGCTATACACATGCTTAGCTCAAAAACATTTTATATTTTGTAAACCAGCATTATTATTGTTCCTTCTTTAGAGTTTATGCTGAAGAACATTTCTCTTTCTTGTTTTTTTTGTATTTCTTCCATACTTTGTGCATACATTTTCCCTATATGTTTTGCAGTTTTTCGATCTCTGCACATTTCTTTCTTGATCCATTGCTCGTTTGTTTTCTTGCACTTATTTCTACGATGTTTGTCTAACATCTTTTTTTTTTACCATTTCTTGGCGTTATCTATTGTCTCCCTTTCATTAGATCGAGAATTTCACCTGCTATCCCCATTTTTTCTTGTTTTTCTTTCCTCGGGGTAATTTATTTTGCTGTTAACAATTGTGTTTCTCTTAAGGTTTTCCCTTTGAATTCCTGACCTGTTCTAAAGCTTCATATTTGTTTTTAACTGGAAATGCTGTACATTTTGTCTTTGTGCACTTTAGGCATTGCTTTGGTCTTCATAATGGCTGGAAGGTGATTGCTTCCGGTTAGCGATTGGGTAGGTCTAAAGTGCAACACTGCATTTCTAAATTGCTTTTATGGTCAACAAGTCTATCTGCTTTTTTATGTCTGTTGCTTGGTTTTGTCAAAATTCACTGCCGTCTTGGGTGTTCTTCAAACCAAATGTTGGTAATTATTTGGCTATTCATTTTGCACAGCACTAATTCCATGATCCAAGCTCAGAATTAGCAAATATTTCATTGTCTTGCTTCTTTTCTATTTTTAAATTTAATTCCATCATCCTAATAATAATAATTTCTTGTGACTTTATCTGTTATTCCCTGTATTCAAGTGTATTTTAAATCTTATGATTCGCTGCCTTTTGATGTCGGTGAATATAACACTATTGTCTTTATATTGAATATCTTCCTTTCAGGTCTAACCAAAAGAAATCTTCCTGACAATTTCCAATATCAGGAAACTCACTTCCTCTTGTATTAATCTAATATTAATCCGGCTCCTCTTCCTTCTTCTATCCTTCTGTTCATGTGATTGTGGCCATCACTTATAGAACATCTATTGTTTGTCCATCTAGTTTGACGTGTTCCCAGAATTTGAATATTCAGCTTTTTCATTGTTTTCCACTTTCTAATTTCCTTCCTTGTTACAATGCACGAACCTTTCATATTTTGCTCATTTAAGTGTCACAATTCGGAGCCTGTTTATCGCATGGCATGCGATTTACATTGACTTATTTATTTCTTATGATATTTTTTAAAATTTTTATTGATTTTCATGATAACAAAAAAGTGTAAAAATTGTCTTTCCTCTTCGGACAAAAATTGTAAATATATGAGTGATATTTGCATTTTAGTTATCGTAAAATGAACCACGATCTGGTCACCCGTATCAAACTGAAGAACTTGACAGGTTCTCGACAGGTTCTCGACGCAATCAATGAAATATTTCACAAAAACTATCATCCAGAGTAATTCAAGACGATAGTTCTTAAGACAAACGATTTTTGTACTAATAATATTAGGTTGGTGCAAAAATAATGACGTAATAATGTCGTTTTTTGACCTTAAGAAATACGTCAAAAAACGACATTATTACGTTATTATTTTTGCACCAACCTAATAACAATGGTGATGAGACAATAACAAATTAAATCAGTTCATTTATGAGCGTCTATACTTTAAGCCTTGCGGAATTGCATTCACTCTTCAGGAGACACATTTATCGAGTCTCCAAAAGAGTGATTCTAATTCCGTGAAACTCCGACTACTAGAGACAGTCATAGATAAGTGAAGCCATATATGGATGAGAGACTGGTGTAATGGATAACGACTCTGAATAAGAAATTCGAGAGTCAAGTTCTAATTCGTTACATTAACAAATTGCCTCTCTTAGCGATGGATAAATACAACCCATCTCGGAGAACAACTCTGAATTCAAAAACTGGGGAAGCTCGGTTGTGCAAATAATATACATATATATATATATATGTGTGTGTGTGTGTGTGTGCGTGTGCGTATATATATATATATATGAAGGAATATAGTTTTAAGGTGTGCTATATTTATGGGATAAAGTGCTCAATATCAGAGATAGACCGTATGTAAATATAAAAGTGAACATTGAAGTCAACACTCAGAGGCGACAGACTGTTTCATGCTAGACGCAATCATCAGGACACCTTTTTCTGGACTATTTATATATACGAGTCAGTGTTGTATTGTGGGTAGTCCATTCTCACGGTTATTTGGGCGGGAGTGATTTATTTGTTTGGATTAATTTATTTTACATGTTTTTTATTTATTTTATATATTTATTTATTTTTGGTTTTCGCTGTTTTAGTAACGTTGTGAAAAAT
Source organism: Acanthosepion lycidas (assembly GCA_963932145.1). Classification (NCBI taxonomy): domain Eukaryota; kingdom Metazoa; phylum Mollusca; class Cephalopoda; order Sepiida; family Sepiidae; genus Acanthosepion; species Acanthosepion lycidas. Next base: position 1,057,554 of record OZ010606.1, on the reverse strand, counting down.
ATTTTTGAGATTAGTTCAGATCGTTTATTTAGTGGTTTATTTTGGTCTGGGGAG
>OZ010606.1:727500-1052500 GCA_963932145.1 Acanthosepion lycidas | reverse complement strand
TTGTCTGCTTTTTATTCATTTGTTTTATCTTTCTGAGTTTCCCTCAAGTCCTATCAGGTAGAACGTTTCTTTTCTGTTTAAACCAAAGCGACATCTGTGTACCAAGATGATGATGACTGTCATTCTAGAAGGAAAAAAAATCCAAACTTGTTTATTGACAATTTTCTTCGTAAAAACATTGATTAATGAAATAGTTCGACAATATTTCTTTTCACAAAACACATACCAGCACACATATTGTAATATGATCACTACCTTTTCTTTTTTGAGTAGTTAGGATTTTACAAGACAACATTTTTATCCAGATTTTTATGATGAAGATTTATATTTATATATTTTGCTATTCGAAGTAGAATGTTCACTTAGGTTCTTATGCCTAAGTTTCGATCGTTGTTATTCATCGGCCTTATTCAATTGTTTGACTTTAGATTCGGTAACCTCCTTGGGATTTTGATCCTTTATTCAATCTATGGGAGTAAATTGTTTTTATTCCGTTTTTATACTCTTAGGGGAGATAACTCGGATAATTTAAAATGCTCTAGTTTTCTTCACTGTTGTGTCCACTCCTTATACTGAAACAGAATATGTGTCTTTTCAACACTACCTGAGCAGGGATTGAACTTACAACTGACATGATATTTTTTTACTGTGCGTGCTCGCATATATATATATATATATATATATATATATATATATATATATATATATATATATATATATATATATATATATATATAAAGTTCCTAGCGCCCTATTTTTGAAAACTAGAAACGTGTCCCTTCAGCGCGTAGACAATCACGTTCACAATTTCCTCTCCTTTGTAGCTCTTAATAAAATGTCTTTTGTTTATTTCCCCTAAACCTAGTTCCGCCAGCCAGTATGTTATGCGTTGTTTTCCTCTGGCCCTCTTGCCTTCAGTCTGTCTTGTGAGTATCAGATTTTCCAAGCCCTCTTTCCTCATTATGCCTTCTAGAAATTTCAGCTGTCGCTTCCTGATGTTAAGTATCTTTTTTGTTTCCATTTTTTTCTAGAACTTTGTTGTTACTCATATATTCGGTCCATGGTATCCTCAGCATACGTCTGTAGAACTACATTTCTGTTGCTTCAAGTCTTTGAGGAGATTGTCCAGTATTCACTGCCATATAGCAGGACAGATATCATGTTACAGTTCAGTACTTATTTCTTTGTTTCTAACGAAGTGTTTTTATTTCTTAATACTATGGTTAGCATTTGGAATGTACCTTTGGCTATCTCAATGCGCCTTCGGATTTCAGTGTCGCCCTTTCGTCCTTTTAAAACACTTCCCAGATATTTAAAGTTTTGTACTTGCTTGATCTTGGTATCCCTTATTTGTAATTTGCATTTTGAACTCGCTCTTTTGCTAACAACTCTTCTGCCTTCTTGTAGTTCATGTTTAATTCTTTCCTTTACTATCTTCCAGGGGAGTTCTTATGGCTTCCGTGCCTGGTATCAACATTTTCTTATCTGCATATCTTATGCTGGTAGGACTTCTAATTCACTCAGAATTGCCTCGCTGTATAAGTTGAATAAATCCGATGAGAAGACATATACTTGTCTTATGCCCTTGTCTATTTTCGTATATCTGCTGAACTCATTTTATGTCCATACGCATCGGTTTGCTTATAGTATAGGTTCTTGATTATTGTAGTATCCTTCCCAAATAATTCATGGTTTCTGAGCAGTTCCAACAGATCTTTTTGTCGTACTTTATGCAAACGCCTTTACATAATCTATGAAACACAGGTACACGCCCTTTTAGCATTTTTATTGCTCTTTAAACGGAAAATACACAGTAGAAAATGTTTTTCTCTTTATTTTTATTTCAATAGATTATTACAGTATCTTGTGCAAGACGGTAATGAAGGAAATACATTATTTTATTTCACGCCTGCATTGATTTTGTTCAGGAGAATACAGTGGGTCACACTATTAAAATTCTTCAAACGTGAATAAGAATTAAATATTAAATTAATTGAGGATTTAAAAAAAATATTAAACAAAATCTAAAAAGCAGGCGCTCCCTTACTTACAAACATGAGTTGAAAGCAAATCTAAAGATTCTATGCTGTAATGTTTAGGAAATACTTTTTAAAATTCTTTATTTCGTAAGGCACAATGGATAGCGGCTCGGACTGAAGAATCCAGTCGAGTTTGTTACATTTACTTACGTGCTAATACCCATGGGAAAGATGTGAATCCATTACGAATCCTTCTCAGAGGTGGCAACTAAGAGAAGGAAAACTCTGAATTCAAACTTTCCTGGGGAGGGTTGGGTTGCCAGTTGTTCCCACGGCTCTAATTGGTTATGAAAATCGTGATCGTGATTTAGTAAGTAGTAGTAAAAAAGGACTAAGCTAATAAAATGTAAGAAAAAATAAAGCTTTACTGAGAGAAATTGTAAAAATGTAGAGGGAAGTGTGTGAAAAGTGAAGAAAAATAATCTTCAAACACAGCTCTACAAATGTAAATAATTTTATTGGGTATAAAAATATTTTCATTTAATCTGAAAAAATAAGTAATAATTCCTCGCAAACAAATACGAAAAATGTTTTTTACAACACAAAGAAACGAATTGTGTTAGTATAGTGTGAAACGTGCGAGAAGCCCAAATGTACATTATGTTTTGTGTGCGTGGCGTAAACTTAGCATCAGGCAGTCACCTCATATCAGCGCAAATACATTTAATTGACAACTAAGCACGAAATAAGTCATGTGTTTGTCTATTTTTTGCCTGGGTATTTGTGTAATATAAACTCTCCAAATTATGAAAATACATTAAAATCGAGAAATGACTTACAAAAGAAACTTTATCAATCAATAAATTTGTGTGGTGGGTAGACGAAAATTTGAGAAATAAGTATTATTTACATCCCAGTCGAAGTTATACAGAAGACTAGTTTATTAATTTAAGTTACGCTGTTTAGAGAAAAAATCGGATCACAGGAATTTAAAGGTTAGATTTATTAAATACGAGCGTTTTATTAGTTAATAAATATATTTCCCAATTTTTAGTATTGACTTCTAGGAGGGAAAAGATTGTTAATCATTTTCCTGTGCGGGAGCCTTCATTTTTTTTTTTTTTTTTTTTTGAGCATACGACACAGAAAGCTTTTATTGCGTCTGCAACAACCTTGTTGAATAATCAACAAATTCTAGTGTGGAAATTTGAATTTTACTTTCTCGTGATCCTATTTTTGCACAGAATTGAAATCTTATACTACTTAAATCTTTTGATTTTTTTTTTCTCTACAATTTTTAACTGGGTTCATATTTTTATATCAATCAAAAGAGTTGAAATGATTTTTGTGCAAACAATATTCTTTCCTTAAGAATAACAACATTATAAATACATTTATTATTATGCATTTACAAATGTTTGGACTCCAAAACAAATCCAAGGAAACTATCCTCTTCGTAAGTGGGAAAGCTCTTTTATGATGAATATATAATGAACTTTTGACTTACAACATCCTACATTGGATTGGGTTCATAGACTTTATGACATTTCACCCCTTGTTAGCTTAATGTCGAAATCAGTTTTTTTTAAAATAAATGCTTGAATTTTATGCATTTCTTTTGTTCAGTGACGCAGAGCAATTCGAATTTGAGTTCGTTACATCTGCTTACGTGCAAATACTCCTGTGAAGGTTATAAATGTATCTCTTCTCCCCAGAAATCGGTTGAATAGTAGGACTTCTGTCTGGAAAGTTTGGGTTGCCTTGAATAAAATGGATGTAATCTGGAATTCTAATCTACCAGACAACCTCAAGGGGGATTCTTTTGATCCAGTGTAGAGGCAATGTTAATGTATTTGTGCCACTGCCTAGGCATTAACTAAAATTCTGATACTAAGAACTATACTTAACATCTCTTGGAGACAACACTCGACCAAATCATATGGCCCTATCCCTGATTTTTCTACAATCTTACGTGAGCACAGATTGCACTTTGCAGGACATTGGTGGCGAGTAAAACAAGAACTTGCGAGTGACTTACTGTTCTGGACATCTAACCATGGAGCAAGACATGTTGATCGCTCAGCAACCACCTACATTGGTCAGCTATGTTTTGACACAGAATGCCTGCCTAATGGCGTCCCGTCCTTGATGCAGGACCGTGAGTGTTGGCGTGATAGACCCGTGAATGTTCGAACTCGACCAAATAAAAATCATATCTGGAAAAATAATTATATTCAAAGAAACGTTAATGCAATATTCATTCGTAAAACAAAAAGTAAAATAATTATCCATCAATCCAAAATGTACTTTGGCTTTAAATAACTCACAAAGTTTTGATAAACCGTAAAAAAACAAATCGATTACTTGTTCAATGACAGTTAATTATTATAAACTGAAATATAAATGACCATTATTTAACTTTTTTTCAGGAATAGGTTAATATTGTTAAGAGCACTGAACAACTGTCGTATCTATCTTCCTGCATGAAAAAGAATCTTGTACTTTCTAAGGGCGGTTGTTGAAGAAACAAAGTACGGAACACGTGGGCGACGGAGAAGTTCTAAAGACTATGGGAGCTCGAAAGATACTACTAATTCAAATCAGAGACTGCTACAATTTCTGGAACACATTATGAGGAATGACAGCTTGGAAAACGTAATGCGAAGAGAGTATACAGGTATTCAACAAGCAATAATTTACGCTAGAAGTTTGTGTGGCAGACTAGGGACAATGATAGTAAAATGTCAATCATTGCTGAGAACTATAAGTGACAGGATGTTGTGGAGAGTCATGATCACCAACGCCATGAAGGGACACGACACATAAATGATAATATTTAGGTCAATAAACATTTACACGTTGCAATGGATAAATTGTCGGTTAAATCACGCAAAAATGAAAATAATGAACCCATTTTAACAGATATATTTACCAAAATTACACAAAAATATTTTGTAATACTAAAGAGTAAATTTATTCAATAAAATCGCCACTGACTTCAACCACGGCCTCCAGACGACTTCTAAATCTAATTCTATAAATCTAACTTCAATTTGTCACAAGGCCACCAGTGAGAATCGAATTCAGTACACAGTATAATAAGCTGTTACATTATTGATGTGGGCCCAAAGTCGGGACCACGGAAGGAAAACACAGAACACGGTTTAGAGGTAAGAAAGATATATTAAACAAAAAGGTTACAAAGATAGTGTAAGCGGAGCTTACTATGTGCTACTGTCCAATATTGGTAGTCGTACGTGGCTGATACTACGGTATTAGAATTTCTTTCTTTCTTTCTTTCTTTCTTTCTTTTTCTTTCTTTCTTTCTCTCTCTCTCTCTCTCTCAGAGTGTTATATCGCATACTTTATATAGACCTGGAAGAGTCCATGTTGTAGGTATGTTACGGTCTCACAACAATTATATATTTAGTAAATTCAGCCAATCAGTAGCAAGCTGCGATGGATAAATTACGCAAAAATGAAAATAACACTGACATCTGATTTTAACAGATATATTTTCTCGTTTTTGAATCTGATAAAGCCTGGAAAGGTGAAACGCGTAATCAAATCTAGTTTCAATTAAACGTTTTCCATTTATCAAATTTCTTCAAATATATAAAAAGTGCAATACATTAAGTTATGTAAGAAAGATATTGTTTAACCCAAGACTTATGGGTAATTTGCATTCACCTACACAGTTCCCAGTACATTCACTTTCTCCTCCAGTTTTATTAATATTTTTCTTCATGCTTCCTGCTTTAAGTTCTGGGTAGTATAAAGTTTAATGTCGCGATAAGTGAAACTGACGTCCCAAGATCAAATTCCAACCTAGGTTATGACGTTCACATTCTCACTAATGTCCCCGGGAAAGGCAAGAACACGACACTTTTTTTGCCGCCAGTTATGCGTGAAATAGCAGGGTACATTGTGATCTATTTTTGAGTGGCCGCCAGTCTAGCAGAACAATGCTAACCCCAACCGAGGATAAGACAACAAGAAACTACTACGGTATCTTTTGCAAGAAGTCAAGGAAATTCAGACGCTCATTTAACCTAAAAACAATATTATATTTATAAGTCATATTTTCTATCATTCTCTTTTTTCTATTTTCTTCAGACACGCTAGGATGTAGGTCTATCGTGAAAACGCGTTTCTTATTGGGAAATGCACATGCGCATGCGCATGCGCAACTTCATTTTAATTCATACATGTTTATTACTTTGTCACATACATACAATACCATTGTCTTTTTCGCTCGCAAAAATGTAACTTTTTTCTTATTAATAATACAGTATCGTTTGTTTGTATATATGTTATGGTTGTTTCTTTGTACTTTATTACCCGAACTCACATGTAAGTCCGTCATTATTGTAGTGAGCTAAACATCCCAGGAGACACGTGTTTTCAAACTCAAACACCAGCGTACATAGTCCCTGCAAGAATATATATGTATATATAATTGTTTTTTTAATATATTATCATCGCAATACTGAAATTCCCATGTTTCAAAAATGAAACTTCAATTCAAATTCAATCATAAAAATTAAACTTAAAATAGAAAGTTCCGTTCCATTATCAAGCGATGTTAAGAATAACTTTATTGAAATTAATTTACTCAATTTATAAATTTCGACAAATTGGATATTTTGAGTTAGGTTAAAGAAAAATTGAATCATTTGTATTTTAGGATTGTTAAGATTTAACTTATTTAGAAAAATCATGTATCTAATGTATTGTAGCTATCAAGTAGTCGGTCACGACAAGGTGCGGGCTGGGATATCTGTCTATTGAAACCAACTTCCGTTATTCAAGTTGAACTTTGTGTTAGTGTCTATGTTCCAACACATCATCTAGGTTTCAATAGCAATACATTTGGCATTTTTATTTTTTATTCATTTTTTTATTTTTATATAAATTTCAATTAATATTTTCGCAAAAGGGCATGCAAATATTATTTAGTCACATTTTTAATATTTATATTTTTATTCATACCGACTTAAGATATTATATTTAATTTACTTACAAATTGAGTATATATATGGTAATATGACATCCACCAATGGTCGCGGTCGCGGTCCAGCGCCAATACATGACGTCCATTGGGAGATTAACCGAAAAAAAATGTCTTACCTGACAGACGATTTCCAGCTCGTTCTTCTCAGGTTCCGGGCTGTCGTACTAGAGGGTCTGGAACCGTATGGTTATAATTAACCAATTCCTTTGGTTCCCACTCTAGTCTGTTTCCTGTTTGTCTACTTCAGACGCCGTGCGTTGTCCTGGTCGAAATTTTCCGCAACTCCTGTGGCAGTGGTTGGTTCAGGGTCGAATCCTGGTCACGGCACCAATATTTGACACCCACTGGTGGTCTCGGTCGCGGTCCAGCGCCAATAGGTGACGTCCACTGGTCGCGACGTCAATATATGACGCTGCGCCGTCGGCCCGTGGTCAACTCCCAGTTGCGGCGCGAAGCTGTAAGGTTTCTTCTACCAGCGTTTTGGGATTGACTCTTTGTCGCTGCCACCAGCCTGTGTCCCGGTGAATCTGGTCGTTTCCGTTTCGATACCAGCTTTGTCGTTCTCTACTCGCATCCATAGCTTGGTCACCGAAGTAAGTGCTTTGATCTAAAGTCTAACCTACCCACGTTGTGACTTTGATCTTAGGTAGACGAAATCAATCAGGCGTCGGGCTGTAGTGCAAGCTGAATCCGGGGTAAAGGTGATAACGCACAAGCGTAAGTAAAAAAAAAAAAAAAAAAAAAATAATAAAACAACTCAAGAGTTTCAAATATGTTAATAGATATCAATTATCTTTATTTATCTGTTGAATACAAGAGAGTGTTTCTCTCCCAGACCGATCCTATGGATTCTTAACACTTTTTGTGTTTCTTAAGCGAGCTATGGTATCTTAAGTCGTTCGTCAATAAAAACTTGCTTTTGGTACGAAGACTAAGTCGAGAGAACGTGGAAATATTTTGGTCTCCAACTTCTTGAAGTAACTCCAAACTCGAACTGTTTGGAACTGACTGCAAACTCGAACTCCCACTGACTTAATCGAGACGTTCGTTTATATGGACACCGACCGAAACTCGGTGTGGGGTCCTGACGTGGTTTGGGTTCCTTGATAATTCTCAATTCCCAACAAGAATTCTCTTTGTTCTTAGGCCAGGAAAATTAATTACTTCCCATTTTTGGAAGTTTAATCACTTTACACTTCGGGGGTTCCTCCCTCGTCCGTGAGAGAAGGTCGGAGGAGAGTTATCCTCCTAGACTCTTTCTCTCTCACATTGGTATCTCATACCAATCCCCTCAGTGGGTGTTAACAACTTCTCCGTCTTTCTCATACATTCACCTCCGTCTATCACCCATGCTACCACTTTGGCCAATGGTCTCTACGCAGTGTGGGTGTGGCTAGACCGGCCCTCTTAGAATTACCATCCAGAATTTTGTTTACAAAATCCTTTTTTCTTTTTCCTTTTCCTTCGGCCAAAAGATTTACAAGTTCCAGATTGCAGAATAATTCTTATCATATTTTTGGGGGGACACACAAAATCCACCGAGCCCGGACCTCTACCGACTCATTAATCACTGTCAAATCCCGACACCTGGGTCCTCCGCTAGCCAACTTTTAACTGGGTGGTCGTGTTTACCTGATAATTAAATTCTTTATTTTTCTCATGCCTTAAAATTCTCTTATCACCAGATGCTTATTTTCGAGATGCTATGTCTGACGTCAAAAGTTTGAATAAGTAATAATAATCTTTCGATTTTCCTTCTCATGTCAAAATCCGTGCATATACCAGATGGCTTTCTTCACTGGAACCAGGAATTAAAGTTAAATGATATCTCTGAAACATAATTAATATCTATTCTCCGTGGTGGACCCAAGCCGATTTTTTTATGGTCGCATGCATTGGTTGGCTTTGTTTTTCTTTCAGAATTCTATTTCGTTTGGCGCGTCACTCCCTTATCGTGACATTAATTAATTTTGACCAAATCACAGTCTCGCTTTTTCTTACGGATTTTCTATCTTTTGCGAAAAGTATCCTTTTTCGTAAATAAAATAAATTCTTCTTTTTAATGTCGCTCAGTCTATCTTTCTATGTAGCTCTTTCTCGCCTTAAGTATTTCCCGTTTTCAATTTCTATGGTTAATTTGTTAGCCAATTACCATAGCTAAATAGTGTCACGGTAATGTTAAAATTAACATATTAGAATCTATTTATGTATTCATAAACTATTTTATTCATGATCAAATTTAAATATGTTAGTTTCATTTTATAAAATTAGCCATTACCTAAGGAAAAAAATTTGGCAAAGTCTACATAAAATCAATTTCGAAAAAGTTATTCTTAGCATCGCTTGATAATGGAACGTAATTTTGTATTTTGAATTTGAATTGAAGTTTCAGTTTTGAAACATGGGAATTTCGGTGTTGCGGTAATAATATATATTTTTTTAAATTATAATATTATGCTCTATTATTTTATCGAGCACTGTTTTTCAAAAATAAAAATAAATGCTAAGAACTCTGAATTATAAATCTCATTGTTCTTTCCCATTATTTTAATATATATATATATATATATATATATATATATATATATATATATATATATATATATGTATGTATATAAATTAGATAAAAAGCTTACCGCAAGAGGCTAAATTTCTTATGTTGACGGGAAAACTTTTTCCCTGTTTTGTCATACATTTTCTCCCTTAATATTATTCTTGATATATAAAAATATCTATCATCCCGACCTGTGCAACCTACAGATTCAATTTTAAACATGAACATCATTTATCTACAGACTGAAATATAATTAAGAAAGATAATCTCCGTTAAATAAGCCAATAAAGGCGGGTGTATTCATTGTCCAAGCATAACATCCTTTACAAAATGAATGTTTTGTGTGTAATTATTTACTTTCCGCGTTTTATACTGTTAAGGAATATGAAATGATATCAGCAGCTTTTGGGCGATTATCCTCGATTATCCAGTGGCGTCTGAGCAAATCACAAAAACCTACAAACTTGGCAAATGTTCATTAGCGTTTCATTTAATGACGCAATCAATGACAACCCCAGGCGGCTTCATGAGGATAACTCAAGTAATTAAGGGAGATAACTGGGTTGAGAAGGCAAAACGAGAAATTGAGAGTATCATGAATTGGTATTTTTTTAATCAAGGAATAAATAAATCTAAGTTCAGTTTGGCGCAAGGCCATCAGTGTCGGGTTCACAGTGAGAATCGAATTTATTACACAGTATATTGTTATAAATGTGAGATTATATATTTACTAAATACAACTTAGGCGGAATGCTATGGGTAAATTGTCGTCTAAATGACACAAAAATTAAAATAAAACTTTACCAAAATATCTTGAGATTTAACACACACACACACATATATATCTTATTATAAAACGCAGATTGTGTGTGTGTATGTATATTGGATCGGATTTCCTACATTTTTCAACCGATTTCAACAAAACTTCACAGGACTGCGTAAAATTACATTGCGGTGGTTCTGACAGTGCCAAAATTGGAAAAACAATTGTTTTTGCACGAAATCAATTTGAAAACACGATAAAACAAGATTCTGTCGTCAGAATGGAAGGGGGACAACTCACATGGAGTTATACTTATTATAAAATCCAAGTTGTTTGTGTGTGTTCGTTTATATATGGGATCGGATTTCTTACATTTTTCAACCGATTTCAACAAAACTTCACTTTTTTTTTGGCAGGTAGTGTTTCTTATTGTCGTGCACACTTTTTTCTTTATTTTTACATTCAGAATGCTTTAAAAATTCCATTTACAAGACAATTGTTTATAATAAAATTCTATTCAATCAGTAGACTCATAACGATTGAAAACAATGTTTTTGTTTGAGTTTGGGTTTGACCAATTCGTAAAAAAAAAAAAAAAAAAAACTAATTAAGACATGCGTGTCCGTCAACCTTAAACAATAATCTTTGTCAATTTTATTTTTCAGTCTTTATGATGGTCGATACTTGATCTGTCTCTTACTGTTACATCCCCGGTCAATGTCGGGCTCTACTGCTAGTAGTATATAAAAGGAAGAACAGCTAGTTTTATAATCCGGTGTTCTTAGCAATTATTTTTATTTAAAATAAACAGTTCTTGATAGAAACAGTTGAGCAAAATATTATAATTATTTTCTTTTTAAAAATATGATTCCATCGCAACACAGAAATTTCTGTTTCAAAACTGAAACTAAAATTGTAAATTTAATTATAAAAATTAAACTTAGAATCCAGAGTTTTGTTCCATTGTCAAGCGATGTTAGGAATAACTTTCTAAGAAATTTACTTAATTTATAAGCGCAGACAATCTTAATATTTTGAGTTGTTATGGTTAAGGAAAATTCAATCTATTTTGATTAGGTGTAGTTGGGTTTTAATTTTCCTAGACAACTTCTGTATTAAATATATATTACTTACAAAGTCAGGTTAAGTTTAGGTAAGTGGGGATGCCTGCTCACAAACACAGACATCCGTTATTCAGTGTATCGTCTGGGTTTTCAATGACAAAAATTGTTGGCATTTTTATTTATCCGCTTAATTCATATTTTTATACACAAAGATTTTCTAAAAGGGTCATCTAAATATGGGTAAATAATATTTAAATTTTATTCCTACATACTTAAAGTACCATTCCTCTTTCTAATAACTAATAGGCTATATGGTATTATTACAAATAAATATATTAGAATTTAATTTCGTATCTAAAAGAATAATTAATGATCAAGCATAAATATGTATGTTTAATCTCTCTTTTTTTATTTATTTTTTTCCAAAATTATTATTTAAGGAAAATATTTACCAGTGCCTACAAAAAATAGCTATTTCATTACTTTGATTTAGTAACATTTTATTTTTTAGAAACTTTATAATATATATATATATATATATATATATATATATATATATATAGAGAGAGAGAGAGAGAGAGAGAGAGAGAGAGATTTGTATAAATCAAACAACCAGATATAAGCAACCGTATACGCGTGTGATGGTGTGCATAGGCAGGCAAGCAAATCAATAATCATATTTATTCATGAGGTGTGAACATAACATTGCTCGATGTGGTCAGTCAGAGCAAAGATATATATCAATAAATGTGCATATACAAATACCTACGTTTAGTTTGGCGACTTAAGTTTTGCTGGTTTTCCAGTTCATTAGGCACAAAATATATCTTTATATTCATGTATTATGTAAGCAAATATATGGATATAGATCCGACAGTATGAAGAAAAATATACGGAAAAAACAAACAAAAATCCTTATATGCACTTATGCTGTTTTAATGTTAATATAATGTCAACGGCGGACGTTTCGGTCTAATAAACCATCTTCAGGACATATTCATAAAATATAATTAACATTATCAATTCAACATGACAAAGACGATGGACATAAGAACAAGACTTATCCAAACAGATAACTGAAACGTGACCATGTTTAAACGGAACGCTGATCTTATAAAACTTTCAACTTTGAAGATGGTTTATTAGACCGAAACGTCCGACGTTGACATTATATTAACATTAAAACAGCATAATTGCATATAAGGATTTTTGTTTGTTTTTTCCATATATTTTTCTTCATTCATGCATTATATATATATATATATATATATATATATATATATATATATATATATATATATATATGCGTGTGTAGGAAAATGTGCTTTCTGCTATTTTCTTTTAAGCTTTCTTGTGTCCCCATGCCGGTTGACATAATCCATAATGTTTGAAATTTTAAGGAGAAATATTGGATATCTATTTCGAACAATGGTAACCACTAAGAAATAAAGTTTGATGTAATGTATGCAGACATACACACACTTGTTAATGGACATTTTACCTCTTAAAATAAGTAATTCATGAGTATAATGTTCACTTTAAAATTAGCAGCTCTACCGCATGCTGTGGCGTTACAGATCGCAGACCGATTAATGAGGTCTCAACACATTGCAACCACTATTGATTGATTATGCATGCCTTGTAGAGAGCCATAGAATACAGTTTTTGTAAATCTTGTTGCAAAAATAAAAGATAAGTGATTTAAAAGATTATCTCCCACAAGAGATGTAAGCATTTGTCTGAAGTTCTCTGAAAAATCTATTGTGGTAAAGTATTAGGTTGGTGCCAAAATAATGACGTTTTTTGACGTATATTTTAACGTCAAAAAACGTCATTATTTTGGCACCAACCTAATATTTCATGAACATTTTATTTTTTGGAGCTGAAAATATTTTAGCTCTATAGACTAAGGGAAGCAACTCTTTATGAATTTTTTCTATTACCTCCCTTGAAATGGCGAAAATTGGGAAACACTTTCTTTTGTGGTTGAGATGCTATATATTTCACGCATGGGGACAAAGGATTCAGATAACAGGTGCTAATTTTCCAGGAAATTTATATATATATATATATATATATATATATATATATATATATATATATTCCCTCCTCCTTGTCACTGCCAAGTTTATTGATCAAAGAATATTTTAAATTTGGCACTTTGTAAATATTTTTAATTTCATACATGCACAGTGTAATAGGGTCAGTTGGGCATCATGACACAATTCGCACTTCCATAAATTTGTAAATGGCATATTCAATTTATCTGTGATATTTTTACTACTAATATTAATGTTTTCCATCATATTCACGTAATTATTACTATCCTTTTTATACTGCTGGGCATTCACTCTGGAAGCTCCAATATGAACATTTCAGAGGGTTTGGGTGTAAATCTGAGGACAGTGCAGAAGAGTTGGAGGAGTAATGGTGATTACGAATGTCTTTGGAATGATCAGTAATGATGGTGATGTTATGCATCCATTCATCTTCCAACAAAGCCTCAGACTCAAGACAAAGACCTACATCAATTGCCTTGAAGAGGTAGCATTGCCCTGGGTCAAGAGTGGGGCTGCTGGAAGGCACTATGTCTGGCAACAGGAATTTGCACCATGCTACATTGCCCCTTACATCTGGCCACCTAACTTCAACCCCCTTGTTTAGTATGTGTGGGGTGTAATTGAACAAGAGATAAACAAAACTCCTAGAAACACCAAAGATGATCTGAATGGCAAGGAGACCATCCAGAAGAGTTGCAGGAGTTTCTAAAGTTGTCTGGGGTCGTGGTTGAAGCCAATAGTATTTCAAGATATATTTACCAAAATGAGACAAATATCTGTGGAAATGAGATGTCAGTGCTATTTTCATAATTTAGATGACAATCTATCCATCACACACTACGTGTGTGTGTGTGTATATATATATATATATACATAAAATACAACAAAGTTCAGTTAACTGCAGTCCCTTGTCAGTTTGGTTTTTTTTTTTGGTTTTTTTTCTGGACATAAATTATGTAGAAATTGTCCAAATGTTCTGTATGTCTAAGTGTTTTCTTTTAAAAAATGATTTTATTTCTACTTTTAACTGAATGTATGGATCTTTTTATGTTGCTACCTAGAGTTACAGGAATGTTTTTAATTTCCAAATACAGTCAGCACGTTTTGGCCATGTTCAGAGTCGATGTTGTTTAGTATTGACTTTCTTTATTAATAATACGTCCATTATGACTCAAGTTGACAAAAACAAGAAATTTAAAAAAAAATAAATTTATAATAAAATTCATTTAAAGTGTTAACCTTTTTGCCAACAAGATCCAAAAAAGCCTAAAAATAGTTTTAAAGTTTTGAATAAAGGTTTCTTTATATATCTATTTCCTTATAAAATGATGAACAATATTGCATTATACTTGGTTCACCTATTTTTATAATTTTGTAAATAAACATTACTGAGGGAGTAAAGGTAGTGTAAACTAATCATTGCAGTATCAAGTGAATAACTATAAACACCCATTTTTTTTTTTTTTTGTAGGCATAAAGTTTGCTAAATATTTTATGACTAAAGATGTGAGCCAAAGTATTTTCTAATGAATTTTGCTTATAGAAGAATTCTATTTATTTATATCAGATCAAATGACCTAAATTAGAAGTTTGTTTTTTCTTGACTATTGAATTATCTCCCTGGAAATAGTCATAAACGTTCTTTCAGAATCAATGCAAGTAAACACTGGTCTCTTCTAAAGTCAAACTTTAACTCTAGGTGGAGATATTAGACGTATAAACTCTTTTTCCTCTTCGATAGGACTAGATAGGTTCACCTACTGCCTGGTTTATACTGCACCCTTGTCTTTTGAACAAGAGTAGAAATTTTCCCTCATTTTTTGTTTAGAAGGAAATGGAATCCCAATCCTAATCTTCTCATTCACTCCTAGTAACTCCTTGCATCTTAATGGCATTATTACCTTGTTTGGGATGGAAAAAAAAAAAAAAAAAAAAAAAAAAAAAAAAAGTGAAAATTTTCAGAAACATTTGCATGTCAGCCATTTATAAATACTCAACAAGTTGTATATTAAGATAACTTGGAATACTTCAGTGTTAAAATTGATAACTTTAAACAATTTTTAACTGTTCAAAAGTATATGCGTAAAATAAAGAAAAATCTAATTCAAATTTCAATTGGAACTTTACTCTATATTTCAAAAGTAAAAAAAATTTGTTCAGAAAGTAAATTTTCTGAGATTTTTTTTTTCATGGAAAGGGAAAAAGTGAAAATGTACTCTGACCTTTGGGAAACCTGAACCCTCCGTTAGTCACTTTAGATTTCTGAACATGTATAGTTCCTGGTGTCTGCCTCCCAAAACAACTGAGCAACACCATGGGCTACACACCCTCACTAGTGGGAAGGAGCAAAAAAGTAAGTTGCCAATTAGGAGTTATGAGTGCTTTAAAAATTTTGAGGTAACAAAACAACCCTACCTTAGTCACATGGGGTAAGTTATCAGCGTAAAAAAATATTTTGCCAAATAAAGCATGAAACCGGTTCTCCCTGCATTTCTTTTTCTGAACATATATCGAATTTTAACAGAAATGTCATCACTGGCATGTTACAAAAGAGAGAATTGGGGAGAGACCACTTGAGAAACATATCCAATGATAATTGTGTTCGTCCCTCTTTTCATTAATTCACACCCCCATTACAGGCCACCAACATTTCATAAATAATCGACTATTCTGCATTTTGATTTCGTGGGAAAGAGGGGAAAAAATCATTACTTGATTTCAGTGAGAAAATGAGAGGGAAAAAATAACTTAAGCTGATAAGAAAACAGATAAACTTTGATGTCAGTCAAAATGCCGAAAAGTGATATGATCGATAAAAGTATCATTTTTCAGATGCACAAAATTCAAACAACAGAAACTGAGTAAGCCAAAAAAACTCTTATTATAAATAAAAATAACAGTGTTGGCTAAATTATTTTAAAATTAAGAAAAATACTTGTAAGACAGGGATTTGACGAGAAGGAAGGAAGATAAAAGTGCTTAAAATTTCCTGCCAATACCTCATAAATGGACTATTGTTTTGATAGAGAAACAAGACATGGAAGACAGTTTCAATGAAATGGAAAGATATAAATTTCAAATCTTTTCATTTGTACCCACTTCTTAAAATAATGACCAGCATTCAGGGAATTTCTACAGATATTTTAAGAATTAAGAGTTTTCAGAAAATTCAAATAGACCCATAAAAATTTCAGTTTTTCTTTCTATTAGGTTGGTGCAAAAATAATGACGTAATAATGTCGTTTTTTGACGTATTTTAACGTCAAAAAACGACATTATTACGTCATTATTTTTGCACCAACCTAATAGTTATGAAAAGGTAACAGTGCTTATGGCACTAACAGTCAACCATAACTTAATCAGATTCTTGAAAGGGAATGACAGGTAGCTCAAGTTCAGGAGCATCTGGAGGAATGAGGGTCCTGATATACTTCCCCCCCACTTCTTGCAGCAGAGACTCTGGCATTGAGGTATTGGACTCAAGAGTCGAAGCCTAGATTAAAATTAAGTGTGTGACTGTAAATCTATCCTGGTGCACCTGATATTCTTGATAGAATCCATAAATGAATCATTAATTTTGTAGCTTCCCTGTGTCTTTACTATAAATACTTTCATGGTAATTGTTCTGATGAACTTTCCTCTCTTACCCAGACTTTATGAATTTAAATGCCGTACTAGATTGGTGGGAAGGTCTGACTTTACAGTTGAAATGACTAAGATGTAACTAAGTTCTTTGCTGATAATTTTTCTTGAACTTCTTACTTGTGGAATTCTCTTCCAGCTTCTTGCTTTCCAGTCAACTTTGATCTTCAAAAATTTAAATGCAATGTCAATCATTATCTTAGCTTAATAGTATATTTTCTCATATTGTAGCACTCAGTAAACCACCACCCCCATGTCTTAGTGACTTTATGGCCTTGCTTGAGGTGAAATGATTATAAAAAAAAAATAAATAAATAAAAAAAATAATCCAGCAAGAATCTGTGACCTTCCACGTGGCTTACATAAACCAGTTCTGGTGGGTTGAGAATTTTTCTGACCAGTTATCCCTCCCAACATGTGGCCTCCTCATTTTCCTGGGTTGAATTTCCTGGGTAATTACATCTCAGGTGTCATCAAAAAGGAAACCAACTAGTGGCTCTGCAATAAACCTTACTGAAAGACGACATTGTCAATATGTCAACAGGAATGCAAATTATTTTTTTTTTTTTCAAAGCATTTCACCCCAAGGAAGGCGGGAAGCCACTAGGATGCAAGGGGTTACAGAAAATTTGGAGCAAGATCAGATAGAAGTGATAGAAGAAAGGATGAGGAGAAGGGTAGTGGATAGAGCAAGGCAACTGGAGATGTTGATTGACATTACATTTGAATAGCTGGAGATTATAGCTCTCAGGGAAACTGGAATAGGGAATGGAGTTCCACAGGCGAGAGGTACGAGACATGAAGCTATTAGAGTAAAAGAGACGGCTACATTTAGGAGTTTTGACAGTGAAGAGGTGAGAGCGGGATGCCAGCCTCGTATGGCGCTTGAACTCATGAAGTCTGGGAACCATCAAATGCAGCTCCTCGGAGCAATTTCCATGAAAGTATTTGTAGAACAGACAGAGAGAGGCGACAGCGCGTCTGTGAGAAAGTGACTGTAGACGAGATGCCAGAGCAGGGCCAATTATATTGCATATCCACCTCTGGATCCTATCAAGAACCCCAAGGTAAACAGAAGGGGCACCAGACCATATATGGCAGCAATACTCCATGAAAGGGCGAATTGTTGATTTGCAGATCTGGAGGATCGATTCCGGGGAGAAAAATTTCCAACAGGGAGCCAACTTTCCTTGCGGTGGACGAAGCAATTGACTCAATGTATTTGTCCATCTCAGGTCAGCAGTCAACATGAGACTGAGCAGCCGCAGAGAGGTTCTCTCGAGAAGTTGAGCGTCAGACATTCTAATGGAGGGCAGGGAAGGATCTCTGGTGATTAATAGAGAGCAGTTTTGTTTTTGAGGCATTAAAGTTGACCAGCCAATTCCTGGCCCAGTTCACAACCGATTGGAGGTCCTTTTCAAGACGCACGGCCAGGTTTGATCCAGGCCTGCAGTCTAAAGATGTCCTTGAAGCTGAAAGCAGTTTTATTGAATAAGCTTTTTCTCCATTTCTGAGTTGAACAGGTGTACAATTATCTTTTTGAAAATATATATTTTTATTCAATATCTTTTCTTTTAGGATTAACTGGTACATTATTATATATAACATTTTGTCAAAGTGTTTCTTCAGGTTGGATGAGAAGAAACAAAAAAAAAAAAAAAAAAAAATTCAGCACGACCCGCCCCAATTATCTCAAGCAAAAATTCATGTAGAAAAATAAAATGATATTTATTATTCACTTGATAATATTTTACAAAATCAGGAGCTTCCAGTTTCAGGCACGGATGAACCAAGTTGGCAAAGACATTCGAAAAGGCTTTTCCTTTTTTTTTTTTTTTTCCTGAATATTTTTAAACTGACACAGAATAAATTGAAGTAAAAGTTTTGTTTGTACAATTTTTTTTTCTTTTGCATCCTTAAATTTGTGTTTTTATTCTTTTTAAACCCCATTGTTCAGAAAATATCAAAAATTTATTTATTTTGTGTTGCTTCCACATTTTCATTTCCCACCCCCACGCGTTAGGTGTAACTGAAGAAGAAAAAACAGTGCAGTACAAAGTTCCATATGAGAAAATACATTATTTTTTCTTTGTGTGGCCAAAGAATGGGTGTATTAACATTATGCATACATAGCTACATAGACTGTTTACATTTACTCTTGTAAAGAGTCAACCGTATGTTAGTAACCAGGCACAACATTCATGGGTAATTGCAAAAAAAAAAAAAAAAAAAAAAAAAAAAAATAAAAAAAAAAAATAATAATAATAATAATAATAATGACCAACCATTGAATGATGTGTGGATCCGGCCATGACATCAGGACAATCAATGTCCACTTCATAGACAGCAACCCAAATGCTTGTGTGCTGGTAACATTTCAATATGATCAAACATATGTGTACATTTATAGATATAGATGCATAATGTGTGTATGTGAATATATGTGTGTGTGCGTCTATATGTGATACATGAACTTTTATTAAGGTAATTAAAAGAGTCTATTTTTTGGCTGTTAGCATGGTTAGAATCATCTGAAGCACAAGGTCATGACACGTAAGAAATGCTGCCACTAGAACCTTCATAAGATGCAAGGAGCATATTCTCATTTCTTCGTAATTTAGCACGTTGAATTTTGATCTGTGAGCCGAGGGCACTAGCAAGATGAATAAGAAACAGCTGGAAAAGAAAAAGTAAAAAATAAGGAATTTGGATAGAAGAAAATGGTAGCAGTGTTAAAAAGATGAAAAAAATTCTAAGGAATAAAGAAGTTTGGGGAAAATTTGCAAAATTCTTGTCTTTCAATTTGAAGATAAAGAATGGTTGGTTGTTGTTATTAGTTTAGTGGCATATCAACCTCTATGACAAAGAATGGAGACGAATGGAAAACTGTTTTTTGATTCACCAGATTTTTTTTTTATAATAAAAAAAAAAATAGAATGGAAACAACTTTCTCTATTCACATGGATAAACAAATAGAGATTTATAGTCAGAATGAAAATGAAATTAAAAATCAAGTAAAGATAGTACAAGACAAGTAATACACCCGAATTACAACTGTATACATGATAAAAATATAGTTTCAAAGTCTGCTATCTTTATGGGCATGGAGTGCTCAATATCAGAGACAGAGCATAAAAAAAAAAGAAAAAAAAAGGTGGCCACAGTCCATTTCATGTTTGAACACAATCTTCAGGTCATCCTTTCTCTAGTCATATGCATAAAAACTGAAGATTGCATTGAAACATGAATGACTCGATGCATTATATATATATATATATATATATATATATATATATATATATATATATATATATATATATAAAGAACAGTATTAATGACTAATTTTATTATGTTGGTAGAACTACACATGTGCACGGCAGAGGGGTACTGGGAATTTTAGAATTATTTATTTTTTTCATCTGAATTCATTTAGAGTCTTTTTTTTTTGCATCTCTTTTGTAAGTAGGTATTCCACACTGCGATATTAGATCTGCCAGGGCACAAATTTACTGTAGATGACCATGTGATTAAGACAATCTCTAGACATTTGACTTAGTGAATGATGTTGCCCACCATAACGAGACTGACCACAACTTTGACTTAAAAATGCTACCATGATAAAAAGGAGAAAATAATTCACTATGATGTAAATGTCTAGAGAGCCTTAATCACAAGGTCATCTACAGTAAACTTGTGCCCTGGCAGATCTAATATCGCAGTGTGGAATACCTACTTACAAAAGAGATGCAAAGAAAAATAAAAAGATTAAATGAATTCGGATGAAAAAATTTTTTTAAATTCACAGCACCCCACTGCCATTCACAGTCCTACCAACATAACAAAATTAGTCTGATGAAGCCCTGAAGAATGAAATATGTCACAAGTAAACTTTTTCCATTTTATATATATATATATATATATATATATATAAAAAATTAAACAAGAAAATCCACAATCATCTTATATGAGGAATAGCCTATTTCAGTAGACGAAGATATCATTTGTCTGTCTTAACCTTGTGGACTGAGGAATGAATTAGTGTTAAAATATCAACATAAAAACAAATTCAAGTTTCCATAATATAGGTTTAACTTAACTACTATATTTCCATAATATTCACTTCCATCTAACTCTTCCAATGTCAAATGTATAACTAATTCTAATTTCTATATTCCCCCTTTTCTTTACACTATATTATTTATAATTTATAAACTTTCCCCTACTCTAAGATCTCCCCGACTCTTTCCATTAACCCTTTACATCCCTTTTCTCTTTATATCTTATTTTTAAACCTCTTTTTATTCGCCTTTTAATTTTAAATTAATATTTCATTCTTCATATAACCCCAAATTAATATCATAAGATTAATATTTGGGTTTAATTTTATAAAACTTCTTTCCTTTAAGACAAATATTGCACAAGTTTTTTTTTCCTTAGCTTTCACAGTTAAATTTCTATTTCTGACACAAACTCAGTCCACACTGGTGTTGATAAGACAGACGGCCAATATCTTTGTCTAGCGAAACGGACTATTACCCATATGATGTGATTTGGGATTTTACTGTTTATTATTTGCTCTGTAATAATACATTGAGCTCTTTTTGTGGATCAGTTTTAATATTTAATATTACTAGGATCAACTTGGATTACATACCAATGGATCTGTTAGCTTTACTATATATATATATATATATATATATATATATATATATATATATATGGTGCAATGGATAAATTGTTGTATAAATTACTCAGAAATGAAAATAAAACTGACATCTCATTTTCATAGATATATTTATCAAAATTACATAAAATATCTTGAAATGCTAATTTATTCAATAAAATCACCATTGGCTTCAACCACAGCCTCCAGACAACTTCAGAATCTCCTGCATCTCTTCTAGACGGTCTCCTTGTTTAACTTTGTGAATGCTGCCATAATCCTTGCCTTCAGTTCATCTTTGGTGTTACAAGGCATTTTGTTGGTCTCTCGCTCAACTGCACCCTACACATAATAATCAAGTGGGATTGCAGTCTGGGGAGTTAGGTGGCCAGATGTAAGGGGTGATGTGGCTGCAGAAAATGTCCGATAGCCATGACTGGGTTCTCCTGCTTTTGTGGCATGGTTCAGAGTCCTGTTGTCAGACATAGGGTCTTCCCTGTTGACCTGAGGTAGCACTACCTTCGCAAGGTACTTGATGTAGGCCTGTGTTGAGTAACTGGGAAGATAAATAGAAGCATAACGTCACCATCGTTATTGATCACTTCAAACAGCATAGTGTTGACTGGATATACTATCAGATTGACACCCAAACCATCTGAAATGAAAGGGCTTCCAACATGAATGCCAAGTTGTACAGCATGCTGTTTCCAAATTTCTGGTGGATTGAATTGTATCATAGTGCTCGTTTTCTCACAGGTGGTGCCTAAATGACTCTACTATACAGTGCAATCAACAAAATCAAAAACAAAATGCCCATATGCGAAATTAAAATATAAAATGGCAAAAATTTACTCATTGCATCCTCTATATGTATGTATGTATTTATTTACACATACAATTTTGTTTTATTTATTCATTTGCAACACTGTTTATGTTTCATGATTTTTCAGAACTGGTAGCTTACTTGTAATAACTTTACAAGATTTTATCTTTTTATAATAAAAAATAAATAAATAAATAAAAGCAAATACTCTTCTAGATCTTTTTGCATAAATGCAGGTGTTACCTAGGGATTTATTCTTGGACCGATGCCGTTTCTAATTCTCATAAATGACCTTCCTGACATTATTAGTTCTCAACTTGGTATCTCTGCTGATGACAACTATCTTACTCCCTATCTTAATAGGAAGTCTGATTGGTTCGATACAGTCAAACTAGCAGCTGGTCTTGAAAATGACCTATAATCTGTGGTTAAATGGAGGTTGTTTATTTTAACACCTCAAAAATGAAACTGCTCTCTTTTAATCATCTGAGAGAACCCCTTTTACCTTCCATCAACATGGCTGATGCTAACCTCCAGGATAGTAACTCATTGTGTCTTGAACTAACTTTTTCAGTTGACATGAAGTGGAATCTATTGTCAAATTTGCAGATAAGATAAATTGTTGGTTTACTACGTCACGCTAGACAATTTTTCTTGTCAAATTAAGTCTACTATTTGTCCTTGCTTTGAATATTTCTGCTACATCTGGTCTGGTGCTCCTGCTGTATATTCAGAGATTCTTGATAAAATACAAAGAAGAATTTGCAATATCATTGGTTCTGACCTGATACCTGCTCCATTGCCATAATGTAGCTTCCCTCTGCCTTTTCTATAAATACTTTCATGATAATTGTTCTGATGAACTTTCCGTCATGGTACCTAAACTTTATGAAAATAACATTGGCAGCAAGATCCCGTTATTTTACAGCTGAAATGTCAAGATGTAACTCTAAGTTCTATATTAACAGATTCTTTTATTGCACTTCTTGCTTCCGTCAACTTTGATCTTCAAAAATTTCAATGCAACATCAAATGAATTCTTTTTTTTATTGTCCACTCTCTTTAATATTAGTTTTTCTCACATTCTCTAACATTCAGTAACCCATTGCATCTTAGTGGCTTTATTGCCTTCTTTGGGGTGTAATGATCAAGAAAAAAAAAAATCAAGGTATCCCCAAGCATTTTGCCTGAAGTATGTGTGTGTGTATATATTTTATATATATATATATATATATATATATATATATATATATATATATATATATAAACACAGTGCATGCTCTAAGTGGCAATTTCATGTCTTTATCATCAGATATGTTCTATGTTCCCTGTGCATATGAGGAGATAACTGAAAGAAACAAATCTAAACAAATAGAAAATTTTACTTGGATTTGAACCTACAGACTCCAATGTAGAATGTACTAGTTTGAATTTATTGATTTTTTTTGTTATTCTTTGTTCAGGGTGCAGAGAGAAATTGAAACTGTAGCAAAAATGAAGAACATGAAATGTTATTTACTTGTGGAATAAGAATTCCTAAAAGAATTCCACCAATCATCAAAACATTTTGGGTAATCCATTCTCTCACAGCATTTTGACATCCTCTTGTGTGGATTGCTTTACTTGGATCAGGAAATATCTAAAATAAAAAGAAAAAACAGTAAGCAGTTTTTTTTTAAAAAAACAATACAACTAATTGTGAAAGAAAATATTTTAAAATTACATAAACCCTTTCCTTCCAGATTATTTAAAAAAAGAAAAAGTGCAGTAGAAATTTTTTAATTCTTATAAGTGAAGAGGCTTTAAAAATAATTTCCTCCCTTTTATTGTCATATTAGATTAAAAAAAAGACTACAACCAACCTGGTGGAACAAGCAGATGATGATTACAACAGATCTAAACAGTTGAATCAGTAGATGAAGAGTGCTACGCATGACAGACATGCTACAGAAGGCAGCTCTTGAAATTATAACAGAGTCGGTGGCAGTCTGTTGCAGTTTCACAACTGGATTCTGCATGTTCCATTCCCTACGTGCCGCAGAGGAAGGTCATGAAATCATGTCTGTGGGTCACTTCCTGGCAAGATGAGTTCCACCTTTAACAAAATCACACCATTGGCACTTTCTTCTACTCTGATTTTGTTTCACCTCCAACCAAACGGGAATGTGGGATCAATGACAGGAGCAGGTTTTAGTTTTTGGATTCCTGAACCTGCTCACTGGTGGTGAATTTAGTCATCAACACCATTATCATAAAGGAAGCAATCAGCATAGAAATTAAATTCTTGGATACGAGATAAAGCCAATGAAAGCAATATTAAAATAAGTAAATAAATACAAGCAGATTTTCACATTCCTCCAATCCAAAGCAAATTTCAGAAACCAAAAAGTGTTAGAAAAGCATCTATTCAGCTGGCCGATTGTGTTAGCAATTGTTGAATGGATATGTCTGCTTATGAGACTAAATATAAGCCTAATGAATTGTACTTAACCTAACAACATAGGCTGGCTATTACTAACAATTTGATTTTAAATTGTTGAAATAAAGAAACCCAAACTTACTTTGTCATCCAACATATTTCTGCCACAAACCAAGTTGAGAAGTTCGTCCTTCTGAAATTTATGATATATATATATATATATAAATTAATAAGGAATAGAATCTATTGAAAAAACAAATAAATAAATAAGACTATCATTGTTTTTCTTAGGGATTTTGTCGAGTAAAGAACTGACTGCAAATTGATTGTCAGACTAGAAAAGCAATAAATAACTGAATTAAAATAGTGTGGCTCAGTAGCAGAAAATTCTGTAATTAAAACCAAATTGAAGTTCTATAATTTCAAAGAGATATCTATGCTGGTGGATCAATGTAAAACTGTAAATTAAAACAACCCAGAGAAAAAAACTGGACACAAGTTGCCGACTTACAATGCCAAGTATCAAATGGAATGGTTTCAAATAAATTATCTTTTAGCATGTCTGATGCTAACCTCCAAGAGAGTGACTCATTGCATCTTCTCGGACTAATGTTTTCAGCTGACAAAGTGGAAAGAGTATATTGAGTCAATTGCTAAGTCTGCAGCTAAGAAAGTTGGTTCACTATGTCAAGTTAGACAATTTTTCTTGCCAGAATCTATCTTACATATTTTTAAGTTTACCATTTGTCCTTGCTTTGAATATTGCTACCACATCTGCTCTGCTGCATATCAAGAGATTCTTGATGAAATCCAATGAAGAATCTGCAATGTTATTGGTCCTGACCTGGCATCTTAACTTCAGTCACTTTCCCCACTGCCAGTGTGTCTTTTCTGTAAGTACTTTTATGATAATTGTTCTACTCAACTTTCCTCCATGGTACCTGGACTTTATGAATTTAAGCACACTACTAGATTGGCAGCAAAGGTTTCATCATTTTCCAGTCAAAATGGTTTGATGTAACATGAGTTCTATGCTAATACTTTTTCCTATCACACTTCTCACTTGTAGAACTCTTACGGTTTCTTTGTTCCCTGCCAACTTTAATCTTCAAAAATTTTAAAGTGTAATGTCAGACGTTATCTTCTGTCTTAATTCTTTTTCTCTTATAGTCCCTTCTCTGTAATAGTAATTTTTCTCATATTTTCTAACACTCGGTAAGCCCTTGCTTCGGGTGAAATGATTTAAAAAGAAAAAAAATGGGTAGGAGTGGATTAATCATTGCAATTCCTAATGTCAAGTCATTTGCAGATGGTATCACCAAAGGGAAAAACCTTGATTGCCTTGTGATGTTACAATTTTGTCAGTTTGAAATCATAAAAAAAAAACAAAAAAAGACGACTTAAAAAGTGAAATGTAAATTTTAGCTGGAAAGACATGCCATTTCAGTGAGCATGAAAAATGACCCCATCTTTTTAGTCAGACATCATTAATTAAAAGAATTATTCAGCTTGATTCACCGTATGATTATTCAAATATGCCCTACCCCCTCATTATTGCTATCATCAATTTGATTACTTTATATTTATACCTTCATGGTCAAATTAAACATTTTTACACAATCTGAACTTTCAATGATTATTTTTGCATTTTGAAAGAACAACATTTCTAGCATCAAATGGCTTGTAAATTTTAATGCCTCCAAAATAAAAATGCTTTCATTTAATCACCAGATAACCTTTTCTGTCTATCAGCATGGCTGATGCTAAACTCCTGGAGCAGAACATTTTTCACCTTCTTGGATCATATTATCCACTGATATGAAGTGGAGTAATTATATTTGATCAATTGTTAGGAAAGTCGGTTCGCTGTGTTATGCTAGACAATTCTTTGTGTCATAATATTTCTTGCATATTTATTAATCTACCATTCATATTTGCATTGAATATTTCTGCCATATTTGGTCTGGTGTTCCTGCTATTCATCTAGAGTTTCTTGACAAAATTCAAAGAAGGATCTGTAATATAACTTATCCTGACCTCTTAACTTCAGTCACTTTCTCACTGTCATTATGTGGCTTCCCTCTCTTTTCTACAAATATTACTGCCTCATCTGCACGAATTTAAGCATGCTACTTGATTGGCAACTAGGTCTCACAGTTTTACTGTTGAACTAGCTAGATGTTATCAAGTTCTATTTTAATAGTTTCTTTCCTTGCCTGTGGAACTCCCTTCTGACTTCTTGCCACCTAAAATCTTTAAATATTTAAATGCAACATCAATCACCATCTTTTGTTTTCCTGAACCCTGTTCCTTCATTGCCCTTTTCCTCACTATGGTCTTATTCTCGGTATTTACCAGAGACCCCCTCTACTGAGTTAGGTTGTGATACAAAGTCAGTTATTTAATGTGGGGGAACCCAAGCATGAAAAAAGACGAAAAAGAGAGAGAGAGAGAGAGAGAGAGAAAGAGCGTAATTGATTCATTTTCTATAGCTTATCAACCCTTTCCAGGTTACTTAAAACCTAACATTTTTTTTCCAGATAATGTTTACTAATTAATCCATACGTGGGGGAGAAGGGGTGGATTTATACCTTTACCAAAGGTACTTGTGCACAAGGTAATAAAATGAACACAACATAAATTGGCTCCCAAATTAACAATTCCAAGTCATTACACCACCCTGTATTCCCAAGCAGCCACCCATCTAGATAGTAACCACACTTGAGGTTGCTTAACTTCAGAGATTGTATGGGAACTGGTGTTTCAACATGATATGGACATAATGTGGAGTATTCATAATATCTGATTTGTTACAAAAAGAAGAAGTAAAAGTAGATAACAACTTGCATGAGGGAGAATAACTTAAATCTTCATTGTTTAAAGGTTTTCCACTATTGGGTTGAGAGAAAGAAAATAACCAGATATGGTAACTTACCTTGCGTTTGCAACAAGAGAATGGCACAGAGCATCGTTCAGGACTAGTATTGTTTATAGCACAATTGAAGTGAGCATTGGAATTCCAATCTTTAAAGCCATTGGAAGCATCATCTTTCATACCGCAGCATTCCAACTGAAAGGAAAAAAAAAATATTCATTTTTTGTTCACTAAAAAATTTAAATATCTGAAAGTTAGTTGCATCTGAAAGACGGGGCAAAGTATTTCTTTTTTTTTAATTATTTATTATCCGAGTTCTCTTGCTACCAGTTTCATTTCTTTTAATTTTATTGAGGATTAAGAAAGCTGGTTTAGAATTCTGAGAGCAAAATATTTAAGTTTAAAATGAAGGCATTGTTTTTTTTAAAAACATGCAATTCCCCTAGTCTGAAAACATGTCAACCATTTGAGTCTCCAAATTTGTTTTGTTTAATGTTCCAGTCATACACATATTAAAATAATATTTAAATCGAAAAATTGTCATAAATGTAAAGATTTGTGGAACCCTAGATAGAAGCAAATAATTTGTGATACGAGTCCTTATTATATGTAATCAATGTTTGAGTCAGTATGTGATAATAGGTTTGGCTGATACTTTTTATCGGAATTAAAACAGACAATAAACGTAGCTTTAACAATGGGATGCTGAAAAATTCTCATCCTGACTATAAAATTGAGAAGTAGGTCAGGCCGAGAACTTTTCAGCTCTCACTCCATAAGCAAAAATGGTAGAACTTTGTTTTGAAAATATAGTAAACAGGATATATAACAATAAATATGTGATCATTAGATTAATTGAAACAAGTTACTACCTGTCTGTTCAAGTCCAGCACAAATAAAAAACCACTTCATTCACAGAATAAATGACCCCCAACACACAAGATCAGGAACAGGTTTTGATAAAGAATTTAGAAATTAGAGAAATGTTTGCCTAACAAGACAACGTCTGATATTTGAATGACCCATATTGCAAAAAACAGTATTGAATATAATAAATAGGACCAACAACCTGTGAAATAATTAATTTTTCAAAATATATACAAATGACTTCAACAAATTAAAACTAATAATAGATACTACAGCTATTCTGCTGATATTCATTTGGACAGATAATTTGCAGTGAATTGTATTATTGTCCGTTTCAAAGGCATTAATACAAATATAAATGGATTGCCATCAAAATTATTTCAGTCTTCAAGGTGATAACTATTACAACACATTGCCAGATTTTAAGTTTGACAACTCAGTGAGGATCAAATTCAATAGACTGCTCAGCTAGCTTCTTAATTATTACACTATGTGGTAATTATTTATAGAAATGCAGTTACAACCTTTTTTCTGTACCATGTTTCCATTCAAAAGCGGGCAACAGTGCTACTAAGTTTCTTTGAGGTAGACAAAGATTTCATGCAGACATTCAGTTGACTTACCTTCTGTTGGATGCTGTCGATAAAATTCTGTTGGTCAAGATCTTCTCTGTAAGACATGATTGCTTTTTTAAAAAAGGCTTCTGACATATTCAGTTCTGTGAGCAGTTCAGGTTTGGAATAAGACACAAAAAAGAGAACTGAAAGAGCCACTTCACCAATTAGGACCAACATCAAACTGATCTTGTACTGCAAGAAAGGAAAAAAAAAAAAAAATAATGAAACGGGGGATTATTTAGCACCACATGCCATGTAGATTGACAACTGCATTTTTTTTTTTTTATCGTTTTATTAGTTCACAAGGGGTTACTGAGTGGTAGAGAATATGAGAAAAACTACTATTAAGAAGAGAGAGGACAATAACAGAACAAGAATTAAGAAAACAGAAGATGACAAGTGACATTGCATTTAAATTTTTGAAGATCAAAGTTGACTGGAAAACACGATGCCAAAAGAGAGTTCCACAAGTGAGATGTGTAAGAAAAGAAATTGTTAGCATAGGATTTACATTACATCTAGGCATTAAAATGAGACCTTGGCACCAATCTAGTATTGCACTTAAATTAATAAAGTCTAGGTACAATAGAAGAAAGTAATATTTATTTTAAAAATACAAAAATTGTTTGGATGAACTTTCTGCTATGGTACCTAGACTTTATGAATTTAAGCACAGAACTAGATTGGCAGCAAATTACAGTTGAAATGGTTAAATGCAACCATAAGTTCTATTCTAACAGTTTTTCTTGCACTTCTCACTTGTGGAACTCCCTTCTGGCTCCCATGCTTTCCAGACAACTTTGATCTTCTTGATTACTATAGTTCTTGCTCTTTAATGTTTCTCTTTTTTTAGTCATTCATAACTCAATAACCCCTTGTGTCTTAGTGACTTTACTGCCTTGCATGGTGTGATGTGATTAAAAAATAAAAAGTAACAGCAATTAAAAATAAAAACAACTTTCAGCTTCAAACAAAATAAATATAAAAATAAAATCATTCATTTATCAAATTGAAATAAATGATAAGTGTATGAACTTTATAATTAGTAATTATTATTGTTTTATCACATTCTATTGAACGTTCTGGAATTATATTTTCAGAAAAATAGTCTTTAATACGGACGTAGTTTTAAACAAACAACAAACAGTATATTTCTAAAGGATAATGCTTTTAATGCAAGCAGGCTTTGTAAGTAAGTGCTTAATATTAGGAAAATAATAAACAAATAAAAGATGAAATATGCAGACTTATCTTCCGAAATCCAAATTTCACAGAACTAGTATCTATGTATCAGTGTGTTAGACATATTTGTAAGATTTACTACCTAATCCCCTGATGAGTGGATACCATTTTTAAGAAACTTGGAATTGGGAAGATGTGTAAATATATATATATATATGTATGCATGCACACACACAAATAAATATTCACTTATATGCTTCTTACATTAAATATAATCAGATACTTGCTGCAGTGCAATAATATTATTTTACAACTCATTAACAGTAAGTTTGTTCCACTGAAGGTGCTCAATAATATAATTTTGTGCCCAAATTGGTATATCCAAATAATATAAAACTCCTCAGCAATCTACATTATTCTAAGTTTGTGCAAGAAAATGCATTTAATGAGATGTAAAATAAAATACATTGAAATGAGTAATTATTAAAATCTCAAAAATTATTTCTTTCTTAATTAAAGAAAAAAAAAAAAAAATCTAGGTTTGCTTTACTTGACAAAATCATTTTTGGTTGACAGAAAATAAAAATTTAATTTCAAAGATTTAAAAATTATAAGAAAATAAAAATTTAATTTCAAAGATTTAAAAATTATAAGAAAATAAAAATTTAATTTCAAAGATTTAAAAATTATAAGAAAATAAAAATTTAAAAATATTTTTTTAATTTCAATTGGACAACTGCTGAATATGCATATATCATGAATTTTTTTAAAATGTTGATAGAATTGTTTTTTTTTCTTTTTTATGTATTAAAATTAAAAGGTGATAAAAAAATTAACTGCATTTGCTAATCAATAAAGATGCATTTCACAGGAATATTCGGAAGGCAACTTCTCACTAGCCAGTAGCCATCTGTTTCAAATGTTTCGAAATAGAATCCTAGTTGCACTGGATGCAACATTTACAAGTTTTTTGTTACTTTTTATTGAAATGCATGTACTGATAAATATATTGTAAAAAGATAAGTACAAAACCAAAATGACAAGATTTGTTTTGGACATTTTAATCTTTAAGCAGTGAAACAAAATCCACAGTTGTTTGAAATAAAACATCCTTATTTCCGACTTGACTTAGAACAATGGCTTCAAAGTGCAATGCAAAATGATAGATTAGAAACAAAACAAAAAAGATAACACTCTGAAGAAGTCAGTGGGAGTGAATGAAACTTATTGAAAAGCAGGAAACAAATGATATGGGAAATGTTAATGTAATTCAGTGTTCAAGAGGGTTTCAAGTTACAAATGATAATTGGCTTTTCACTAACATGATAATTGGATTATCGCCATTTAATAACGACAATGTGACGTTATTATTTTGCTTTATGGTAACCATTTTAAATCATTCACTCCAATTGACATTTTAAAGCTGGGTAAAAATGTGTTTTTGCAAAAGACAAGTAATTTTTCAATTTTTTTTCTCAACTAGATATTTTTTTCCATCCCTCCCAATTAACAACAACCCCCACATATATATATATATATATATATAAAAAAAAACAAAAAAAACTGGCTTATGTCTTTTGCTAAGCACTTACTGTTTGTATAAAACAAGTGTTCTCCCTGAGGGAACCCATGCAACCAAAAAAGGCTACAAAGACAACAATGGCTCCAGCTAAACAGATGAGTGAAACAGGATCCAAAAAGAACTCCATCCAATTCTTGACCACCTTGTTTTTCTCGATGAGTAGCCATGAAGACAAAGCAATAAATAAGGCTCCAAATACCTGAAAGAGAAAAATAAAAATAGTCAAACATCAAAAGTCAAATATTTTAAGACACTTTTGCTAATTTTAATATACATTTGGGTTACAAAAATTAATCAGTTGATAATTGGTATTTTAATTAGGCTTAATAAAGAATGGTAAAAAATTTAATGAACAACCATTGGAATATTATTTAATATTCATTGTATTTTTAAGAGAATGGATGATTCTTAAGTCAGGAATGAAATTTCTGTAATGGAATCAATAACGATGACCGATTATGAGAAATCATTAATTGGTGGTAGGTGGAATCAATGACTGATTAATCAGTAAATACTAAAAAATAACAATTACCAACTGATCAATTTAGGTACCTCTACTAAGTTGAGATGCCTACGATTTAAAATGAATTTTTATAAATGAAAAAGCTTTCCTGAAGCTTTCATTGAAAGCTAAAGGATTAAATTTCCTATTTCCAGTAGGCAAAATACTTTGGTGCATTTCAAACAGAAATTATAGTGATTGGAGTTAATTTTATTTTGCTTTTTTTCTAAAACGGTTGATTAGCGCACTTTTTAAGTTGTCTTTCATCACAATGTATTAAAAACTCTTCCAAAATAAAATGTACTTTTCTAAAAACTTTATTTGAGGAATATTAGCTAATTTTTAATATAATTAATCTGTTTTGGAAAAAAAAATATTTACTTTAAATTTAAAACAAACACTAGTTGTGTTTTTAACCGACATTGCCATGTTTTACATAACTGACAAGGCGATGACAGATTGATTATACGGAGACTTTATCTGTAAAACAATTTA
Organism: Acanthosepion lycidas; assembly: GCA_963932145.1. Classification (NCBI taxonomy): domain Eukaryota; kingdom Metazoa; phylum Mollusca; class Cephalopoda; order Sepiida; family Sepiidae; genus Acanthosepion; species Acanthosepion lycidas. The sequence goes on along the minus strand of OZ010606.1, from coordinate 1,019,399 downwards.
AGAAAATGAAATGAATGTGTTTTTCACATAATTTTAAGTAATCTTAAAAAAATGTCAAATTTAAATTTACTATAGTCTTTGCTCTTATTTTCTGATGTCATGTATGGTTGGCCGTACTTTCAAAAATGGGTACATTACATAATATTACATTTTATATATATAAAGATATTTTTAAAATCTTGGTGCAAAATGATTTGTATGAAGCTTTTCAATTTTTGATTAGTAAATATAGTGAAACTGAACTAATGTAAATTTTTAAGACTTAAAAGATATAATAAATTATTATACTTAAAATTTAAAAAGAAATTGAAAACAATTCTTGTAAAAATTCATTATTCATCAAAAAATATTTTTTTTTTCTTAAGACAATAGTGTCTTTAATAAATCTTATTTATAAAAGTAATTAAAGTTTTTCTAATTAAAGTTATTTTTACTGCATTTATTATTTTATGATTCAGACCAGATTTTCGGGAAATGAGCAGCAGTTTAAAAAAAAAAGAAAAAGAAAAAAAGATTTTCATTCTCCAAGAAGTCCTGCTTTTAACTGATAAAAAGAATTTGGGGTTGAAAATTTAATTTCATGAAATTGAGGGACATGTATATATATATAAAAAAAAAAAAGAAAAAAGTTTTTAACCTAAATTTTGAACATGTTAGAAAAGATTAAAATTAATAGAAAAATACTTTGGTCTTTCCTCTTAATAATAACAAACATTTTGATGATAAAACTTTGTTTTTATTAAATTTGGGGCCTTTTTCATCATGCTATGCCATTTTTACAGTGAAAAAAGTGGAAGTGCTTAGATTAATTGGTACAACTCTAATTCATATAAACCAGTAGAATATGAAATATGACAAATGAATCCGTCAAATGTTTGCAAACAAATTGCCTAAATTCCTTCATTGTCTTTGTCTAAAAATGGCACTTGCATCACCTCAGTGTGTGTGTGTGTGTGTGTGTGTGTATATATATATATATATATATATATATATATATATATATATCTCGTGAGTGGAGTATATCTGATACACCCATGTGTCTTCTATGGAGTCATTATGAAAAGAGAATTCATTCTCACATGGGGTAATAGAATCTACTGTACAGATACAAATTACTAGATTGATCATACAGAAAATAAGAACAATACAATTGCAAAATTATTTCAGTTTTGCAGTCAATTTTTTAGAGTACACAGTAAGTAGTAGTAGTAATAATTATTACCAACATTTTTTTTTCTTTTGATGATATCAAAATATCAACTTGGGAAAGGCTTACTAAGTAAGACTTATTCATTTGATTTTTATGACTTATCAACACTTTGTGGGTTATTTAAAATGCAAAAAGATTTTGAATTGTAAGAATTTTAGGCAAAGTTTAACTTTTTTACACACACAAAAGAAAACACAAAGCACTGACACTGTCATTGCTATTCTCCCTCAGCAATGTTTATTGTTTTAAAAAGCTGTTAAGAATTTCAATCATTTTATATTTAAATGATTAAGAAATAAGTGAACCAACTACAATGCAATGTTTACTATTTAACATTTTATAAAATAATAAATATAAAACCTTTTTTTATTCATAAATTTATAAAAATTTACAAAATTATAAAAATGTGAACCAACTAATATTTATTATTTAGCATTTTATATAGAAATAAATATGAAAAGATTTTTTATTCATAAATTTATAAAAAAAATTCTGTGAGTAAGTGAAATTATAAATTTTGGAAAAAAAAAAAAAAAAAAAAAAAAAACCATTTTCAGGGCATTTCTTTCATTTACTCTTGTCATATAAATTCACTAAAATAGGTCGAGAGCATCTCTTCTAAATCAAACAAAAATTCTTTTAATTTTAGGCAAAAGCACAAAACACTCAATATTTTGAATATGTATTTTTTTGATTCACTGGGCAGATAAAGGTTTCTCTTTATGTATCACTAGTTCCCAACTAGACATTAATGCAGAGGACACTACCATGAAATTTCCATCGGTCCAGCTAGTGTAAGATATAAGATGACCAATCCCAAAATTCATTATTATTATACAATAGTTCAAAGGATATATAATTAGTTAAGGAATTAAATATATTTTTTTCTTTTTTTTAAAACTTGTAACCCCCGAGGATTGTATGAGCACCAAATGTACTGTAACTGCAGTAAATGTGGTGTTTCCTGGGCAAAATAGCTTGAAGCCCAACACAGGCTGGTTTTGAATTCAAAGTTTTTCCTTCTCCTAGACTTGTTGCCACCCAAGGCTATAGGACCCTGTCTACTCTCTATTTACCCATAGCTTTGTACCTTTCCCAAAAATATTAGCAAGTGAATGTAATGAACTTGACTGGAATTCAAACACTGCCCTTCAATTTCACAATCAGAGCCAATATCCATTATTCCACTGTGCCTCCAAAGAATATTAATAAAAGGGGGGGGAAGTATATGTGTGTATAACCTACTCCTCTGAAGTGTCAGTTTTAGCAACATAGTTTTATAGATTAAAAAAATGAGGATATTTTACTAATGAAAGGCTAGACGTAAACGACAAGAGAAAGCATTAAGTATTATTTTCAGCCTATGTTACTGGTTTTGATCTGACATGAAAAATGCCTAAAAGCATCAACTGTTTTTTGTTTTTTTTTTCTTCTTTTAGAGGATGGTAGTATCAATAACTAGAAAAAGAGAACCAGTGATCAATGTGTGGGTGGGGAATGTAACACTATAGATATTATAGAAATTAATTTGACATTTATCAAATTCTATGGCAGCACTTCCATAGTTAAAAAATTAGACAAAAGAAAAAAATTAGACAAAAGAAAGAAACGAAAAGAAAGAAAGAAAGAAAGAAACGAAAAGAAAGAAAGAAAAGAAAGAAACGAAAAGAAAGAAAGAAAGAAAGAAACGAAAAGAAAGAAAGAAAAGAAAGAAAGAAAAGAAAGAAACGAAAAGAAAGAAAGAAAAGAAAGAAACGAAAAGAAAGAAAGAAAGAAAGAAAGAAAGAAACGAAAAGAAAGAAAGAAAGAAAGAAACGAAAAGAAACAAACGAAAAGAAAGAAAGAAACGAAAAGAAAGAAAGAAACGAAAAGAAAGAAAGAAACGAAAAGAAAGAAAGAAACGAAAAGAAAGAAAGAAACGAAAAGAAAAAGAAACGAAAAGAAAGAAACGAAAAGAAAAGAAAAACAGAAAAGAAAAGAAAGAAACGAAAAGAAAAGAAAAACAGAAAAGAAAAGAAAAACAGAAAAGAAAAGAAAAACAGAAAAGAAAAGAAAAACAGAAAAGAAAAACAGAAAAGAAAAGAAAAACAGAAAAGAAAAGAAAAACAGAAAAGAAAAACAGAAAAGAAAAGAAAAACAGAAAAGAAAAGAAAAACAGAAAAGAAAAACAGAAAAGAAAAGAAAAACAGAAAAGAAAAGAAAAACAGAAAAGAAAAGAAAAACAGAAAAGAAAAGAAAAACAGAAAAGAAAAGAAAAACAGAAAAGAAAAGAAAAACAGAAAAGAAAAGAAAAACAGAAAAGAAAAGAAAAACAGAAAAGAAAAGAAAAACAGAAAAGAAAAGAAAAACAGAAAAGAAAAGAAAAACAGAAAAGAAAAGAAAAACAGAAAAGAAAAGAAAAACAGAAAAGAAAAGAAAAACAGAAAAGAAAAGAAAAACAGAAAAGAAAAGAAAAACAGAAAAGAAAAGAAAAACAGAAAAGAAAAGAAAAACAGAAAAGAAAAGAAAAACAGAAAAGAAAAGAAAAACAGAAAAGAAAAAAAGGAAACAAAAAGAAAAAAAGAAACAAAAACAGAAAAGATAACTAAAGAAAAGAAAATAAAAGAAAAAAGATAAAGAAAAAACTTATTGTTCTATATTGAATCTTACTGTAAAAAAAAAAAAAAAAAAAAAAAAAAAAAAAATCAGTAAATACATATGCTTGTATTTAGAGTCAGACAAAGAAAACTTCAATTGATTTGAGGCAACAAAACGCATGCAACTCTCAAGTGATTAGAAATCTAAGAGAATCCTGGATATGGAAATGTTGGTAGAAATTCAACATTTGTAAAGAGTTAAAAGTGAATCAGAACAAAAGGAAGCAGCCACTTTACTTTCTTTCCTGAAGTCACTTCCTAGTCAAGCAAAAGAAAGAAAAGCAAGCTTTATTTCCTCTTTGTACAGGTCTTCATAGGCAGTTCCTAAAGTGGAGATGAAACAAGAACCAGAAAAGATTGTTCACTGTTTCTACTATTACCAGAAAGATATATAGTCAATTAAAAATTCAGTCAACATTGAAGATTTAAAGTAACTGGAAACTATAAGGGGGGGGGGAAAGATAAAATATATGGACAAGAGGTTGTTGACAACAAGAGATGAAATTTGATTGCTAGGGTTTTGAGATGAGGATCTCCTAAAAGATCATAAAATACTGAAGCACTCTGTATACAATCATTTAAACTAGCAAACTTTATGGAAAGTTCAAGAAATGAGTAGAATCTTGCCCATTTGTTGTTTTTTTTTGTTTTTTTACACAAGTCAATTCCAATTAACTGCCGCATCACTTTATTTATATATGTTAAAAAAAAAAAAGAAAAAAGAATAAAAGAAAGAAATGAAAATGATAAAGATGGTGGTTTCTCAAAATTTCAAATGCAAGTTGGGATTTTAACCTGCATGATTCCTCCAGTATTTTTTACCATGTGGAAAAGAATTAAGTGGTTGAAATGTGTTACTTCATTTCTATCAAAAACCTTTAAAGTCATTTCATTTCTTCTGAAATGAAAAAAAAAAAAAAAATTCTTTCACTGCACAAAGTTGCTACGTAAAAAAAAAAAAAAATGTTTTGATTTAATTTGGAAAGTAAAAATGTTTATCTTAAAAGGAAATTGAGATTTATTTTTTCTAAGGCACTCTAAAATGTTAGTCTAATTTTTTGCCGGAATGCAAGAAACATTTTCAAAAATAAGGAGGATAACAAAATAATTGAATTTGATTAAAATTTAGAAGGCATTACAGATTTGATCAAAATAAGATCAAACATTTTCTTTTTTTTTTTTTTTTTAAAGTATTTGAACAGAGCAGAAATAAGTATTTTTAGGACATATTTATGTTGGATGTTTATGTTGGATGTTTATAAAACCTTGAATTACCATAGATAGTTTTGTTTTTTATGACTTATCAACCTTCTGCAAGTTATTTAAAACTAGAAAACATTTTGGATAAGAATTTTTTTGAGATAATAATGGCTTACTGATACAATTCGTACTAATTAATCCATAAATTGGGGGGGGGGGATTCATACCTTTCCCAAAGGTATTTATGTGTAAGTGAATATAAACCCAAATGAAGTTGGAACGCAGCTTTCATATTTCCAATTCCATGATGTTATCTACCTGTACATCAAAGCTTACCATTCCTGGTATTCCCAAGAAATCACTCATCTAGTTACTGACAAACTCAATGTTGTTTAACTTCGGTGATCATGAGAGAACTGGTGTTTCAATAAAATTACTATGGATCTCAGCTAAAAAGTCATATAGTGAATGTTAGAGACAATAGATTTATATACATTAATATGAATTAATGATGAATCTGTAGCAATAAAGAGGCCAAGATTATAGTGACCAAGGAAACAGCCTCTCAAGTGTTTGTTCAAAAGTAGCAGTTCTTGGGAGAAGCTGTCCAAATGGAATTTCCTTCTTTCTAATGAAAGACAATGGGGATTATTTGTCTGAGGGTACATGGTATAGCAAGTCTCAGCTGTGAAGGTTAGAATTGGTGGAACTAAGGAATGTCATTATCAATGATATTGGAAGTTAAAAAGCATTGTACCATTATTTACTATCTACAAGGTTTTAAATAGATTCAATTGGATGAAATTTGATAAATTATGCATCTTCCCAATTTAAAATTTGTTTATTGTATTGCTTACTTTTTATTTTCCTACCAGTAACCCCTGGATGCTTTTCAATGGAGATCAAAATTGATAGCAAGAATGCTGAAAAAACAATTTTGCTTTTTGGCTAATTCCCATTCTTTAGATACTAAAAACAATGTTTGAAAGGAAACTTCTATCAATACTAGAAAAAAAACCATAACAGTGGACTTCAGAAGTGTCATTTCCGGGAAAGCTTTTTAAAGATTTAGCATTCAACCAACACAAAACAGTCTTGGAAATATCAGCTCTCAATGTTCAAGCTGCCGTAACCTGCCCCATGTATACTTTGGCATAATATATAAATGACATCACTGCAAATAACATGGGAAATCACATAAACAGTGAGACTTTGAGAGCCAAAATTTACACAGTGGGTTTAAGCATGTTGAATATTAAAGGGTTAAGAAAAAGATTTTTAAAAAATTCAACTTACAGTGTAATACTGATCACTCAAGGAATGCCAAATGATTTTCTGTATGGAAATGGATAATTTTACCAATATCCACAACTTTTAGAAGTTAAAACTTCTGCACTGCATTAATAACTAAATGTGTGTGTGTATATATATATATATATATATATATATATATATATAATTATCTCTTTCAATTTGAAGTTGCACTAATTAAACATTTCCCTCTCATAGAAATTGTAGATTTAATGGAAATTGTATTGAATAACATTTCAGATAATCAGGCTTATTTCTTTGCACAAAATTTCAGAGAAACTTCAAAGTTTAAGAGTCCTACAGCCCTACAGCATATTGAATGACTCTTGGCCTATTTCATTTATTTAATAAAACAACATATTAGAGTCTATAATTAAAGAAGAGGAAAAATTGTTGCTCTCTTCTCTTGTGGAGGGGGTGATGAGATTTTATTTGATTCATAAAACTTAAGTGGATTTTTGTTTTTGCTTTTTAACCTATATGTTTCATTAACAATTGAACCAAATCAGATGGAAAAAAAATAAAAAGGAAAAAATAATTTAATTAATACATGCAACATAAAAAACAAATTAGAAAATGGGCTTGAATTTGTAAGAAGCACCTGGAATTTGTGTGTGGGCGTGAATATTCATTAAGTATCTCAAAGTTTGCAAAAGAACTCATTACATATGATTAGCCATGGTAAAAGCAAAATCTAAAACAATTATGAATATCAAGTTTAGCTGAATGGATAAATAAAAGTTCACATACTTTTAAACTTCCATTTTTTATTAACTATTGTTGCTCTATTTTTTCATGCTGAGCACTTTCTATACAAACATCTGTTCACCTTTAAACTTCAGTAATTTACAGGCCAATCTGTTTTGTTAGGTGTTAACAATCTGTGTTATAGATGTGCATTGACCACAATGTCCATTTTTATATTTACTTACACTATCACTGACAAGTGAGCACTTATAAATATAGCAGACCTTAAAAACTACCATTATATATATATATATATATATATATATATATATAGTACTTAATGAAGATGGCCAAATTGATAGCACCTTATTTCAGCTGGAGAAGCAGTTTCTTCTGGTGGAAAAAAGGGTACAGATTCAATCCTTGTTGGGAGGCACAATTTTTCTTTAATAGGACTTTTGAGTTAGAAAAAGAAAGCAAGCAACTCAAATACTTGTACCTACTACACTAAGAAGAAATTGATTGGCGGTTTAGGATAAGAAAAACTAAATTTCTAAGCCTGGTTATCTGTAACTAGTTGCTGTAGGAACACCTAGTCATTTAAAGGAAGGAAAAGTGCCAACAGAAAACCAATCCTTCCTCTGCATACAGAAGTTAGGTCTGTGGCCAATCACCCTTCTGTCCAATGATTTGATTACAGAAAACTCACCAAGAGGCTTTATGTACCATGAAGCACCAGGCAGATAGAATCATTATTATTATAATATTAAAAGTAAAAATAAGATAAGAAAAGTTGATTTTTCATAAAATTATGTATCTGAAGGTATGTATTAATCCATCATTTCTATGATGAAGAAAACATGGAGGTGAAGCAAAGACATGGGATTGGTAATCTTGCAAAAGCAGTCTACATGAAAGTAAGACAACTGACATAATCCCCACTGGCCAGGTACGAAGCAGAAAATGGAGATTGTGGGGAGGTCAAAATAAAATGGCATTTCAAAATATTCATTGCTTTGAAAGGAGAGAGCTTTACAGATTCTCAAAAGGAGAATTATATTTGTTGTTTGGCAACAAAAGAATTTTTATAACTTCTTAGGTATTGGTTTCTATAACAAGTGTCACCCACAGCAACGTGCAGGGAATTCGGCTAGTAATCTATATTTATTAATAAAAATGAATTGTTCTAAACAACTTTACATTATTAAAAAAAATACATAACATTTTGATGATAGTGGATGTTTTTAATTTTTAAAAGTAATTTGTATTTCTCTTTATGTAAATATTGAGTATAACAAATACTAAGTGCTCTGAATTAAAAAAACACAATTTCCCCAGATTTTTTGTGGCCATGATATGAATAGAAGTTCGAGATCATTTTTCGTAGACATTTTAACTTTTTATAAGCAGTTAAATGCTTCAACAAAATAAAATCGGGAACAATTACCAGTTTTTAAATAAGAGCATATATAATTTATAGTTCCCAATATTTGCATAAATATAAAGAAACACTTGAAAATATTTTAAAATTCAATATCCTTATATATATATATATATATATATATATATATAGTTCAGTGAAATAAATTCAAGATATTGATAAGACTAATACTATTTATTGTATTTTAGTAGGTCTTTTGATAAAAAAAAAAAAAAAAAAAAAAAAAAAATCAAAATTTTGGGATACGCCCATGTTCTTTCTCAGTAAGACGAGAAATAAAAAAAAAAAAATGAAGTGGGGCTTCTTTTTTTTTTATTTGGGATAATTTATTTTGTGTGTTTCGCATATGTTACTGAAGAGATCTGATAGTTTTGGACTAGTCGTTTGCCATGATTAGAGTTGTAGGCGGCTTTCTGTGGAAACTGTATTCATTAAGTATGCCTAAGTTCCTGTTTCAACCTGGAATGTGTGAATTTATTTTAAAAATGTGTTTTAACTCCGACATTTGGAATGAAGACTTTAAAAGGATACATCCGTGTGTCCTACTCTGTCTAACAGTGTGTGTTTATGTGTAGAGCACATATGGTTAACGAACTTAATAATGACCACAATTGAAAAAAATTTATTTAGGCTTAAGATTTGTTACAGTTACTTCAAAAACTGTACTATATTTAATCAATTGCAAAAGAAAACAACATTTTTTGCCTGAAGCAAGGATTTACAGGATAGGCTTAAAAATGGCTCAAGAAATAAATGAGACATCTAGAAATTTAAGAAAAAGATTATATGAACATAAAAAGAATTTTTACAGAACACCAGTCAATAGATTCATTGTAGGGGGCAGTTGATTAATTTTAACTTCACCAATGCTGCTTTGATTTAGAGAGAAAATAACTGATTAGGATGAAGATGTATTTCACTAATAATTAATGCCAAGGATCATGTAACATAATCGTGTTAACAAAACCACAATTTGGAAAACTTCTTTGATATGTTTCCCAGATGAATTGGTACCATCAGAAAAAGAATTTTACTTAACACGAATCACTTTTTGTCTCTTAAGTGAGTGAATGCTTGTTGTTTGCTTTAACTATCATTAGAGAAATTTAATTTTAAAAGAATGTCAACTTGGTTTATTCAAAAATATATATAAAAAAAAATATCAAGAGATTTAAAAATGTTTTAATCTTGTTCAAGATCAAGTATTAAGCAGTATAAGGATGTCACTTCTTGTGAAAGCAATTTCATTTCTTTTTGTTTATTTGACTTTGTGAGAAAGCAAAACTTATGTGTGCATTATTCAAGAACTTTTATGCCTTATTTAATGCCAAAATCTACATATTTAGAACACAATTTTATTTTCAACAAAATATATTTTTAACACAATTGTATACCTTCAATTACAGATAAAATGTATTATTGATCAATTTGCTATAAAATGTAAAACTTTTGGTTAAATTTGGTTAAATGGCAGAACTGGTCAAAAAGAATTGACAAAGTTTGCAATAAACAATAACAAGAAAAAGAACAGAACAGCCGGGGGGGATTTTATATATTACATACATACACACAGGAGGATCTTGGCTTACAGTTCTGTTCTTAGATGCATCATAATGTGATTTTTTCCATACCAGTTGGAATATACCAGTCATTTTCTGTGACTAAGTACTTACGTTACTCACCTATGCTAATGCAATAGTAAAGTAATAATCTAGGACATAGTAACATTTCTGTGATATATGTTAATACAATTAGGACTAAAAAACACCAGGTGCACATAAGTATAATGAATTTAAATCATTTCAACCTGCTTTTATATGTATTGCCAATGATGTCATTAGCTTTTGGAAAGTGACATGACTAAGTGTAAGATCTTGTCTCTCTTGCAGTACTCTGAAGCAATAGCAAATCTGGGGAAGGATGAAAAACAAACAGGAGTTTGATTTTCTTTTTTATCTCGAAATTCACCAACTTATAGTTTAACAAGGAAATGTGCTTATCTCTTACAGGGAACTCATTATGTATAGATATATGTCCATGTTTTAAGCGACAGTTAAACGACTTGAACCAAGTTATCGGCCAATGTTTGTCATTGTTTCTCCTTTTTTAGAGTGTTTAACAATGTCTAATTTCCCTTCCATGGTGATGGATTTCCTTTTCTTTGAAGCACTGCTATCAGAAGAAGTTACACAAATACTTGTGAGCCATAATGAAGGACAAAAAGTTTCTACAAACACAACACAAATGAAAGAGAGCAGATGCACAATAATCCAATATAGCGCACAACCAGAAACTGAGCTATGCTGTCTTATGTACAAGGCAAGCATCATAAGTTGGAATCAGATGAATGGAGATTGTGTCATAACCACAAATCATCGTAAATTAGGACTGTTGTAACTCAAGAGATTTACTGTATATATCTTATATAACTATTGTTTAATGCAGAATTTGGTAAAGTAAAGAATTTATTCAGTTTTAAAGGCATAATACAGATTGTATTGAAGTATCAGACCCCTCCATCACCACATTGAAATCATTTAAAAATGATTTTTTTTTCCTTTTGTGTAAATATTACATAAAATCATAGCTAACAGCAGAAATGAAAAGCCTTTGGAGTTGGAAGTAAATTGTCCTCTTCAACTAAAGATTTGTAACAAAATGATACAAATTTATTATTATGAATATTTTGATTTTTTTCTACAAGTAACAGGATTCAATAACCCAGAACTGAGTCAGAACAAAACTATTGAACTGCTGAGTGAAAACAAAAGAAAAAATAAAATTTGCCAACAAGATGTTGAGGCATTTTTTTTTTTTATTTTTTTTTTAAAAGAAAAAAAAAATGCCTCAACATCTCAAAAAACCCCCCAAAAAACAAAAAAAAAAAACAAACAGATATAACTGAAAAATCAAATGAGATAATCAGAAAAAAAATACACAATCATTAAATTGGTGCTTGTATCAGATTTGCTGATATTTTCAGCTTTAAGTTCAAGTGTTCCGAACAGTCTCATATTTTGGCATTGTTACAGCAACCATTCTGCTTCCTACAGATGCATTTATGAGAGGCTCCAGAAAAATCTATATGAACTAATAAAGAAGCTATGAGAGTCAAATGAGGCCAGCCAAAAGTTAATATCAAATGAAAGTGAGCAGGCAAAAAAAGCACTGACAAGAGAAATGAAGAGATAAGTTTGTAATCAAGTGACCCAAAAGAGAAACAATCAAAATTTCTACATGGGAACACCTAATCTTTGGTAATGATTTAACACCAAAAGCAGAATGGGATCATTTTTATTTGTCTGTTCAAAAATAGAAAGAAAATCATACCAGTCAACAAAGTTTCCAAGTATTTTTCCTTCTCTTTTAAAATCACTTTTAGTGCATTGTAAAGTTCCAGCAAAGAAATAATTTCCAACTGTGTATGCAGTCGATAATAGTAAAGAAAAATAAAGTAACTTTGTAAATGTTTTTTTTTAAGCATTTGACCCCAAGCAAGACAATAAAGCCACTAAGACACAAGGGGGTTACTGAGTGTTAGAGAATATGAAAAAAAGACATTAAGAAGAGAGAACAATAAAAGAACAGGAATTAAGACAGTAGATAATGATTGACATTGATCTTCAAAAATTTAAATGCAAAATTGACTGGGAATCAAGAAGCCAGAAGAGTTTCACAAGCAAGAAATGTGATAGAAGAAACTGTTAGCATAGAACTTACAGTTACATCTAGCCATTTCAATAGTAAAATAAATCCTTGCTGCCAATCTAAGCTTAAATTCATAAAGTCTAGGTACCATAGAGCAAAGTTCATCAGAACAATTACTATGAAAGTATTTACAGAAAAGGCAGCAAGGAGCTATATTATGGCAGTGTGAAAGTGATTTATCAAATTTAGAAAACAGAGTCAAAGATTATCAGTCTTTGCTTAACAGAGATCAAATTTGTCTATATTTCTAAGATGAGATATTATAACTATTTACGCAGATCCAAAAAGTGACTTGAGCCAAAGAGTTGTGAGTGTAATCTGTGACCTCAGCAGAAACAAAAACTATATAACTAAAACATCCAAAAGCATGTTATGTAGAATGAGAACAATCTACCCCTGTGGACTAACTAAAGGGTACAGTTTGAAATTCCAGCAAATATCACCTGAAGAAGGCCAGAGTGTACAATGGCTGAAACATTGTGAATGTGACAGTAAGGATGAGGACAATAGTTCAAACAATGTCAATAGTGTAAATAGAGATCAAATTCAGAGTGTCTATATTTCTGAGATGAGGTATCATGTACAGTATTTACATTATGCGGACCATTGTCCTCATATTTGTCGCCATATTTGTCACAACGTTTCGGCCGTTGTACGCTCCGGCCTTCTTCGAAATTCCAACCACCTGAAGAAGGCTGGAGCGTACAACGGCCGAAACGTTGTGACAAATATGGCGACAAAGATGAGGACAATGGTCCGCATAATGTAAATACAGAGATCAAATTGTTATTATTACTTGGTTGCATTTGTTGGCTCTGACTGGAGTTCAAGTGACACTTTCCTCAATCCTCTGGTACTACTCAGTATTCAATGCTGTATATTTGGATTGGCAATTCTTCTAATCTTTTTGCAAATCTCTCTGGGGCTGTTCCAAACATGCTGATAATGAATGATGAGTAAAACTGTTACCTTCACATTATTATTTTTTTTTTTTTTTTTTTTTTTTTATTATTTGTCAGAGGAAGCCCCTAGATTTTTCTTAGCTTTTCAAAAAACAAAAAAATTTACAATCTAAATGTATTTTCTGTCTTTAAATAACCTGCAAAACATTGATAAGCCATAGAAACTGAATCATTCAATAAAAAAAATAAAATAAAATGAACAAAAAATAAAAATAGTAAATTGAAAAAAAAAAAAAAAAAAAAAAATTGAAAGAAAAAAATCCCATTTCATTCTCCTATTATCCTTGGATTTTAGAAAAAAAAACTTCTGATTTACACTAGTATTCAATATGTTTTTATTGACAACAGTTTGAGAATTAGTGTTAGGTGATGTGGCAGACCAGTTTTCTTATGGAATAAAATTGACTCCCACATGGCAGTTATAAAATCTGTTCCAAATGTGGATAGCATTACAAAGTTTAAATATCAACGAATGACAGCTGACAATTTTAAAGTCATTTGTGTCACAAACCCCCAAACTGATTCATATCCATCTTCTCATGTCTAAATTATTCAACCAAGTGTCAAAATCCATGAATTATAAGAGGAATGATAGACTAATTCACTCAGCATCATTTAAATTACAATCCTAAATGGTTGCAGATATGAAGAATTTATTAATGCTCTGCAAAATAGTCTTCAGAAGTCAAGAGATAGTAGAAGCAATAAAATATGACTATAAAAAATTTAAAACTGTTAACTTCATTATTGTCAGCAACAACTCATCTGTAAGGACCAAATTACACAACTACTATTATTTATGAATTCACATGACATCTCTCTGACCATTAGGGTCTCATTTAAATACACACAGAGATCTGCCAAACTCCATCTACAACATTCTTGTTGATAATCCAAATATAATAGACTCATCCACATTTGTAAAAAAGGCTAAAAATAATGGAAGCATTATTAATTAAAAAAAAAAAAGGGAAGCTAACACTCAATAACATCAACTAATGAATATGGCCACAACATGCTGCGCATGTTTGGAAAAACATTCCTATAACTATAAATATAATTTTTATTTTTATGTATGTATCATACATAAAAATAAAAATTTAAAAAATTCATACATTCAGTTAAGAGGAAAAATAAAATCATCCTTGATAATGGCTAAAAGCATATCTGAAAGTGTTTAGACATACAGAACATTCAGACAATTTCTACATAATTTATGTTCAGAAAAGAAGAAAATTATACAAACACAAGAAAAAATTAAATAAAAAAATATTAACTGCAGTACCTAGTTAGTCATTTTTAACAAAACACGTGTTTGCATATGTGCATATGTAAGCATATATTTTAACCTAAACATTTTACAAATTAACATATATGAATTTTTTTTCTTTTTTATTATTATTATTCATTTCACGCCAAGCAAGGCAATAAAACCACTATGACACAAGAGGGGGGGTTACTGCGTGTGAAAGAATATAAAAAGAAAAAACATTATTATGGAGTGAGAAGAATAAAAGAACAGGAATTAACAAGACAGAAAATAATGAATTGACATTGCATTTAAATTTTTGAAAATCAAACTTGACTCAAAAGCAAGCGAAAAAGAGTTGTACAAGCGAGAAGTGTGATAGAAGAAACTACTAGCATAGGACTTATAGTTACATTTTGACATTTCAACTGTAAAATGATGATAAGACATAATTAGGCTTTATATGTATATATATATATATATATAATTTTAACAGGACATTTGCAAACTTTTAATCAAGGTTTTATCCAAGCTTGATATAAACTAAAGAAAATTGTCATAGCTCTTCTGCTAAGGTCAACATTTTAACCAATCATCTTTAGTGCTAACCTCCGAGAGAGATTTTTTCTTGCCTTATACAAGTCTTCCAAATGGAAACTCCTGTTAAAATCAGGTCTTTGAATTGGTTTACTAGAAAGAGTAGCAAACTGGCAGGCGATGGCTTTTGCCCTTAAATGCCAGATAGAATAAAATTGAACCAATTTCAGATCATAACTCTTAACTGAACAGCTGCTGTTGTACTGTGAAATACAATGTTGTGTATCATGTGTAAACTGTCTATGACAAACATAACTAAATGATTATATGTAGGAAGATTATTTATTCAATCTTATCTAAACTACTCTAATCTTCCTATTCTCAGAGTAAAGGTTACCTGGTTAGAGAGGTCAATCATTTTAATTGGGAATAATAGAAGATGAGTCACTTCAGAGTTTCTAAATTAACTTTATTGACATTACTTCTAGCATAATTGAGGCCTTTATGTATATACATTGCAGTGGACAGATAGTTGGTCATTTACACAAGCTCGTTAGATGTCTGTAAATTTCATATGCAACAAATTTTTTATACAAATTATGTTTCTTTTAATAAAACAATATTAACCTTTTAGCACTTTATTCATTTATTGTTTGATAACAGTTGGTTTTTAACTGTCATTTTCATGTTTTATAATGTTTTGGCATTGAGAAATTTGTAAGTAGCTTGAAAAAAAAAAAAAAAAAACGCAAACCAATAAGGTGCAACAATTTTGTATAAATATATCCAAAAGATTTAGGTGAGACACATATTTGAATAACAATATTTGATATTCATATACCTGAATAATTTTCTTTTTTAATCATCTCACCCCAAGCAAGGCCATAAAATCACTAAGATGCAAGTGGTTACTGAGAGTGAAAGAAACTGAGGAGAGAGAGAAGACAATAAAAAAAAAAAAAAATAAAAATAAAAAAAAAAAAAACAGGGTTCAAGGAAATAGAAGAGGAAACTGATGTGACATTTAAATCTTGGAAGATCATATTTCATTAGAAATCAAGAAACCAGAAGAATTTCTTAAACAAGTGCCAGAGAAAAACTGTTAGCATAGAACTAATAGCTACATCTAGCAATTTAAACAGTAAAATGATGAGACCTAACTGCTAATCCAGTACATTTATTTGACATATTAACACTGACACCTTAACATTGAACTTTTTTGTCCAGCTTTTGCTAATGTTTTTACTATTTTAACTTTACTTGTATTTTGAAATTGAAAACCAGATTTGTTTGAATATTGTATTCCATTCTCATATAAATTTTAATTATGATACCGGAGTTTTCTGTTGGATTAATATATAGAGAAGCTGAGACCATTAATGTATACCAACATCTCTGGTGGGTTGCTTCGGAGTGTATATTAGATTCAACCAGGGATCTAACTCACTTTGTGACTGTTTTGATCCTAGTCAAATTGTTTATTCACCTTATTGCCATATATTACTCAAAAGGCCCAGCAGTTTATTCTTCCACTGCCAGTTACAGGTTGCTTTGCATACATGCATATTGGGGAGGGGGTGCATGTGGGTGTGGTGATGACAGCCAGAGTTGACAGAATTCCTAAGCTAATATATAATCAAGGCAAAAAAAAAAAAAGGCAAGGTGAATGGGATTTAAAACAATAATTCCAAGTTTGAATTGGGGCCAAATTTAATACAGCTTTAGGGCCTGCTGGCTTAGCATCATCAGTGAACAAGAGTAGATACTCCCAGTTTCACCTAATCCTTACAACGCTGTTAATTCATGATTTCAAACCCAGACAATTCCAGGTACTAATTCATACTTAATTAGTACAACTGGTGCCCATCTTAGATATTTCTAAAGTAAAGTCTTTCATAAATTTCCCTGATGATTAAATGATAGTCTGTTCATATCACACCATTCCATTAATTCAGTGCCTTTTAAACATTTTTTTTTTTTTTTTTACTTGGGTTGATAATAGGTTTGCAGAACATGAAAGTGTCTATTCTTACGTAAATATATTATTGAAACTAACACCTTTTTCTCTATATATCTAAACTATAATATGGGAAAGTGAAAATTATTTTGGAAAATTTCCAATTTTCTGAAAATAAACAAAAAACAAACAAATAATTAAGTAATAAGATCATTATGTATATATATATATATATGTTATATATAATATATATAATGTGTGTATCTATGTATGTGTGTATCTATGTATGTGTGTATCTATGTATGTGTATATCTATGTATGTGTGTATCTATGTATGTGTATATCTATGTATGTGTATATCTATGTATGTGTATATCTATGTATGTGTATATCTATGTATGTGTATATCTATGTATGTGTATATCTATGTATCTATGTATGTGTATATCTATGTATCTATGTATGTGTATATCTATGTATCTATGTATGTGTATATCTATGTATCTATGTATGTGTATATCTATGTATCTATGTATGTGTATATCTATGTATCTATGTATGTGTATATCTATGTATCTATGTATGTGTATATCTATGTATCTATGTATGTGTATATCTATGTATCTATGTATGTGTATATCTATGTATCTATGTATGTGTATATCTATGTATCTATGTATGTGTATATCTATGTATCTATGTATGTGTATATCTATGTATCTATGTATGTGTATATCTATGTATCTATGTATGTGTATATCTATGTATCTATGTATGTGTATATCTATGTATCTATGTATGTGTATATCTATGTATCTATGTATGTGTATATCTATGTATCTATGTATGTGTATATCTATGTATCTATGTATGTATTTATGTATGTGTATATATGTATATCTATATTTGTATGTGTATATCTATATGCATATCTATATGTGCATATATGTATATCTACATATAAAAAATTTTTTCCTTTATTAATTTGACTTATTGCTTAAACATTATTTTTAATGGATACCCATATTTTAGTAGATACTGATAAAATCTTCTAATAAGATTTCTCAAATATTCAACTTGGAGATGGAAATAAATAAATATGTTTATTAAATAAATAAAACCAGATCTACTCAAATATGGGTATCCATTAAAAATGACATTTAAGCAATATATATATATATATATATATATATATATATATGGTAGTAGTTTAACCTGATGCCAGATAGATATGGGTTAAAGCTTCTTGGTTGTGTTTTGTACCACTGAAAACATTTTGTTCAAGAACTTACAACAACTGTTTGTATTAATCTTGGTACCCTCATCAATTTTGAAGTAACTAGAGATCCTAAAACATTACGCTTCACCTCTGTTTGTTCATTATGTTTTGTCTGTTATGTCATATTGGTTGACTATTTACTTAAAAAGATCCAATTTCTAGCACAGAATTTTTTTTTAAAATGGCTTTGCTCAGCATTTGAAGCGTCCTTAATGCATACACAATGGTGTAGTGAACAACAGTCAAACATGCTAGAATATTTACAAGTACTTTGAATAATTTACATAAAATACAAACACCTTTTTCCTTTTTATACTTCAGTTATTCTGGAGAATATCTTTATAACAATTTAGAAGATAAAAATGCTGACCTATCTCTGGAAAATTGGAAATGAAACCAAGTAGCCTAGACAAGGTGTTAAAATGTAGAGAAAAGAATGATAACAGGTATTCATATTTAGGATAAGAATGGTCATGAATAGAAAATCAACATCCTCTAACATGTGTTCCAAGAAATGTGACTCAAGATAAACCTTTCCAAAAAAGAAACTATGATTTGGAATTGGAATGAAAGCAGTGATGGCACTGACCTGAATCCATCATAAAAATTTAGGATATGCAGTTAGTAAATACTAAACACTTCAAATACCTTGGCATATGGATGAGTTATAACAATTTTAGTATAAAAGAAAAGGAAAAACCAAAACATTAACCTGAAAACTCAAGTCATGTTCTTAAATAGTGTCACCAGACTGAGACTATCACATGGGGGTCATGCAAGACACCAAACTCATTCAGAAATATCTAAACTGTCAGCTGTATACAATCACTTTCTAAGATCAAGAGTTAAAAATGGCTTTGAGCAAGTAAAGCCTGAGGTTCTTTGCAAAGATCATCCTTCTTTGAACATTGTGGATTGATGCTACAGAATCACACACAAATAACTGTATCAAATAACAAAAACCACATCACTTGATGACTAACAGCAGCAACAACTAAAATGGATAGCTCACATAACTTGAAAAGAAAATAACATAATCAAAATGTTAACAATAAATAAAAGGTTAGGAAGGAAACCCATGTCAGTACGGGAAAGAGCAATGACAGCTACTGGACTCGGGCAAACTATTTTTCTGAAAAATTTTATAAAAATTTCAACTGAAAGCAGTACTGGCTGCTTGGTCAATGAATAACAAATGTTTCCTCAAAAGGAAATGGCTAGTATTACCATTACCATGATTTGAACTTTATTAATTCACTTTAAAATTAGATTAAGAAAAAAAAAAAAAAAAAAAAAACACCCTAGTGGAGGCCATGTTGTTTTAATATTTATATACTTCACTCCAACTGCTTCCCTCTGTGTATTTTATCAAGTCAAAATGTTTTGTCTGTAGATCTTTTCAGCTTGAATCTAGGTTGATATTGATTCAACTGAACCAAACATTCCACTTACACTTGTTTAAATCCAATAACCGTACATCAAAAGAAAGAAGAATGATTTACAGCTTGTCACAGCAAATCCACGCATATTTTGATAAGATAAAGCAATAACCAACCCATGATAGACATCAAGTATTCTTATACTGAGTGATATATTATTAAGTGTTACAGTGAGCAAGGCAGGTGATTTTTATACTTCCCAAACCAGCCCAGATTTTAGTTTAAAGTATTGAAGTGTTTTTCCAGAGGCAAAACACTTCAATACTTTATTTTTAAAAGGAATCAATAAAAAATTGAGCTTTGCAAGTATCTGGTAAATTTTAACAAAAGAAGAGTTCTAAGATGATAAGAATAAACTTAACTGCAAAACCAATTTAATGTTATAAAGTTAAACTTAAATTGGCAATGTTTATAAAATCAAATTGCCAAAATGTCAACATTTTTATTTGAAGACCACAGACAAAACTGTGTTTGCTCATTATATAATTCATTGCTTAAACATAATTATGAATGAATACCCATATTTAAGTAGATGCACTGTTTTTATTTATTAAACAGTATATTTACTTAATTCTATCTACTGGCCTGAATATTTGAGAAATCTTATTAGAAAAATAGTTCCTAGAGGAAACTGTCATTAGATCTGATATCTCTAGACTTCTCAGCAAGGAAGAACATTTCCCCAGGCGGATGCAGGTTTGAATCCTGCCAGAGCACACATATCTTTCTAACAAGATTTCTCGAATATTCAGGCTGGTAGATGGAAATATACTGTTCAATAAATAAAAACAAAGCAAATATAGGTATCCATTAAAAATAAGATTTAAGCAATAAATATATATATATATATATATATATATATATATATAAATAAAAGAAAGAGGTTGTGATTCCAAGAGAAAAGTATCTATATTAAAAAGAAGAGAAGAGAGGTGCCGTAAACGTTCTTGGTTGTAATGTGGATTTATTTAGAAAAAAAAAAAAAAAAATGCTTTGTTTTCCATAATTTTACTACACGAGTTTCTGGTCTCACGACCGTCTTTATGTAAAAGCGGAGATTTCTGCATATTATTAAAAATAAATCATTTTTTCCTTATGTTTTTCAATGTTAAATATTCTCGATATGAGACATTTTCTGTTTTTGTGTTAGTAATCTGAATTTCTTTCTTGATATATCTATATAGATATCCAAACCCTAGGTACTGCGATGGGAACAAAAATGGCACCAATATATGCCACCCTAACATTAGCTTACCTAGAAGAAAACCTCTATGAAAAGATAGAACAAATATATGAAGAAAATATAAAAACATTAAAAGATAAAAGCCGATAAGTAATTCATCATTTCGCTTGGACCAACCTTAATTGTTTTATGACCCTTCACACAGAACTCTTCATTGCCAATTCAAGAAAGAAGTATATACTGTCATCAGAAGTATATACTGTCAACAGCCGATACAAAAATCTCTAAATATGCAGGGCAAACATCTGTAATTTGTCAGAGTTTAACACTAAAATAAAGATGCTGTTGAAGAAAAACCTGTCTATATACATATATATTTATTATGTAAACTATTTACTATATAAACTATTTACATGTGAACTAGTGTCCTCATTTTTGCTGTTGTTTTCACACCATTTTGGCTGCTGTGCTCTATGGCTTTCCTCAGGTGCACATTGATCTGGGTAATCTACATGGAATTCTGAGCTGAAACCTTTATTAAATCTAGGGGGGGGGGTAGACTAATCTTGTTCTGCTACCCATATCATGGGATATAATCTAGTCATTATTTTTAGTAGTACTTAGTTATTGCTCCCTCATTTCCAGAGTTCAAGTACTGTATAATGGCCTAGTGGATTAACGTATTGGTTTGTGAATTTGGTGGCAGTGAATGAGAGTTCAATTCCTGAGTCGGACAGTGTACTTGGTCTCTGCGGAAACAGGTGAGCAATAACTGAGCAGTAGTAAAAATAAGAACTAGACAATATCCAGAGACATGGACAGTGGAACGAGAACAGTTTTCTTCCATAGATTAAATAAAGGGTTCAGAATTCCCTGTAGGTTACCCAGTTTGATATACACCTGAGGAAAGCTGGAAAACAACAGGTGAAATGTCTCCAATTAACAATTCTGAGCCATTATTCATATATTGATCAGGCTCGACATTGCTTAATTTTGGTAATTGTAGGGGATGATCCATTAGGGTCATTATTTTGTGAAGAAAGAAAGAAAGAAGACACATGGCCCAGTGGATAAAGGCATTGGTTAGATTCAGTGACTAGACCCAAAGAGTTGTGAATTCAATATCAGGCTACACAGGGGTGAACCAAAGAACTTTGAGAGTTGAGTTAAAGGGAAATAACTGAGACACCCAGAAGAGACATGGCACGTGGAACTAGAACAATCTACCCAGACAAAATAAAAGGTTCAGTTTGAAATTCCAACCACCTGAAGAAGATTGGAGTGTACAATGGCCGAAATGTTGCGAATACGGCAATGAAGATAGGATAACAGTCTGAATAGACAGATAAAGAAGAAGGTAGAAGAGAAAAAAGGTAGGGGTATTATAAATGTATCAGTGGGGGTTTAATTGAAATGTACATACTTTTTTTTTTTTTTTATCCAGCCTCATAAAAACTTTTGAACCAAAAAGCCCAAGTAATGAGTCCTTACATATATACTAAAAAATTCTTCTTAAGCTCATATGAGGCTGGATTAAAAAAAAAAAAAAAAAAAAATAATAATAATAATAATATGTACATTTTAATTACCCCTACCCCACTGATACATTTATGATACCTTTGCTTTTCGTCTCTTCCTTCTTCACATCCTCCTCCTCTCTTTCTATCACACGCAACTGCATAAGTTTGTGTTTAGTTTTTAAAAATAATATAGTGTTCATTATTTATTTTTTATTTTTTTTTTAATAAATAAAGTGTCAGGAGGTCAATTGATAAAAATCACCTGAGGATACTGTAAGGCTGAAACCAAGGTAGTGGATTCAACTGATCTCCTAATTTTTAAACTTATCAAAACCTACTGCGTTTCAATCCCCTACAGGATTTCATGAAGGCAAATGTAAGGATTTTATTTTGTGACAAGTATTTGCATATACAAGAATATTATTAGTTTTTCAAAATTTGTTGGTATAGGAGAAAAGCAGGCAAGTTCATGGATACTGAGGTGATACTGTCCAATGCCTAATAAACAAAAGTGAGTGGGAGATTATTTTTGTTTTTTTTGGCTCTTGTATACAAAGGCTTGTCACAAAAAGTTCCTCACAGGATGAAATACATTGGCTAAAAGAAGTTTTCCTTTTGTCTTAATTTATAATGTCATTCTACAAATATAGTCCATCTGAAATTTTTACATACTTTTCAATCACCCTGTATATAATGTAACTCCCTATTTAAGTACAAGTGGCCAGCCAGGAGTCTTGACTTTTTCTTTGGAGTTTGTTAAAGGGTCACATCTATACCAAACAAAGACTTTGGAAGAAGTTTAAAGGTTAATACAAAAAGTTATGTCTTCCATCCCACAAGAGTTCCTGGTAAAATCAGTTTATACGATCCCTGGGCAGTTTAAGAAGCTGGTAGCAAAACGCTTTCCTCTCATAAAAATTATAGTTAATAAATAATTTACAAGTATTTTAAATTGGGGAGCTACTTTTCAATCACCCTGTACATCTCAAAAATCTTTTTAATTATTAACTCACAAGAATACATGCATATAGGTTATTGTTGAAGTCTTAATTAAATAAAAACATCACCAGTACACGAGGCATGATTCAGGAATTCCACAGATTCAAGACAGGATTTATAACAACCGGTTGGTTCACCTTCCGCACATAACTTATGCCCTGCAGCCAAACAAAATAAACTAAAGAATAAATGTGTTTAAAGATATAATCCATATTGTAGCATATTCTCTTTTTGTTTCTCAAATTTGTCTGATAAGATTTTATGAGTCACTTTTAAAAACTGTAAAAAGAGTGGTTAACCAGGGAAGTTAGGACTGTTATTCGTCTGTGTTAAAAATGCCACCTGAAGTATTTGTATAACTGAAAGCCAAGGCCCAACTTTCTGAAGCAGAAATACACATTATATGCTTAGTGACATCAAGAACTATTCAAGTTTTTTAAACAAGAAAATTATGAGCAGTGACATTAATTGTCAATGTCCTTAAATGCTGCAAACATTTTTCAAAAATATATGTAAATAATTAAGTGAGCTAAACAAATGCAGTGGATTTTGCAATAAGGATTGCTAATGATAACTAAGCTTTTCTCACTTATTATTTTAGTTAAATATATTGAAATAAGAGTACTTGTGGGTTATTTGTCATCACTTTTTAATTTATGTACTGGTGAACTTCTATAAAGTTAGATGTGGTATTTACAATGTTTTTGTTTTTAATATACTATCCCAAAGATTCATTTAGTAGTCTGTACTAAATTAATCTTTGGTATAGTATATTTTTTACACGTCTGTATTAGTGAAATAGTTGGAAAATGAATTTAAAAAGTGACGTCAGATAACCCACAATTGCCAAAATAAGATTCAGTGACCTGACACCTAAAATGGAACTGTTTTTTGAATTTGGTGGGTAATCAATTCCTTTCTAAAAATCAGCCCCCATCACCGAATGAGTTTGTAATGAATAAAAACAAATTGTTGAAGTTAAAATGAACATACACAAGAATGAAAAATATATAATTACCCTAAAGTATCATTTGTTTGTATATATAAGAGATAGAACAAATAGGACACATGTATCAATTTAATGTTTTACTTTTGTTAAAGCTTTGCCAGAGATTAAGAAAACAGAGCAAAAAAAAAAAAAAAAAAAAAAAAAAAAAAATTTCTATCAATCTATGACAAAACTTTTAAAAAAATAAAACATTTCCCATTTGTTCTTTATCTTATTCTGTCAAATTTCAATCAATAGTTGATCTACATTTGATTTTTAACTAATATATATATATATATATATATATATATATATATATATATGTGTGTGTGTGTGTGTGTAAACATTGAAGTCAACACTCAGAGGCAACAGACTGTTTCATGCTAAACGCAATCATCAGGTGGCCTGATGATTGCGTTTAGCATCAGTCTGTCGCCTCCGAGTGTTGACTTCAATGTTCACTTTTATATTCACATATACTATCTCTGATATTGAGCATTTTATCCCATAAATATAACATACCATAAAATGATATTTCTCCATTACATACATACATTCATACACACATACATACATACATACACACACACACATACACACACACATACATACACACACACATACATACACACACACATACATACACACACACATACATACACACACACATACACACACACATACATACACACACACATACATACACACACACACATACATACATACACACACACATACATACACACACACACACACATACACACACACACACACACTAGCAGTATTGACTGTCTTTCATTACTGGGAATTTTTGCTGTTCAGTTGGAGCAGTTTAAATTTAAAGTCAGCCCACCCAAAAATCAATATTAGTAACAATAATTGGATGCAACTGAAGCACATCCCCAAATGTGGGGGGGGGTAACAATTTGAAAAGGGGGTTGGCCCAGAAAAGGGCTGTTTTTGCATTCTCAATCTTGTTTCAGCCTCATGCACAGCAGCAGTTGAAGAGGCATTTCTCCTCAGCCATCAAGTCCTACAATCATTTTCAGCCTCACCTACTGAAACATTCAGGTATTCTCTTCTGGAAAGCCGACGGCTACATCGATCTTCGGACTCAGTGGCTCTGATTGATGCATTCCAAGAGGCATTTTGAGACAGGTGAACTGAACATTTTAATGATTTGTTATCTCTTATTTACATACCAGACCTGGCAGCAGTGGTTTTGTGACATGTCTGCAAGTATGAATTGTCAAATGGAATGCATGAACAAATACTAAAAGAGAACACTGAAAAGCTACAGGAATTACTAAGCTCGAATAACTTTAGGAAAGGTTAGAAAAATAAATGTTGAGTAATACAAAAGTAAGCTTACTTATTACTATGGTGAATGCAATGCAAAAACTGGCCAGACAATAAAAAAATTTAAATTGGGAACAGTTATAAATAACAATGAAAGCAACACCTTAAAACTGTAGTAGTAGGTTTTATGCAACGGAAAAGGTAACCTCACTCGAGAGAGATTGATGCTTGGCTAAGAGAAGGGGAATGTAAGCATGGTTGGATATACAGAAGTAGAAGCGGAATTGCAGAATTAAGTGGTAGCAATTAGCTTAAGACTGCATAGATAATCAGTATGACATAGCAGCATTTGATTGGACATGTAAAGGTGCTATGTGCAGCCAATGAGCAACTTGAACAGCTGTTTTGTTCCGCAGGTCATGCATATGCATGTGCATCAATGCGTGACACAGCGCATGTTGCAGGGCCACACTTGCTAATTATCAAAGTCAGCAGCAACCGAAGGGCAACATGTGGAGGTGTGAATCATGCCCACACAGCAAAAGCTAGGATTGGAAGGTTATGTGTGAAAAAGTAAATTAAATTTTGCCTCTGATTATTGCACAAAGTGTTAAAAAAAATAAAAAAATAAAAATAAAAAAAAAGTTTTCGATTTTTCACCTTGGAGGTTGTAATTTTTTCCAGCCAATTTGGACTCAAAACCAGCACTAAAGAATTATCTATCAAAGAAACAAAATTTCATTAAAATCAGATGAAAATTGTGGAAATACATAAACAACATCCGATCACACCTACACATTTTGAGAATTATAGATAATTAACTATATAAATTTAACTGTATAATATTGTAATAATTTAACTATTTATTCTTATTAAAGTTTTTATGAAAGATATATATTTAAGAACAGACAGTAAATAGTAAAACATTGCTGAGAGTTATAATGGACAGGAAGTAGTGGAGAGCCATTGTTGCCAAAAATTTGAACTCAAAACCGGCACTGAAGAATTATCAAACTAAAAAAAAATTCATCAAAATCGGATGAAAACTATGGAAATGCATAAACAACATCCGATCACACAGACACTTTGAGAATTATAGATATACATTAGGTAAACAACATTCAGGCCCCAAATCTACACACTTAAGGTTATTTTGTGATGAGTACATTTTATTGTTATATATTAAAATAAAACGTAATAGAGAAACAGAACAAGGAAACAATAAGGAAACCGAAAACTGCAAAGATGTAATTTTTTTCTTTGTTCTTCATTGGATTTTTTTATATGTCCATTTTTACTACAATAAGAAAATTTTCTGCTGCTAGAGAAAATATTTAAAAACAAATTACAGTGTTACATGAACACACTGCAAATAATAGTAATTTTAGTAGGAATAAATTTCAAAGCAGTATCCAGTTGAGTAATTATTTTTTCTGTAAAAACTGTTGGAAATAAAAGTCTTAAAAACAACTTTTCTTTGACTGCATGTTTATGAATGGAACAAAAACAAAAAAAGCTTAATGTTTATATTATTAGGTTGGTGCAAAAATAATGACGTAATAATGTCGTTTTTTGACGTATTTTTTAACGTCGAAAAACAACATTATTACGTCATTATTTTTGCACCAATCTAATAGTTATATACAAAATTCCTTGGTGAATTTAAGTCAATATTTTTTTTTTTTTTTTGTAAAACAAGACCCCTAGTTACTGAATATCTGTTCTGAATCATAAAATAAAACATGCAATAAAACTAACATTATTTAATTTGAAAAGCTTTTAATTGCTTTTATGAGTAATATATATTATGGACACTATTGTCTTAAGAAAAAAAAAAAAAATTTCACTGAATAATGAATTTTTACAAAAAAATGTTTTCAATTTCATTTCATTTTTAATTAGAATAATTTATAAAGTTTTAAATTGTTTAAATTTATGTATTAATCTGTACCAATTAGGTGATACAATTAAGTAAAAAATATATTTACTACTCACAAATTGAAAAACTTACTATGATTCATCGACCCCACCCCAATATTTTAAAAAAGTATTTTGAACATGCCAATTTTTGTAAATATAGATGTCTGTACAGGACATTATCAGAAAATAAGAGTGATAACTATAACTTAAAGCCAAAGTACCTAAAATTCAATAAAACATTTAATTATGGAGACTATTTTCCTAAATTTATGAGATTACTGTGTAGTTAAATTATATAAAAAAAGTCCATGTTATATTCATCAAGTAATTTTTACAGATATGTCCACTGTAGAAAAAAAAAAATAAACTGAAAAAAATTTCTCTTGTCAATCAAACTGTCAATACCTTAAATAAATGACTAGCTCCATATAAAGAAAAGGCATTTCTGTAATGTTTTAAATTAAAATTAAGTAATATTTGTTTCAAATCAGATTAAATTTTAAATCAGTTAATATTCCTCACAGTTTTAGAAAAGTATTATTTTTGTAAGATTTTTTTTAATAAAGAGAATTACATTATGATGACAGCTGAAAATGACGCTAAAATCAGTGATGTTTAGTGATTTCAAAATGAAAATTCCTCCTGGTCAATTTAAATTAATTTTGAAATAAAATCTATTAGCTTGAAATGGAAACTAAAATAAAAAGCTTCAAGAAAGATACTTCATTTTTTAAAAATTCACTTTAAACCTAAGGTATTGTGTTTCTGTGGAAGTGTACTTTGCTAAACTGTTAAAAATAAAATAAAAATTTTTTACAATCTAAATATATTTTCTGGCTTTAAATAACCTGTAATAATCATTATTCAATTGACAGTGCCACTTTCCCTGCTTAAGAGATATTTTGTATCAGATTGTACTTACCAGCCTTATTTGTCTTCGTATCATTTGTTTATGTCAATGAACAGAAGTATCTAATTTGTTTATCAATGAACAGGAGTATCTAATTTTTCAACAATTCCACACTCAAGGATTCTACTCACAGCTGACAAGGAACCCGATATGATTTAACCAGAGCTTTAGATCACTGAGCCATGCATATCTTGCACAAAAATTCTGACAAAACTTATTAAAAGTGGGCTGCTTTCTTTTAATATATATATTTATTGTTGATTTAATGAAAAATTCTGTCTAATCAACTTAGGCAAAATCTAATCAACAATCGGAATTTCTTCTGATATCACTTCTTGGTTGGTAAGGCAAAGAACTTTTCAGCATTCTTTTGTGTGGGTCTCTTTCAAAGAGATTTATGTAAAATCTATGCAAAAAAATTAAATCACTTTTTAAAACTATTTTGTAAGTATGTGATTGAAGGTACATCTTGAAATTGGTTTTTAAACTGCCCCCACCCCCAGAACTTTATTTGAGAGGAGGGGACTTACAGCAGAAATTGATGTTTCTAAATGGAAGGAAGAGCATAAAAATTTCAATAATAAAAGAAGTTACCTTATTTCATACAGTAGGCTAATGATTACAGTACACCTGAATTTTCCACACAACTGATTTTTGTTGCTGATCTTGGTCTTTTCCCCATTCACCCAAGACCATTTTAATAAAGACAAGATTCCTCATAATTATCTCCAATAAGAGAAAAAAATGAATGAAACAAAATGAAAGCAGTTTCTGCTCTATGGTATTTTCTGCAAAACTTCAGACATTAAAAGAAAAATGCAGCAGGAGAGGAATGTACTTTTTGGAATTTTTCAAATTGTGAAGTCTAGCAGCAAAATTACATCAGATTATTTCTCACCCACCCATTGCTGGCACGCATCTCACTTTTGAAAATGGTTGTGTTCTTTGGCAGTCAAGAGATTCAGTTCTCAACCTATCAACAAATGGTAACTAACAATAGGCACTGTATCTACTTGCAAGGAAAATGAAACAAGCAAACAAGTTCATTTAGATCAACTTTCAAACCAATCCCTTGAGAAATGCATTAGCTTATCTGGTTATTTCATCATGTCACTGGTTTGGCACAAGGATAGATCGAAATGAGTGTAAGTGACTGCAGAAACATGAACTTGGCATACCAGTAATGTTGTTAAATCCAGTATCAGAAATGATTACACACTAAAATGATTACAATGTGTTTATTGTATTCGTCTTGTGCAGATATACAAAATGAAATGTATTCGTCTTGTGCAGATATACAAAATGAAATGTATACGTCTTGTGCAGATATACAAAATGAAGTGTGTGTGTGTGTTTATAACATTGTTTATTGAATGCCCAAATATTACACTGACCCATAACAGAAATGTTAGTGTAATTTTTATTTTTTTTTTTATGGCTACTATGCTCATTTCTGAAACTTTACTGGTTGGTTGGTTTTGTTTAGTGGCATATCAACCTCTATGGGTTATTTAATGCTAAAATCTACATATTTTGAACACAATTTTATGGCTTCAACTAAATATATTTTGAACACAATTATATGCACCTGTATGCCTTCAGCTACAGATAAAATGTGCTGTTGATCATTTTGCCTTTAAATAGGTATTGTTGATCATTTTATTATGAGTAGGTATTGTTGGGTGGTTGATTATGTTTAATGGCATATCAACTTCTATAGGTTATTTAATACCAAAACCTAAATATTTTGTATGTAAATTTGTGTTTTCAACTACAGATATTTTATACTTTCAGAGTAAAGTGTTGTGATCATAAAATGTATTGTTGGTAAAAATGTACTGTTGATTTTTGTTGGGGGGGGGGGGTGTCACTATTTGCCCATATCTTAAAATCTAAAGTTAAGCTTTTTAATATTACTTATTGCTAAATTAAAAGAATGCAAATACTCATTAGAAGTATCTATTCTAAATACAAATTCAAAAAAAAAAAAAAAAAAAAAAATTAACATTGCAAGAAATGTATAAAAAAAATATTTAAACTAACTAAAATGTCCAAAGTGAGAATCTTATGAAAAAATAGTAATAAATGTACATTTTGGCAGAGTCAGAATCTGAATGAGGTTTAGTCAAAATTTAATATTCTCAACAAAAACTCAAAATATTAAAAATGCAGAAGTGCATATTTGTAAGAATCTCAAACGTTCATATTTCTTAATTTGATAGATTTTTACCAAAAGCAAGTGACATTGTTTATTTTCAATAGCATGACCAAACCAGCAAATATAATTTTCAAGTCACCTCAGTCAAAAGCCACTTTAGTAAGGTTAAGAAAACGTGTGTCAATCTTCTTGTAATTAATAATGAAATGGAAAATCACTTCCCTGAGAAAACAGCAAATAACTGTTTAGGTAGAGTGAAGTTCAAATTTAATCATGTATTTTCTATGCATGTTACTCATTAAATACAAAAAGGTAACCCAGGTCTAGACAGTGTCAATACTTGAAAGTAAAATTATTATTCTTCTATGTGTCCCGTCAGGACTTTCACAATCCCTTCAGGATGTTGGTGATCATGATGATTTCTATAATTTCCTGTTCTTTGTAGCTCTTAAGAAATTGTCTTTTTGTTATTTCTCCTAAACCTTGCTCTACAATACATTTACTCAAGCTGTCTTGGTAGGCTATACATTATTTTCCCCTGACCCTTTTGCTTACAATCAGTTCTGTGTGTATCAAATTTTCCAACCCCTCTTCTCATTATGCATGCTAGAAATTTCAACTATCCTTCTTCATGTTAAATACAAATGTCCTTTTTATTTCCATTTTCTCTAACACTTTGTTGTTATTCATGTGTTCAGACCATGGTATTCTCAGAATCTTTTTGTAGATTTTTCAGCTGTAGATACCAAGTTCAGATAGAAAACAATTCTATTTGTAAGAAATCAATTACTGTGCTGCTTAAGGTTTCAGTCCTGTCAATTGAAAATATCAAATAAAAAAAAAAAAAATGTATTTTTATAAATCAGAATTTTTGTTTTGCTGTAATGACAGAAAAAAAATTACATGTAGGAACTTTTAAGGTCTACAATTTTTGTTAGTTTTTTAAAACACCACACTACCTTGCATAATGAAATATAAACAGAATTAAAAAAATACAAAGAGGAGAGAAATATGAAAATCTAGTTACCATTTATAAGGCACCCAGCCTAATAACTAAAATGTCAAAGCTTACGCAACAAAAATTAATAGTGGCCTACTTATTCAGGTCTAATCACAGGCTTCTGGAAATAGAACAGAATCTACTAGAATATTTGTAAAATAAAAACCTGTCTATATTAGAGAGAAAAAAGGTTTTTAATGAAATAATTTCAATTTAATAAATTATCAAATGTTATAAAATTTATTTTTGTAAAGCAAGTGAAATTACAAGGTGCAACAGTATTTTCGGGGTGCTCCACCAAATAAATGCCACTAGTGTGAAAACATCAGAGTAATCAAAACTGACTGACTACAAATACAGAAACTATGAGGTGGTGCTGAAAAGTTCTGGGCCCAATCTACTTCCAAAAATTTGACCAAAAAACAATTTTAAATCCCCTTTTCTCTCAGGCTGAGAGATTTTCAGCAACCACTTATATATTTATAGCAAAGAGCCCAAATGGGAAACTTCATTGACATTAGAGCAGAGGTTTTTCTGGGTGACATCTTTGCCCCTTTTCTCTTTGGTATCACCCTTGAATATGTATTGAGAATGTCACTTCATCATCATCTAAGTTTTACTTTATCACCAACAAAAAAGTTGACTATACAGATGAACTAGCTTACACTGCAGACACCATTACCAATGCCATATGCTCTCCTACTTCATCTAGAAAAGGCTGCTAATGATGTTGAACCATTTCAGTGCCTGTAAAACTGAATTAATAAGCTTCAACTATCAAGGCTCAATACAGCCTGTCTCAGGTGAGTCAATAAAATCAGTCAAATCTCTTACATACCTAGGAAGCAAAATTCTCCTGAAAAGGATGTGAAAATCCACATAGCTAAAGCCTGGGCTGCCTTGAATAAAATGGATGTAATCTGAAAATTTGATCTACCAGACAACCTTAAGCAGACATTCTTTCGTGCTACTGTAGAGTTAGTTTTAATGTATATGTGTTCGTCTTACCTGGTTTTTGCACATCTGCATGTTGAGAGCGCTTCCTCTCAACTGAGAAAAACACTGGTGTTATATACTTCTCCTAGTCCCAGATCTGCACTAACTATTGGCTAATACCTGTCCAGTATCATTCATATGCAAATAGGCAGTGCCACCTACTCTAAGTAGGTCTTCTCTCAACAGTCCATTGTGGAAGGGGACACAACTCCTGGGGCTTATAGCACCACATACAACCAAGTCTTTCATTGAGCTGACCAGATTACAAGGTACCACTGTTTGGACATTAACTAAAACCCTTGAGTCTAAGCTTGATGGTACATACACTAAGATGCTGAGAGCTGTACTTAACATCTCTGGGAGTCAACATCCAACAAAATCACAGCTCTATGGACCTATCCCTGATATTTCTACAATCTTACATGAACACAGAATGCACTTTGCAGGACACTGCTGGTGGGCAAAACAAGAACTTACAAGTTATATACTGCTCTGGACAGCTAACCATGATGCAAGTATTTTAAACAGGAGTAGAGGTTATTTACACTATTTACATAGTCCTCATCTTTACTGTCATACTCACAAAGTTTGGGCTATTGTAAGCTCCAGCCTTCTTCACGTTATATATTTTGAGCCAAAACCTTTATTTAGTCCCTATGGATAGATTGTTCTAATTCCACATGTCATGCCTTTTTTTTAATATTTCAGTTTCAGTTAATTTCCTTAAGTAACTTCAAGTTCACTCTACTGTGGCCAGGTATTGAACTCTCAACTCTTTGGGTAAAGTTACTTTTTGGATTACTCAACCAACGCTTTTATCCACTAGTCCATATATCCTTGGGGTCTTATAAACCTAATATCAATAATTTAAATAACTCTTTTAACCAGAGCTCATATTACAATTTTTTTTTTTTATTATTGCAGTTTTCCTCTAGCTCTATTGGTTCACATAAGAGTATTCATGTATATGCTTGGCTGGCTGAGAATTAGCATATGTGTCAATTCCTTAAGTTTTCATATTTTCCAGTGATGTTCTCTGCCTATTATTTCAATTTCAGGGCAGTGACCTCATTTTTCCCTTCATAGTTAGCCATGCCTGATTTTTCTTCTTCATCTCATGTTATGGCTTTGAAATTTCAATGTATATCACTGGAAGAAGACCAGAAAATACAACAAAGATGAGGACAACAGTCAAAACGATTTAAATAGTGTAAATAGTTACAATACCTCATCTAAGAAATATAGACAGAAGGAGTAAAGGTTTGTTTCTGGTTTAGGATTGGCTTTCTGATTTCATCTAAAGTTGTAATTCTTTCAATCGCAGTAGTCGTGTGTGTCTTAGTGGCATTATCCTCTTGCTTGGGGTGGATTTTTTTTTTTTAAACAAACAAAAAAACCCCACTATTTTTGCTTTTCTTATTGGTTATGTTTGTGTTTTTATTCCAGTTCGTTTCTAGAATAATTACAACCATGGTTCTGGTTTTAATCCATGGCCTAATTTTTTTCCTGTTTTTTTACCCAAGAAGCTACTGAAGATTTTCAATGAATGTAATGCATCTCCCAGCAACTCTTCAGACTTAAGTGTCTCCCAAATTTCCACATACCAGCAACATGACTCCAAGTACAACCACCAGATGATGCTAGTTTACTGAATCTTATCCTGTCCTTTCAACTTGACCCCTAACAATATTAGTTCAGGTTATCCCTCTGTTCAGAGCCATCTTGTTCTCTTCCAGTGACCAACAGGAGTTATGAGATGAAACAAAATTGAATTCAAGTTTTATTTATGTAAGTTATAATTAACAGTTGTATAGAAAGTGAGAGATTTGTTAGTTCTATATTAAGAATGCATCTGCATTAGATATTGATTTTCTTAAAAGTCGGTCTAATGCATGAACAATCATATGAATAGAGCACCAAAGACAGAATTTATGAATGGCATAACATACTTTCTGCTTCATCGTGCACAAGTACTTATCTCTATTATGCAATCTGAAAGTGCAATTGAAAATTTTATGTTTTAAGATCAAAGCGTAGTATCAGTTCTTCAGATAAAAGAAAGGATTGATGGATTTGTTTAACTGCACATCAACTCCTTATTGGTCATTTAATGCTGAAATTTAATTTTGGGGGGAGATTTGAGATAAAAATAGGATATGTTATTCTGCTTTCACAATTGAATACATAGTAGATACTCAGCTTTTGTGCAAATACATGGTTGTGTGGACAGTTACTAAAGGCTGTGAAATGTGTGTTTTATGTCATTTTGTAGAAGTTATATTTTGGAATACAGTGTGATTTCTTTAAAAAATTGTCAGATATTACATGGATTAATGTAATGAAAGATTTATTTCATGTTGGTTGATTTTGTTTAGTGGCATATTAACTTCTATGGGTTATTTAATGCTGAAATCTGAATAATTTGAAGGCAATTGTATGCCTTCAACTACAAATAAAATGTATTGCTGGTATTTTTACAATAAAAATATGTTTTTATACTTTCATAGGGTTTTGTTTTTGTTTGGGTGCTCACTATTTGCCCATAGCTGGGACCCCTAACAGGTGCTACCACCCCAGGTCAAGGTGGACCTGGACACAACAGCAATTATGAGGTGGTTCCACATTTCTCAAAACCTCCTCTCTCCTGATCAGAGACCTTTCTTCCAGATGTAGTTTATTGTGATATCCAGGCTTCTAAAAGAAATGAAGTATTGCATGTAGACAGCTATGGACATTTGGAAATCTTTCATATGATTGAATGTAAATAGAAATATTGGTTGTTATTATAAAAAAAAAAAAAAAAAAAAAAAACTTTAATCATTACTGGCGAAAAGACATTTTACACTTCTAACATATTTTAATGATTATATCCCTCTGTATCCATTATACAGATGTTCAAGAAGCAGGGCTAATTAAATAGAATTGACAATATTTTGTATAAGGAGGAAAAGGCAAAATAATAGAAAACAAGTCAATGCAAGGCAAAGTAAATCAACTAGAAGACAGTAAAAAAAAAAGTTCATAAAATAGAGTGTTTAAATTAAAATTAAATTCATAGAAAATTTTAAAGATTCATGTCAGGATTTCTTCCTACTCAATAAAAATTCTCCTCTCTTATATGCACACATTTTTTTCTTCCTTCCTTTGGAGTCAGGAGTATCCCTTTTGCATGTGAACAATATTTATATTGTTTTATCCTGTTCTTCCTTTTGTTATTGAGAATTTTGTTAATTCTGCTTAATCATTCGTGCTTCTTTAACAAATATTTCTGGCATTGATAGCACAAATTTATGTTTTTTTTTTTTTACAATGCAACGTAGCAATGAGCAAATAGTAGTCATGCCAGTTTCTTTCTTCATACCATTTGTCCTTGCTTTGAATACTGCTGCTACATCTAGTCTAGTACTCTAGCTATATATTTAGAGATTCTTGATTAAATCCAAAGAAGAATCTGCAATGTTATTGGTCCTGACCTGGTATTTCAGCTTCAGTCACTTTCCCACTACTGTAACATGGCATCCCTGTGCCTTTTCTATAAATACTTTCATTAGAATTGTTCTGATGAACTTTCCACTATAGTACCTAGACTTTATGAATTTAATCCCTTAGCCAGGCAGTGTGTACTTGGACTCAGTGGACATGGGTGAGCAATAACTGAACATTACTAAAAATAATAATGGGACAATATCCCCCGACATTTGCAGTAGAACAAGAATACTTTACCCATATAGATTAAATAAAGGTTTCAGTTCACAATTCCCCGTAGGTTACCCAGATGTTACCTTTTTTATTTCATTATTTACATTGTATTTATTTCCTTTACATATACCAACACTTCTAAATTTTAATAGACACCATCACACTATTAGACATCATGTCTTAAGATCTTGTTACCTGCCACACTACAAATTTAACGCCTAAAGATCTGTGTTGATGATATTGACGTAATTAAAAACAACAGATTCTAATTTTAAGCAACTAAAGAC
The DNA here is from genome assembly GCA_963932145.1 of Acanthosepion lycidas. Taxonomy (NCBI): domain Eukaryota; kingdom Metazoa; phylum Mollusca; class Cephalopoda; order Sepiida; family Sepiidae; genus Acanthosepion; species Acanthosepion lycidas. The sequence goes on along the minus strand of OZ010606.1, from coordinate 982,824 downwards.
AAGATGAAGTCATAAGTGACAATGGCTGTTTGGTGGATCACAATTTTCCTTTTTGTTTATGAAAAAAATGAAGAAACAACAAATTCACTTAGAGGTTTAGTTTAAGCAAAAAGTCAAATGTCGGTTTTGTAAAGCACTCCCAATACAAAGTCAGTGAAGACATTTCAGGTTTGATAAAGAGAACAGAATTCAAATCAGGGCAAAGAGCTCTTTTTACAGACAACATAAATTCAAATATAATTGGTTAACATACTTTTGACATATTTACGTCACTTATTTCTGACTCGCTGAATAAATGTAATTTTAGAATAGCACTTCAACTCTGACAAGTGTCAAATAGAGAAACTACTTGATAAAGTAAAATCCTAGTTTTGAATTCAATATTCAACATTATAAATTTTAGTTCTGAATATTTGTCAAGAAATTCCAAACTGGTCCAGACATTCAATATTCTGATGTTTGCGTAATGCAATATAGTTATGTTTCAATCCCTAAGGTATTGGACAAAATGCTATAAATATTATTTCATAAACTGTTCCACTTTAAATTAAGAGTCAGGTCTTTTCTTACAAGAAACTATAAAAAAAAAATGTAAATTTACATATAAGTTCTATAACAAACTTATCCAATTTAGAACTTTTATTCAATTTCTTAGGGAAGTGAAAAAAACAAAAAAAAAACCCTCTTCATCTTGAAACAGTTGTTCACCAGTTTTGTTTCAAAATCTATTTCTTCTAGTAGGACAACTTCACACAAAAAACATTCACTTTCTTTATGCTTAAAAAAAGAAGAAAAAAAAAAGAAAAGATAAACCGGTTTCTAAATATCAGTGACAAAATTGAAAAAAAATGAGAGAACATACTTTCCCACACATCTCTTTATATTAAAAAATGACAAACTGGTTGCACAGTGTAACTAGAGTCCACCCACTGCCCCTTAACACTTGTAATACTAAAAAGCACTTCATGTAGGAAATTTGTTAAATCCAGTTAAACAGCCTTCACATATCAAATGAGGATTTTTTTTTTTTGGCTTCATTTGTTTCTGTCAACAACAATGGTGGAGGAAAGAAGTGTCTATTTTCATTAGAGAGGAAGATTATCCTTGTCATTTATTAGGCTCTTTTCATGGAAAAGTCCCCACTCTCTAAATTCTCCCACCAACACTTACAGATGGAGTAAGTTCCCTGGTCTATGACAGCAGATCAGTAACACCCTGATTTAATATTATAGACAATTATAATAATCTGCCTCTGAGAATGAAAAAAAAATAAATAAATAAATAGAAAATTTTGCAGGACTTGATTGCTCAATCCAGACCAGAAAACCAGATTTAATCATTTCAAACAAAGCAATAAAAAAAAAAAAAAGTAACAAATTATGCAGCACCTTATTCAATCACTTAGAACAATTACTTCACTACTTATGAAATGTAAAAACCACCTTAATTGGAAGTAATATAAAGTAACAGATGGCTATTAAAAAAAAAAAAAAAAAAAAAAAGCATTGTTGGTTATTTACAGCTAACTTGTTTAAGTAATGCCCAGACTATTGTTTGCATCACATGGCAATAATTCTAAGTAAATTGATGCACTAAAAGTAACCAACTAATCGTTTTAAATTCTTAATATCAGTGCTAATAAAAAATATGTTGAATCAATTTCACCAACACACCACAGTATGAAATTAATAGTGAAAAGCTGGATGTAAGTGTAAGCATACAGTAAATTGCAGTGTACAAGTAGAGTTTTCAAGCCTAAAAAATCTTTCCAAAACTAGGGGTTGATTCATATGGAAGCTATAAAATGCAAACCTTCCCCAACGTCTTGTAAACAAGTAGAACAACACTCCTATCAATTACTGTACACCACTTACCATACTTCCAGCAAGCTATCTCAAATATCCCAGTAAAACTTGTGTTTGGTGAATATATTTGGCATATTTAACACAGAAATTAATATAAAATAATAAAATAATAACACAAATTCAGTCTTTCATTAATGCAACAACACACATTGTGTCCAACAGCTGATATACTAAGTGTAAACACTGACCAAAGTGTTGTTTAACTCAGACAGCCAAAGCAGTACTATCAAAAAACTACTGGTGTGATTTGTAATCTAGGGTATTAATATTTTCTAAGAATTGATGTTGACTATAATATGCTTATCAGTAGACCTGATGAATTTTAAGGTTTGCTAAGTTATGCCAATACAATATACAGTATCTAAAATAGTATGTTGTAGGTTGTTTACAGTGCATATAGAAAGATATTACAGTTAGTGTGGCAATATACAGGAAAATGGTGACCATATGTACTTTTAGCACAGGTTATTGTATATTGTAGCCTAACTTCATTTACCAATAGGTTTTGAGCAACTGGTAGCCTACTGTATGTTTGGTGGTTGACCTATATGACAGGCCTAACTCAGAATTTTGATTTGACTTGTATGCTGCAATTTACGATATTTTCTTTATTCTCAACACTGCAAATTACTTATTTTTAATTAGATAATCATTAATCTATTAAACAATCTAATTTTATACTTAATGAGAGCAGTAATCATAGTAATTATACAATCACTTTCCAAGAGAAATTTGCTGAAATTAAGCAATAGAAAAAAATGGATTTTATTTTAAAGTGCAATTAATATGACAATGCAGAGATTAGCATGCTTGTCTCACAAGCTTTTGACAGTATCCAATAGTTATTGATTGTTCTATATATCTGGCTTGCAACAAATGTAAATATATTTTTCTTTTTCTTTTAGCATAAGATAAAAAAAAAAAACAAAAAAAAAACAGAAGATATCCCAAAGTTATTTTTTTTGCACACTTTAAAGTTGGGTTGAACTGATTAATTAGTACTTTAATTATTCTCAATAAAGATTGGAGGAAAAAAAAAAAAGAAAAAAATGAAAACAATTTTAATTTTGCTTAAATTCATTTTATATCTAAGATAACATGATTCTTAAATTAGGAATGAAATTTCTGTGATGTAATAAAGGATAACAGAGTATGGAAATCTGTTAATTGAAGAAGGAAAAAAGCAAGCCACTGACTAATTGGAAAATGCTATGACCAATTACCAGCTGATTAATCAATAAAACTAGAAGCAAATTTCTTGTCTAAATTACTTTTTATATGAGGTTACAAATGTTTCAAGTATTTATATGCACAACTTGGAATTGTTTTCCCAAAGATCTTCATAAACAACAATAATAAAACATTAGAAATTTATTAAGTTCTGCATCTTCTGAGAAGTCAGTCATGTATCAAAAGACATGATTGCCCAAGTGCGCATCATGTACGGCACTTAACTAGTAATAAACTTAAGTAAATACTACTTAAATGAGTACCCACAATAAACTAGTACTTCTTTCATACTAATTTCAGTTACTTTTTATTAAAACATTGTAGACCATTATTCTATAGCTGCCAGCAGTGTGAATCAAAAAGCTTCCCCATAACAAATGGGTTCAAATCGTACTGAAGGTTCATTCTTTATTTTTGATCAAGGCTGATTACAGCTGCAGACTGACAACCCGAGAAGTTGCAATAAAAACAACACACAAAAGTTAAAATGAAATACAAGATGAGAATAATAATCACCTTTTACAGAGTTAGGATTAGTAAGAGTTTTGTTATTTACCAATTTAGAAGTTGTAGTAAGGAAACTTGCGAACTCACCCAACAGGAAAAGAAACTACCTGTAATATGTGTTCTGAGTATGCATTTGAGACCCCCCCCACATACACACAGGTCACAACATATTTAAATTTTCTGGGTTGACTAATGACTGACATCCCGATAAAATAAAAGCCTGGTGATCCTTTGGTGAAGGCAGATTTTTTTCTCATTTTCTGGCAAGATAATTGATTTGTGGTAGATTAGTTATTTGTGGCAAGGTCTATCACTACTGGCAAGAACTATTACTTCCAGTGAGGAATTTAACTTGTACTGTCTCACATACAAGACAAAGAAAAATCCACACAGATATTACAAAATAGGAAATATTTTACCAAACCTAAGTTGTGGGTGATGAATTATTTTACACCCTCTAACCTCTCTCTTACAGGTTGAATGTAGGGAGCCTCATACAGGTCTATCAATACTTCCATGGAAAGTGCTTAGACAAACTATATTCCTTGGTTCTGCCAGATATAACCTTCACAAATAAGACCTGCCATACCACTTACATTGCAGCAAACTATCCACATTCCCCCTGTGGTCAGAAGTAAGTTCTACTCGAACAGCTTCTTCTTGTGAGCCAATGCTCTGTGGAACAGACTCACAAGAGGATGTTTCTCTGATGACTACTATCTTACCCTTTTCAAGTCTAGAGTTAAGCATTATTTTCCCCTCCTATCTATATCAACTATCCCTTAACATAATCTGCTATCTTGAGTGGCACCCAGTCCTTGTACAGGCTGAACCTTACTGTAAAAAAATAAAAATAAAAATTTGACATGCCAGTGATTTTCTTTTCAATTAAAAAATTTTTTGTATTTTTTTTTTTTATTATTTAACAATTGACAGAATAGTAAGTTTTTATATCCAATGTTGATTTTAACTAACAATTTCAAATTTAAATATTAAAAAAAAACAAAAAAAACATACACAAATTACAAAGTCATGAATTCATGATTTTGAATTCCAATTCTTTTTTGGCACTGTCAGATTGAAATTTGGTTATTAAAGTTTTCAAAACTTCTAAGAGCTAAAAATCTTAAAAGTTTATAAGTAGAGTTCCCCTTCATTTGCTATAAATATTAAAATGAGGGTACATAAAAAAGTATTTAACATGAAAGACATTAACTATTTGAATATGATTTCTAATTATTTACTAAAACTATTTTTGTTAGGCTTTTCTATTTAGAAAACCCAAATTTCTACAGATAAAAGTTGCATTGTCTGTAAATTAATTAAATTATGAATAGATTAGACTTCCCACTCAAGAGAAAAACGATGCTGACAGGGAGGAAGTTCATTTGTATTGTTACTGTTAATAGTAAAGCAATATTGGCTTCAGGCAGACTAATCAGAGGAGCAGTGAGGGAGTCAAATAGAAATCCTGAAGAAAAAAAAAAAAACTACAAGTCAGTGTGAGAAGAAATTTGAAGATTAGGACTCATTTGTCTTTTTTTTTCTTTTTGGAAATTCATCAAATTCTTTTTGAATTACTTAAGCCAGCTGCAGAATGAAAACTGGAAATAGAGCTGCAGATGGAAATGATCATCAGATATTTTAATTGAAATCTATTTTGACTATTTTTCCTTGAGGAGATGTGGGTAGTATTGGAGCAAGAAATTTTTGTAGTGGAATAAGTGACTTACTGGAGATGATTTATAGTAGGCACTTCCACAAAAATAGTGATGCATAAGGTTTAAATTAATTTAAGAAAATGGAAAGGCTTTAACTGAAAGCTGAAGGATTAAATTTACTATTTCCAGTAAGCAAAATACTCTGGTGTATTTTCAAACAGAAATTATATTGATTGGAATAGATTTTTTTTTTCAGTAACATCAAAGTTATCAATTTTTGAGACATTTGTAAACCTTGATTAGTTTTTGGTTCTAAAAATCTCACAAAACTAAAATACTTTTCTGAAACTTTATTTCAGTAAATGGTTTTTCTGTTTGACAAAAAATAAAATTATTTAAATTCTGCAAGTAGCACTTATTTTAAACACAAGGCCAGAATTATGAGCACCCATTAATTGGTGAGTTGGTTGATTTTGTTTAGTGTCATATCAACACCTCTATGAGTTATTCAATGCCAAAATCTAAATATCTTTAATGCAATTTTATGCTTTCAACTACAGATATTTTGTATATAATTTTATAATTTCAGTGGAAATGTGTTTTTTTTAGACATATAGTTTGTAGATGATAAAATTAATTCTTGGTAATTTTGATATAAAAATGTTTTTTTTATACTTTTTTTTTAGTGTTGTATTGATTGTCATTTTGCTATAAGAATCTATTAGTGGTAATATTTTTTTTTCTTTTTTATAAAAATGTATTGCTGGTATTTTTACTTTAAAAATGCTTTGATTTTTATTTGGAGTTTCACTATTTGCCCATAGCTGGACCTTAACAGGTGCTACCACTTTTAGTCAAGGTAAACCTGGGAACAACAGTAATTAAGATGTGGTTCCATGGAGCACTCAGTGAGGACTGAATTCACTACTAATGATCTGTCAAACGAGGTTGGAGTTTGGTAGGTTTCTGTGTGCATTTAAATAAATCCTAATTGAGCTATGGTCAGAGAGGTGTGACGCAAGTCTTCTTGATAGGTATGTAGTGGTACGTCTAATGTAATTATTATTAATTTGATCATGAATTAAAAAAAAAGAGAAAATTAAATTAAAAGAAAACTTAATTGCAGTATCATGTCAGTCGTTTTAAGGAAACTGGTATGAGTGATTGCTGCCCAAATACACAAATATATATGATGATCCAGATTCACTTCTACTGTAGATTATAACCTTTCCTTTGTGATTGAATTCAAAATTTTCTAATAAATGAAAAGGAAAAAATGATAAAATAGAATTCAAAAGGAATTGTTAATTTCTGAGCAAAATTCATTTGTTTTTGGAGTTCAACAATTTTAAGAAGATTAATGCAGTTTAAAGTTTCGGATAACAGTGAAATATGGTAAAACCTAAAAATTAAGAGCAAAATTCAAAAAAAAAAAAAAAAAAAATAAATAAAAATAAAAAAAAGTTGTTGTTTCAAGGATATTATACCAAAACACAAGAGTTCAATCAAACAAGGCCAAGGTGTTTAGTTTTAGAACATAATCCGATTACTAACAATGGTTTTTCATTTTTAACCATTTTTTTTTTTTTTTACTTATTCCATTTTTCCATTTAAAAAAAAAAAATTCAAAAATGCTTAATTATGGAACTGTCCTTGAAAGTTGGTAGGGACAAAGACAGCGAATTATCATTTCTGGAATTTTAATCCTGATTTCATTCTATTTTTAGACGAGAGATCAAGAATGCTACTCACAAGAACAAAAAGGAAAAAAGTTCAGCCATAGCAGACATAACATGGCTGATAACAGTAAGCTAAGGAAAGAAAAACTCCAACATTTGTAAAATTCAGAGTTATAAACATACATAGATGGTTCAGAAGTTTTAAGTTTGCTTAATGAAATTGGAACATACCTTCCCTAAACAAAAGTTATCAGAAAGTGACAGAAGGCTAACTTTTACAGAAGGAACCTGCTATAAATATTTTAAAATTAAAGAGTTTCTTTCCTTCCATTAAAAACTACTTTAATTCAGAGAGCTGTGTTCAAATCCCAGTTGAGTTCATTATATTCACTTATGCACAAATACCCTTAAGAAAGAATCCATCTCTTCTCCTCCCAGCTATGTGTTGAATAGCAGGACAGATTGGGTTCTTTAGGGAACTCTATTACTGTGTGACTCGCATCTTGAAGCCAAGAGGAGAAAAAGGAAGAGTATCCTTTCCAAAAGTGAGGTCATAAAATCACACATGTGATCAGAAACCTTTTCTGGCTTCTTTTTTATTCATTATTATTTATTGGTTTTATTTCATTTTCCCTCACAGATCTTAAAAAGCCCACTGCAGTGTTATTATGTCATAACATCAATGTAAATAAAGCTATTCCCAACTTTTGAAACTTTTTCAGAATTGATCAAGTGATAAGATTTTATATGCTAGGCAAAAGTAGAGATGAATGAAATGTCTTTGCATTTATAAATTCTATTTCTTCAATTTATAGCCATTTTACTAAGAATTTCTGTTGAATAATAGATAAATGCTGGAAAGGCCAGTTTATTACAAGATTACACTTAAGCGATCTTAATAAGCTATCTTATTAAGCATTTTTTTCTCGTAAAACCTATCTATTAATATCATTACAAATGCCATTCAAGCACAAAAACTGAAAGTTATTTTTTAATAATGGCTTAAATTTAAATTTTATTTTTTAACAGAAACATTTTTAGAATTACTTTAAAATAATCATGAAATCCAAAACATGAAAAAGAGACTTGGAGCAAGAGAAATTTGGTTCTACAGAAGGACCATGGACCAAACATGTGAGCAACAACAAATATCTAGAAACAATGGCAATAAAAAGGACACTTATAATTACACCAGGAAGAGAGAATTGAAATTTCTGGGACACATGAGGAAAGAGGGTGTGGAAAATTTGATACTCACAGGACAGATTGAAGGTAAGAGGGCCAAAGAAAAGCAACATACAACCTACCTGGTGAGCTCAAGTGAAGACGGAGCAGGGTTTGGAAGAGATGGCAAAAAAGACAAAAGTTATTAAGAGCTACAAAGGACAGGAAATTGTGGAGAACCATAATCGCTAACATTCTGAAGGGACAACCACACAGAAAGAGAAGAAGCATAAACACTGTTCAATATTAATTCAAATGATAGCTCAGCTAAAGTTGAAGTCATTTAATCAGTCAGTTAAGTGCTGTATATAATACATGCTTGGGCAATCAAATATCTTTTGATACATGACTGACGAGGCAGATTTTTTTACCACAGCAGGTTGCCATTTCTTTCTCCAGTAGACTTGTTGCCAACCAAGGCTAAAGAACTCAGTCTGTCCTGCTATTCAGCCTATAGCAGAAGGGAAAAAGAGATGGATTCATACCTTTCCCAACGGTATTTGGGTGTAATATAATGAGCTCGCCTGGGATTCAAATGCAGCTCTCCGATTTGAAATAGTTCATCTGTCAAGTTGTTCCATGACATTTTGCATAGGAACTGCTGTTTCATCCACCAAAATGTCATCGATATGTGAAACCACAACATTTTCTGTGCTATCCATCTTTTCTAGTACTGTCCTAAGTATAGCTGCCATGACTTTTGGCTCAATATTTAATCCAAACCCTAGGCAGATCATACAATAATTCTTTCCCTTAAACTGAACCAACTGGTATTTTCACAATTTTATATCCACAGATATGCAGCTTTGAGGTCCACAATGGTGGAAATTCCTGTCATTCATCTCCACTTCCGTATTGGTTTACCGCACTCATCTATCATCTCTCCACACAAGTGACATGACATGTACTCATTCAGTTCATGGTAGACCAGCACTGGCCTGACTTTATTTCTTGTCAGCTAAACTGTCATTAGTGGCAACACTTCAGTTGCATCTTCTGTCCACAGAGTAAGAATTCACTCTTCAGGCCACCTCTTCAATTCTTGTTCAAACTCTGCTGACAACTCTTGTATAATAGGCCACTTTATCCTTAGGCACTGGAGGACCTGCTGCCCATGTTCCACTCAACTGTCCAATTCTTAACATCAAACTCTGTACAGAAGTCTTTATCTTCAATTCTACAAGTATTCCTTTTACTGTTTTTACCATCTGTAACTTGCTATTGTATACTTATCATACAATATTTCTCACCAGTACCATCTTTATTAATGGTGATTCCTCCAAGCTGCATTATCAGATCCATTCCCAACTCCGCATTGATACTTGCAATCAAATGGTCAATTATGATGGCCTTTGGATTTAGTACCAGCCTAGTATTTCCAACGCAACAGTGCAAGTTCCTCTGCATCTTACTCCTCTCCTATCAACTGTCATTATATTGCTCCTTTCATTCCATCTATCCACCAGATTGGAATAGTATTAGTGTGGTAGTACAGCCAGTATTGACAAGGTCTTTTACTCTTCTTCTCTCTACCAATATATCTATTAATGGCTGACACACTGAAAGGGTAGTCACTGGCACAGTGGCTTCTCTCGGTCCGTTTCTCAGTGGACAATATTTTGCAATATGCCCTGCCTTACGACATCTGAAACAGTTTGGTTTGGATCTTGGCCAGTTTTTACACAGTATGTTCTAAATGGTTTTGTATATCCCTCAAACTGTATCTAACTTGATTCTGCCTTCGCAAGTTTGTGTTTTGTTTTGTTGGCAGTCAGCACCCTAGCAGTAGGGATCAATTCACTAATATCCATTTCATTTATCCCAGACAACTGCTGAAGGGCTGAGATACTCTCTGAGAAGTCATTAACAAATGTTAACTTCACAATCTGATCCAGCCTTCTTCTGACAAATCCTGCCAATCTCCACATGTTGGTAGCATACACATCTACTGATTCTACAGTCCATCTGTCTCTGCTTTCCATATGCAACAAATGGTCCTTTTACAGTGCATGTCTTATCTGCACCCTTATCATCCTCACCCATAGAGAGCTAAAGCATCCCCTTCCAAAAACAAGGCAATAAAACTTGCAAGGTCAGGGATTTTTTGCAACCATGCAACCAATTCTTCCTTTGCCAACCAGGCAATTATGTCTTCCTTGCTACTGAAAGGCTTCACCATGTCAGTGTTTAATCGTAATTTCCCATCCATGGTAGCCAAAAATAGCTTGTTTTAGGGGGTAAAACAATTTGTTTTTCTTTCCTTTTCCAGACACTTCTTGCTTTCCTTCATTCTTCCTCTTTCATTGTACTTCATTCATTCATCCAGCAGTCTGTGATGTTGCTTGAAGCTGGATCAAGCCTCTCACCAACAAACAAGTTAGTCATTTCCATAAAGGAAACAGTCTGCTTTTAATGCCCAAATTATTAACATTATGTTGGTTGAAATTTTAGAAATTTTTTTCTTAAAACAGTTTTTCAGAAAATTAATTTTTGCAAGTCCATTGTTATTGTTCTTTTTTAGTATTGATAGAGAGTTTCCTTGCTAATCTTTTGTTTAAGATCATGTGGAAAATTAAGTTTCATCATTTACCCTTCTAGTTACATGTGCTATTATTTTTTGTTGGAGGTGTTTGAATGATAAGTTATTGTTTAACTAAGAAAACAAACCTTTGATAATAGACTAATAGTGGCAAATGTTTATAAAAAAACAATTTTCATTTTATAAAATTAGACCAATATTTTTTTAGTCTTAGCCTGGTCTGTGCAAGGTCCTCAAAAATAGAGCGCACAAGAAAGATCTACCCTTACAAGACCATATTTATTAATTCTCATTACTACACACAAGTGAAATTAACCTGAGAAGATTCTATCATTTGAATTTCTTTAATATGCATTAAGATTTTTTTTAATCATTTCACCCCAAGCAAGGCAATACTAGGATGCAAGGTGTTACTGAGTGTAACAGAATATAGGAACAACTACTATTAAGGAGAGAGGACAATTAAAGAACAAGAATTAATAAGACAGAAGATAACAATTGACACTGCATTTGAATTTTTGAAGATCAAAGTAGGCTGGAAGCAAGAAACCAGAAGAGAATTCCACAAACAAGAAGTGTGATAGAAGAAACTGTTAGCATAGATCTTATGGCTACATGTAGCCATTTTGGCTGTAAAAATGACGAGACCTTGCCGCCAATCTAGTACTATGCTTAAATTCATAAAGTCTAGGTACCATAAAGGAAAGCTATCAGAACAATTACCATGAAAGTATTTATAGAAAAGGCACAGGAAGCTACATTACAGTGGTGAGAAAGTGACTGAAGCAAAGTTGTCAGGACCAATAACATTGCAGATTCTTCCTTTGATTTTATCAAGAATTTCTAAATATATAGCAGGAGCACCAGGCTAGATGTGGTATCAATAGTCAAAGAAAGGACAAATAGTAAACTTATAAGCATGCAAGATTCTGGAAAGAAAAATTGTCTAGCATGACAGTGAGCCAACTTTTTTAGCATTTTTTTTTTCTTAGCAATTGATTCAATATATTCTTTCCATTTCATGTTAGTTGAAAATGTTAGTCCAAGGAGGTACAATGAGTCACTCTCCTGGAGGTTAGCATCAGCCATGCTGATGGCCAGTAAAAAAGGTTTTATCAGATGATTAAAAGAGAGTAGTTTCGTTTTTGAGGCATTAAAATTACCAAGCCACTCCTTGCCCCATTTAACAACAGACTGTAGGTTGATTTTTGAGATCAGCTGCTAATTTGACAGTATCGCACAGATCAGACTTACTATTAAGACAGGTGTAAATAGTTGTGTCATCAGCATAGAAGTTCATTTCTTAGTCCTCAATTTTTATGACCATAAAACTTGCACACAAAAGTATTTCAAAATAAACTAGATGTTTCCTTCCACTATTTTTATGACCAGAATCCAAGGTAATGAAAGTGTAAAAATTCCTGTTTCTGGAGGCTACATGCACATTGTCATGTACAATGGTTCAATTTAAAAAGTACAGTAAACAAAAACATTTTACAAGTCTTCTTAATAACACTGATCTATATTAGCTAAACATCAACTCCCAAGAAAACTTATTTTATGATTTCTTATATTTAACCAACATATTAATCCATGAAGTCATGTCTGTTTTGAAGCACATTAATATATTTTTTTTAATCATTTCACTCCAAGTAAAATGACGATGCCACTAAAATGCAAGTGGTTACTGGAAGTGAAAGAGAATGAGAAGGATTTAGGAGAAGGAACCGGAAACCCAACCTTAAACAGAAAACAAGGGATAAACCTCTAATCCTGTTCAAAAGACCTTTTGAACTGGACATATGAACGATAATTCCACATCTCAAAAATTCCAAACATTCAATACTTTTTTCTTTAATATTTATACTGAAACATTATTTAATTATGAAAACTATTTTCCTAAAAAATATTTATTTTTCAAAAGGGACATGTTTTTGTTTTAAGCTTCTTAATTTTCTTTACACTTCTGGTCAGCACCTCCCCATTTCTTGAAAAGTGATAAGGTCAAGAGTGTAGTTAGAAGACATCTTACAAATGTCACTTTGGTTCATGTGTGTATACAGATTCCTCAACACTATCACATTTTGTGATTGTAAGAAAGTGACAATATTTGGCATACATCTATAAATAAAGTAAGGAATGAAGAATAGGAAAGAAACACTATTAAACAAAATGTGCCATTTGTATGAAAATCAATCTAGCTTGAATGGTTTCTTAAGAATTATTTTCAAAATTATAACTGTATTTTCCTCATTCTAACGCAAAAACTAGGAAACTCCTTAGACCACCCAACAATTCATAACTAAAATTATGTTAGGAGGGAAATATGACAGTTTTCTTAATTAACATTAATTTATACTGCTGAGAGGAAAATAATAAAAATTATAATCCTTGCAACAAATTGTTCTACTTTGGACAAATAACCAGACTATATCCAATGATCTAAGTACACAATAGATAAAGAAAAAAAAAAATGAAAGAAAAGGATTGTTATCAAAAAGAACACTGTAGTGTTGTCATAGTAGAGAGAGAGAGAGAGAGAGAGAGAGAGAGAGAGACAATACACTTTGGAGTTCAACTGCAGTCAATTAGTCTCACTTGTTTAATGATTTAAATGAACTAAGAATTGTGGAAGACAAACAGGTGAAAAACAATCCATAGCAAATAAACAGCACTTATGACTGTGATCAATAATTAAACTGATCAAATACACATAGGAGTACATCAGTACAATGTACCCAGAATATTTGGATCTCAGAAATATGGAGCATTTCTGCAATAAGGTGTCACCTTGACAACCACATGCCAAAAGTGAGCAAGTCATGGTTTCAGATTGTTCAATCCACAATTAGCCTTTGTTTAAATTACTAAATATGGGTATTAAGTGGGTTCAAAGTTGATCTTTCAAACAAACATAACAATTTCCAATGAACCGAGCTGGGAAGGTGGTCACAAAACAAACATTCTTTTGTTTTGTATTAATTTTTTTTTGGTGGGTGGTGGCTGTTTAAAATAAAATTTCTCTTTTTTTCTCCACAACTTAGGGGTAAAAATCTTCTAATTATAAGAAAGGTTTAATGTGGATTTCGTACTTGCTGTCTGATCTTTTAAAATAAAAATAAATGGGGTGGCTACTAAGGATGGTAAGCAGAAGCACAAACACGGATTTACAAAAGTTGGACTCATTCTCAAGCCTAAATTTTTAGCCCAGAAAATCCCAAAATAAGAAATTCCATCTAAGTAACAAGTAAAATTAAAATAGCATTTTTTTGTATACTCATCATAAAAAAATAAAATGTACAATATTTTATTCGATCGACATTGACAGTCCAAAAAACAGAATTTTTTAAAAAAATCTACCTACCTTACTTAATTTTTTGGCTAACTTGCTAAGTCATCTTAAATATCTTTTTACAACGTGTAATTTAAAAAAGAAATTGTTAATTTTTAAAAGGTAAAAAGTAAAACCTCAACTCAGGTAAGGGACAAAAACAAAGTCATTATGAGTCTCCTCATCTTTCATAGCATTTTTTTTTTGAAGATGTAAAGTGGTTCACTCAGGTCAATTTTTGTTTTGTTACCATTGAAACGTGCTATTTTGGTTACCATTCCTTAATTTGGAAAAGACAAAATACAAACAAATTGGCCGTTTTTATTATTTAAAAAAAAAAAAAGAAAAAAAAAGTTAATTTTTTTTTTTAAAATCACTTATTTGCCCTTCCCAAGTACAGAGTTCAAAGGGGTTATGTTTACAAAAATAAGTATTAACAATGAACTTTCTTGTTAAAAGTATGTTAGAAAAAAGTTCCAGATGTAAGAATTAAAAATAAAATAAATCTATAATTAACAGGGTGGAGTCATTATTACTGGGGCGGGGGAAGGTTTCTTTTCTAAGCTAAGCATGAGTCAGTTTTTTCTTTTTTACTACAGGAAATCCCAAATAGTGAACAACAAAAGTTCAGTGACAGCCACACGAAAAATTATATTATATATCTAATTGAACAATAAAAAAAATATTAAAAAATTAAAATCTACAGACACACTGGGTAAAGCTTGTGATGAAAAGATTTAAGAATTAAATACATTAGAAGTAACCTCGAAAACTTTGTAGTAAATAGACAGGAAGTATTTGGTCACGTGATCGCCATCTCTTAAAACGTTCAGTAAATAAGCACAATATGCTTTTGAAATAGTTTCCAGTAATTACCACTTTTACAGATAAATGAATTAATTTTATATTTTATCTTACTTTCGTAAAAATGAAAACACTTAGAAGAGCATCTTTCTTTTAAAACTTTAAATATGAGGCATAGTAAAAAAAAAAATGTACTTTTCTATATAACAGATTTTTAAAAATTCCTCTTTCTTTATGAAAAGGAAATTAAGCCAACAAGCACTTATATTCTCTAATGAAAAATAGTTATGTTTTTAAAAACAATAATACTATCCTAAGTGTCAAATTGTCAAAAGAACAATAATGTTAGCGAAAGAGTTGAGGTCATTTCTTGTTCAAAATATTTTTTTACTCATCTCCCCATAATTGGCATTTCCGTGATAGTGTACTTTCGTTTCTACGGAAGCACAATCATGACTCTCCCTACTTTTTGCCTATATTTAGAATCACAGTTTTCTTAATATGCAACAAAAATAATCGATTTTTTAACCTTGTCCCGATCTAAGGAGAGAAAAATAATCAAATACATATTTTATAAACTTACTTAAATGTGGAAAGCTTAAATTCCCTTAAATAAATATTAGCCTTATTAGCAGACTGAATACAAAACGTAGATTAAAAAAAGGCGGTGCTACAACATTCTTAGAATACCAACTTGGTTAAATTTGAAATTTAATAAAGACATTTCTAAGAATATTTTGGTAGTGTAACTGTATTTACAATAAAATCTACAAGGGTAACTCCCAAGTAACGAAACAATGAATATGACTCATTGTGCTTCCATAGTTAAAAATAGGAACACCACAGGGGATTTTCTTTCGATTAATGCAGACAATAATAATTTCTGACTAACAAAAAGACCAACAAAAAAAAAATCCAAAAAACATGAAGAATGTTGTTTTGGGTTAATAAGTATTTTGAAGCAAATACGAAAATATTTTTCTTCTAATTTTCTAAATAAAGAAAAAAAACGTACATTTACAATAATACTAACAACAGGCTTCCTTAGAGGTTTCATATAGTCGTTTTTTTTTAAGTTAAAAAAAATAAATAGATATTTTAAATAATTCTGTAGTAAAATCAAAGGATTAACGTTAAAAAAGAAAAAAAAAATACTTACCCAGAATAAAAAGTTGAGCAAAAACAGGGTATATTTTATGAAAAGGCTGATTTCGTTACGATTCCAATAATTTCTCCTTCCCATCTTTTTTATATCTCCTTCAAAATGTCAAAGAACCAAAATTCTTAAGAGTTTCCTTTTACAAAAAAAAAAAAAAAAAATTGTAATTCCGTCGTGATTTTCTGAAGAAAATAAATAAATTCCTTGTTTTTTCTAATTCTTAAAAACAAAGTCACAAAAAGTGTAGATTTTTCTTTTTTATAAATAAAAATACAAAGAAATATTTCCCACTTTTACTACAAAAACTAATAAATAAGATATATTTTTAAATAAAAACACAATCTTTTTACAAGAATAAACACTAAACAGGTTCTTCTAAAAAGATTTCGCTTTTATAATAAAAACGACTCCAGACAATCAGTGTTACTGTTTCGTGTTAAAGAAGTATCGACTTTCTAATTTAAGTCCGTGTGTCAAGCTCACCAAAAATGTTTTGGGGGTATGCCATTATCAAATCTTTGCTAACAAGTAAAATATGTCCACATGACAACACTTTACTTCTTAAGCGAGCAGATATGATGATAAAGGAAATCTGGTGGGAAAACAAGGAGGACTTTTAACACTGAAATTGGTGACAATTCCATCAACCTGTGAAATGGATTTGCGTCGTAGCAGTAGCAGTGAAAACAGCAGCAGCAGCAGCAGCCGAATAAAAAAAAAAGCAACGGGGGAGAAGAAAGAAGAGAAAAATAAAATTAATATCTGAAATGTCAAATTTTGTCTCGTTTAACTTTCAAAAAATATACACAAACTAAAAAAAATATTAATATTTATTAAATATCCACATATGCTCCTCGCGTATGTATGTGTTAACACTAACAGTAACACACACACGCACACGTAAAATAAATATAGAGAGAGATATAAATTTAAACATGTGAAAAAATGTGTGTATATATATATATATATATATATATATATATATATATATATATATATATATATATATATATATATATATATGTGCGGTACTTATTAGAAAGCGCTCAATATCAGAGATAGAGCTAACATATTTGGATTGATTGATTGAGTTTGTGACCCTGGGTTTCACGCTTTTGCGATCGTTGTCTGACGATCGCAAAAGCGTGAAACCCAGGGTCACAAACTCACATCAATCCAACCAAATATATATATATATATGTGTATATATATATATATATATATATATATATATATATATATATAAATATAAATATATATATATATATATATATATATACATTATATATATATATATATATATATATATATATATATATATATATATATATATATATATATATATATATATATATCCAGGTGTTTTACGTTACACCTATCTGACCACAGCACTATTAGAAGCCACTGAAACACACACACAATCTCACCAGACACCATCCAAAACATACCAGTAAAAAATTAAAACATAAGAAACTCGTCCACCTGTAAAAAAAGATTAAAAATAATGGAAGCCTTAATAATAAAAGAGAAAAAGCCAGCACTTAATAATATTAATTATGAACATAGTCACAATGTGCTAACTGTGTTGGGAACATAAAATAAAATATAAAAACATACACACATGCTCAATTAAAGTAGAAAAAATAAAATCAGCCTTGATAATGGTTAAAAGTATAGACGAAATCACTTGGATTTATAGAACATTTGGACAGTTTCTACGCACTCTGTGTCCAAAATAGAAAACACTTATAATACCTTGTGTGTTGTTTTTAATGAAACATACATAAATGAAGGATTGCTGACTAAATACACAAATACATATATATATATATATATATGTATATATATATATATATATATATATATATATATATATATATATATATATATATAAATGTATAAATGTTCTGAACAATAAAAAATATTAAAAAATTAAAATCTTCAGGCACACTAGGTTGTATATTGATATTCTTTCATTTTTATTATTTCATTTAGATTCCTCAACTAATTTCAGCCAACATGACCATCATCAGGAGAAAAAAAATTCTGCTCGTTAGTAGCAGTGAACTACAGAAAAAAAAAATACATATATATATATATATATATATATATAATAATAATATTTTTTGTTTAAAAATATGATTCCTTCGCTACATAAGAGTTCTCATGTTTCAAAAACGTGAGCCGAAATCATCCAAATAATTAATAAAATTAAGTTGGATTGAGGTGTTTAGTCACGTTTCATCTTCAAGCGAAATTTTAGGAATAAGCTATCTCTCGGTTTACGTGTATTTTTACAGAATTTGTTATTGTGGGAGTGGCTATACTATTTTCATTCTTTAAGTGGTCAGGGAGTTAATTCTTATCAGTGGATTCATCATCCTCTGAGAGGTTTTGCTAAGGTTGGGTAGGGTATCCATTTCAAGGCTAATGTTTACGGTCATCCTTTAGTTGGTTCCCAGTGAAGGATATTTTTATGGCGCGCCTATATATATGTTTTTTGCAAATCTCGAATGAGGGGGAGAAGAATCATTGTGAATAATTGAGTTGGATATACTAGATTTAGTGTAGTATATGATTAACTTAATTTTTTTGCTAGGATCTGTTGCAGATATATTAGTATTTGCCAATTTTTTAGTATATTTTTAGTAAATAAGAACACCAGATTTTATATCTTACTGTTCTTTCTTTTTATTTATATATACATATATATATATATATATATATATATATATATATATATATTTGTGTATGTGTTACTTTATTTACATTAAACAGGTTATATGTGATTGAATAGACATTTAAACTTAATATTAGCTCTAGCTTATGGTCTCACCAAAAGAGGGAGTGTCAATAGTGACTGAGCACTTTCTAAATGGCTTATGACATTAAACCTCAACCTTGTGTCACATTCTGTAACAATATGGGCATGTTGATAAATACCCATCCCTGTTTTTAAACAGTAACTACCAGTAAATCTAAGTACCTTAATGAAGATCAAATTTGACTGGAAAGCAAGAATTTGGAAGAGAGTTCCACAAGCAAGAAGGACAATAAAAGAAACCATTAGAAAAGAACTGATAGTTATATAGGCTGGTAGATATTAAATTTCACTTCAAAAGACAGAGATGTCTACTCTAACACATGTACATAAGAAATATAATGTTTATAGTAATATATATATATGTGTGTGTGTGTGTGTGTGTGTGTGTGTGTGTGGAGAGAGAGAACATGCATAAACTTGCTCTCTCACTTCAAATACAGTATGGCTTAGCATATCAACTGGAATAGCTGCAATCTCTCTATGCATACTTTGTTTTAATCGCACAGCTGTTTCGGAAAGATGTTGTATATAAGAAAATAGAGATAAAAAGAATGAAAGATAAAATTAAGAACTATGAGAGTCCAGTAGGCTTCCAGGGGTGGGATTGTCATCGAATATATATAACATCTTTCTGAAAAGTAACAGTACTGGGTGTGCTGTGTGAGCTATGGGCATTGTTAACAGTGAGTTCTTGCCACAGGGCTAGGCACTCATTTAGCAAGTCTACAAAGAAATCCTGTGGCATTTGCTTTGCTCAGTATGAAAGAAGAGACGAGTGTTGCGGCAGAACAAATCGTAGCTGCTTCATCACAACAATACACCTTCTCACAACACCCTGATCATCCTGACTGAAACGAACATCACCATACTGGAGCAACGTCACTATTCAACTGATCTTGCTCTGTGTGACTGTGTGACTTTTTTCTTTTCCCTAAGCTCAAGGTGATCATCAAGGGGACCCTTTGTGAAGGCATGGATGCCATCAAGAGGGGCTGTAATGATGGAGCTGAGGAGTATCCAAGAAGAATCCTTCCAGCAGGGCATAGGAGCATGGCAGAGAAGGATGGAAAAGTGAATTAAACTCAAGGGGCATTACTTTGAAGGGAAAACCATGTAGTTTGTTGTTTGGAATTAAAATAAATTGTGTGTGACACTAGTCATTGTATATTTTTTTTTATCATGCTTAGGAATCTGGAAACCTTTTATTTTTATCACTTACTATTAAGTATCACACATTGTCATAATAGAAGGTTTGCCAAGAGGTTCTTGCAACCTAGCACATCTCTTGGCTTGGCATATTTTCTATTATCTCAGTGTGGGCTATTTAATGATAAAAGTGAAAAAAACAAAAAACAAAAGCATAAATAAACTAAATGAAACTGTCTAGACTATATGTCCAGACACATGTATGAAAAATAAAAAAAAGTCAACATTACATTTTCAGTGTTTCCTACCTATGCATAATTATAACCAACATTTGCATTTTTATATTTCCTCCTCCCCTTCATATGCGTATATAATTGTATGAAATAAATATGCATATATAATTACATGAAATAAATTACTTTATTAGGAGTAGATAGGTTTATCTATCATTTGGTTCATACTTTTCCCCAGTTATTATTTTAACGGGAGTCGAGCTTTATCCCTTGTTTCCTGTTTAGGATTGGGTTTCTGATTTCTTCAAATTTTATTTAGGAATTATTATTATTTTTTCCTCCATCAATAGGAGTAGATAGGTTTGCCTATCACCTAGTTCATACTTCTCTCAAGTATTTTGAATATATAATAGATAATATTATAATAATAATAGAATATACGTATATATATATATATATATATATATATATATATATATATATATATGTTATGGAAATAAAAAAGGCAAGACCAATTTTACCATTCATGATTTAACCTGATTTCATGATTTACCTGTATCCTTATTTCTGAAACAATTTCTGAAACAATTGATATCTGTAGCCAGATATCTCCACCTGCCATTACTGAAAATATATTTGTTGAGTTAATTGCTGTTACATCTGTGGAATTTAGTTTGAATGACACAATGTATAGGCATCAATGGAGTCTCTATCGGTTCAGTCCTGGGACAAACTTTGGTAAATATTTTTGTGGGTCTCCATAAAAATCATCTATTTTCTAGAACTGCCAAACTGTTGGTGTATCATCATTATGTTGATGATGAATTTTGCCTCTTTGAGAATGTAATGGAGGCTTATTTTTGTTTTCTTTACTTAATGATATGCATCCGACATTAAGTTATACAATGAAAATTGAAACCAATTCCATATTATCTTTTATGGATTTTTTGGTAACTAGAACTCCATCTGGTTACATCAATTTACCACAAACCAACCTTTACCAGACTATATATTAGGTGGGATGCATTCTGTCACAACAAACAAAGAAAATTTAATTAGTACCCTAACACATAGAGA
Organism: Acanthosepion lycidas; assembly: GCA_963932145.1. Taxonomy (NCBI): domain Eukaryota; kingdom Metazoa; phylum Mollusca; class Cephalopoda; order Sepiida; family Sepiidae; genus Acanthosepion; species Acanthosepion lycidas. Next base: position 961,545 of record OZ010606.1, on the reverse strand, counting down.
TCTAATGATTTGATCAAAATCTAAATTAGATGAAGAGTTAAAACAATTGCCAAAACTTTAACTAATAATGGATACCCATTGGATTTAATTAAGTCAGTTATGAATAAGAAAATCTCTAATTTTTCTAAACTTAAACTAACTACGGCCACTAAGTACCCTATTTATTTGGATTTGCCTTGGTTGGGTACAAAAAGTGGAAAATTTGCCAAACAGATTAGCTCTATGGTTGAAAATTGCTATTTTTCAGCTAATGTACATGTTCTCTACCAGATCTTTATTGATGTCTACTTGAAAGGATGTTCTACCCCCCCACCATATTAACAATGTGACTTATCAATTTAGATATAGTTGCGGAGCTGACTACATAGGTAGAACTACCCTACAACTAGACATGAGAATACATCAGCACATACCTAGGAAAAATTAGGAATGGTACATTCCAATTGGGTGACATGGTCAGCAACACATATGGTTCTGCTATCACAGAGCCTTTTATAAATAATCCAAATTGTGCCACCAATTTCAGCACAGACTCTTTTACCAGACTTTTTTTAGTTGTGCTTACTCTTTCTTGCATTTAAAGACATTAGAAACAATCTATGTAAAGTCCAGACAGCCCTCTCTCTGTAAACAGAGGGAATGTCTATTAGGCCTTGACATTATTTCAGTCTGATTGTTTCACCTTTAATACATTACATGTATTTTATATTTTATATTGTGACATTTATTCCCTTAATTACAGCTCTGTTGAGTGAGAGTGAAACCTGTCAGGTGTTTTTTTTTATCATGAACAGTAAAGTTGGTCTTGCCTTTTTTATTTCCATAAGTGTTGAAAATTGACTAATGCATGGAATAATAATGCAACACAAAATGTACTTAGAACAAAATGTACTGAAACAAGAAAGTGTACACAATATTTACATATAGTCTTTGGTATATTCCTGGAAAGACCGTTCCTGGAGAATGTGTTGACTGAGTCGCAGTCGGGCAGAGTCTCTAGTTGAATCTCTTGATTCCTTCCCTCTCTTCCCGGTACCAACCATATTTATATGGTCAGTACTCCACTATGCAAATTAGGTGGATCCTACCACAACAATAAGTAAATTAAGAAAATTATGATATATGTGTGTGTGTGTGTGTGTGTGTGTGTGTGTGTGTGTGTAGCTTCTGTCAGTGTCAAGAGACCTTAGATCTGCACCCAAAGAATTATGCCTCAGTTGCCAATGGTGGCACAGCACCTGTTATGGCTGCACAGGAGTGACAGTCTCAATTGCAACAATTAAATGTGAAGATGCTCTCCACCAATGCCACCTTGTTGTTTTCTTTCCATTGAGCATGCTTCTACTTGGCAACAAGCATTCTTTTCTCCTCTACTTGCTCCAACCCTTCTCCAGTGTAAGAGAACATTGGCGACTTCTTGCCACCTCACAATGTCCATCACCCACATGTCAGTTTTGCAGACATCCTTGAAGTGAAGTTGAGGTCGCCCTTGTGCACACTTGCTGGCCAGAACCTATTTTGTGGGTGTTGTTGATCTTATGAAGGTCATCTGATAAGACCTATTTTCAGTCACAGTTTCCAACATCCAGTTCTAAATGCTGACTTTTTCTTTGATTCCTCATTGTTTTGCTTGGTGCAATGTTTTTAGACTGCAATTCAAGAATACTTTTATTCCTCAGCTGCACACACTCAGTGAAGCAGTTAGACTGTGGTGAGACAGCACCTTATTGGCCTTCAGGCGGGCAGTAGCAGTCCAGTGATCCCTCTCTCCATCGAAAGCAACCCCTGGTGTCTTATTCTATGCCAATCAAGCAATGACTTATAATTGGTAGACAGTTGCTTCCTGTGTTTTGTTGTCACTCTGGGTAAGGCTGGAGTATCCTCTCCAGGGTACAGGCCTGGGCAATATATATATATATATATGTCTTACCTTTTTGTGACTGGAAGGGAAAATGCCAAGAAGGATATAAATCCAGTGAGAGTTCAATGTAGACTACACAGCATTATAATGATAATAAGAAGATGGGGAATTTAATTATCCATTTTGATTATAATTTATTTTGTGAACACCAAGGTGTTCAACTCTTCAGACCAAAATCTCCTCCATAAATGGAGAAAATACACCAGACAGGCACATTAGATTGGTAGTGGGGAGGGAAGGTGAGAGAGAAGGGATAGGTAAAGAATTAGTGGTTGCTAGTAGTTCATCAGGCTGAGAATTTATTCTATAATTTTGAGATTTTTATATTGGGTTGTATTTTACATTGACTGATATAGTTTGTTATTTCTAGGCAAGACAAACCAGATTGATTCAAATTAATTTAATGAAAGTCGGTGTTAATATAGTAATATTTAAGCATTTGTTTTTTTAGGCCAAAGTCTAATAGTCAGTAGAGGCATAAAGTTGAAAAGAATGCAAGAGGGTGATATAGAAGGAGTGAGGAACTAGACAGCTCTATCCAAGCATTATTAGAAAATTAAAGATAGTAATCTCACCTCAAAATGGGAAATCATCTATCAGTCTCAAACCCCCAACAACTTCCAAGACAGATGCAATATGTGTATACAGAAAAAAATCACAATAATCAAATACACAAATGCTAATTAATTACTAAACTAATGAAACAAACTAATCTTCAAGTGGAAGGACAAAAACAAATTTAAAATCCCCTAAAAATGCTTACCATATTTGTTTTTGGAAGGATGACAAGTGAAGTGTTGGTTCATTGGTATGGTTAGTAATATTCATGTGTAGGTATGTAGATCTGTACATGTGTGTATATATTAGGTTGGTGCAAAAATAATGTCGTTTTTTGACGATTTTTTTAAAATTATTTTTCACCCATTTATCCAACATTTTTGACTTCCCTATTTGCTTTAAATGGCGAACGACTGTTGAGTGGTCGACCTCGAGTTCAACAGCAACTTCTTGTGTGGTTTTGCGAGGATCGGCTTCAATTAAGGCTTTCAAATGTTCGTTATCAACCACAGTCGGCCGGCCGTGATCGTCTTCATCTTCGAGGCTCTCGTCACCATTGCGAAATTTCTTGAACCACCATTGTGCCACACGTTCGTTAGTGGTTCCTGGGCCAAACGCATCATTGATATCACGAGCTGTCTCGGCAGCATTTCGGCCTAGTTTGAACTGGAACAAGAAAATCGTGCAGATTTGAATTTTGTCCATGCTGTCAAAAAGCCTGCAAAAAAATGAATGAAGAGATTGAGAATGGTAACGAATAACATGATTCGATAGAGCGAAAAACGCGTTTCAAAATGATATATAAGATGGCTATATATATATCAATGAATTAATTCAGAAATCATATATAAAAGTAATATATGTGAGAAAACGACATTATTTTTGCACCAACCTAATATGTAGGTGTGTACTTAGGTTGGCATTGAATATCATACATCCTTGTTGCTTTTTGTGGGTTTCTACAGACATAGTTGACATATGACTGTTTTGCCAATGTAAACCATAGCCATGTTTCTAAACTAACACATCTTGTATCATTATCCATACTCTATAACTTTTACCCTTATTTCTTTCTTTTTCTTATTTTGATTTGAATTTTTATTTGAACTCTTAACTCTATAAATTTATTTGTTTTATTCATCTATTTAAAAATCCCTCCAATTGTATCTGACAATATTACTGTGATTTCTAATTTTTATTTGTGCTAGGGAATATTTCATAAAACCAACCACCAGTCAACACACTGCATAAACCAATTTACATAGTTCCAAAAATTAAGAAAAATCTTGGCTGGTTAATCTGTTGAAGCTACTACTACCTCACACTTTCCTCTTCTCAACCTCTTCTTCCTCTACCATCCATCCCACCCTTCACAGAGCCTTCTACTCCTTTTATTTATATATATATATATATATATAAAGAAATATAGTCTTAAGGTGTGCTATATTTATGGAATAAAGTGCTCAATATCAGAGATAGAGCGTGTGTAAATATAAAAGTGAACATAGAAGTCAACACTTAGAGGCGACAGTCTGTTTCATGCTATATGCAATGACGATTGCATATAGCATGAAACAGGCTGTCGCCTCTAAGTGTTGACTTCTATGTTCACTTTTATATTTATATATATATATATATATATATATATATATATATATATATATATATATATATATATATATATAGTTTATGAAAAACTAGGTAATCCGTATGGGTAAACCTAAGGAGGATAACAAAATATTATTTAAATCACTAACAAACATCACATTAAATTATTTGTAGACAGTCTAGAGACATTCAAATTTATATCAAACATTATAATCTTTATGAACCCCCAAAATAACACTTTCAAAGTAAAACAAAATAACAGCGTCTGTTTCTAGCTTTTTTTACAAAGAAAATTAGTGACATCTTCTCTCCTCTTCTCTCTTAACTTCCTTCTCTCTTTTTCTCTCTATGGGTTTTTTCTTCTCTATCCCTTCGAGATCAATATATAACTTCCGTTAAGTTAACCGTTTAAATGTGTCAATATCTGCTAACTCATTCATGTCTTCTCTCTCTCCCCCCCTCACTTCGTTAATTTACATTGTTTAATACGGCCCGACAAAAATGTGTAAATTTTCTTTTCATTTTTTGTTTGGAAGTAAAGTCTGATGATCGGCAGTCCTTTAAAAGGGCTTTGGTGAAATAATTTATTACATGGAACTTTAATGTGGTCTGTTTTCATTTAAATTATATATATATATATATATATATATATATATATATATATATATATGAAACACAAAGATATATATATATATATATATATATATATATATATATATATATATATATATCTTTGTGTTTCATATATATATATATATATATATATATATATATATATATATATATATATATATATATATATATATCTTTGTGTTTCAATTTAGTCAATAGGCCTATTGATATATAATAAATATCATCAATCTTATTGCACATATTATTATCATTTTCTTGTTTTTTATTCCTCAAATTTCATTAACCAGACTATTAAATCCATATATATCTATATCTATATCCATCAATCTATCTATCTACCTATCTATATATATATATATATATATATATATATATATATATATATATATATATATATATGTTTCATTAAAGATGACAAACAAGGTACTGTGATTAAGCATTTTATTTAATTTAATGTAATTTATCTTGTGTTCGAACAAGTCTGTTCTTTTCTGGACACTGAGTGTGTAGAAACTGTCCAAATGTTTTGTAATTCTGAGCAATTTTGGCTATACTTTTTTTAGCCATTATAAAGGATGATTTTATTTTTGCTTTTTAATTGGTGTATGGGCTGTTTCTTGATTTATAGGGATGTTTTATTTTCTGAACACAGCACATTGTGGCCTTGTTTGTAGTTAATATTACTTAGGTACCTCCACGAAATCGCTAAAAAAAGAGCATAGCTTGATGAAAAAGACGCCAACCTTGCTGAAAACAAAATGTTATTGTCTAAATACTTATGTTATTATTAAGAGGAAAGACTAAAGTTTTTTTAATTATTTAAAAAAAATTTTCCTTCTTTTTAGAACATTCTAAATTTTGATTAAAAAAACTTTGTTTCTCTTTGTATCAGCAAAACTAGTAAATAACATAGACAATTTTTAGCACGTTTTTTTTTTTTGGTATGACACACATTAATTTGGAAAATCTTGCAAAAATATAAATAATTGTCGGATGTTAATGAAACTTTCAGGAACTATTCACAGATGATCTAAATTATTATAAATATGTTTTTTTTATTAAAGTCATTGCAGAAATATTTTTTTTTATATTTATTACCCACCCCATAACTAATTTTATGAAAACGCTAGAAATTCGATCAAGTCTAGTTTAATGATTACAATAGTTAAAAGCACAAGGCTTTGAGGAATGGAAATCATGTTTTTTATTGTTTTTAATTGGACCCCCCCACCTGAAAATCAGCTCTGAATTGTAACATACAAAACTCAATAAAACAAATATATTATTTAATTTCAAATGCTTTTATTTGCTTTTAGTTGTTTTTCTGAATATGGACAATATTTTCTGAAAGCAAAAAATTTTTTCGATCAAAAATGAATTTTTAATACAGTTATTTGTTATTTATTAATTATAATAGATTTTTACATTTAATTTTTTAAAATATTATAAAATTAGTTAAAAGCCGCATCTGGTTTCCTAAGTCTCCTTATGAGATAGATCTTTTTTTAGCGCGTTGTAAATTGTATCATTTTGACTAATCAGAAGATCCACAGTAATTAAGAAATGTAATTTTGTGTTTATAATCAGGCTGTAATTATAACGTATGGAAGACCAACCAGAATACAATTAAGTTGCATTATTTGTGTTAAGCATTGTTCTCCACTGTTAAGACATTTACTTTTGCGAAACACGTGTGTAGAAGTTAATTTAATTTTTCAATTTCAACTGAGAAGGGTACCTACAAGTATCAGTATCATCTTATGAAATTTATATGATCTTATTTTGATATTAATCTCATTTATGACATTTTTCCATAAATGAAATAACAAAATTAATAATAAAATGAATGGAAATACAAATAACACAGTAAAATGTAATAAATGTACATAAAATTATAGTATTTTATGTACATTTCTGATAAAATTTCATAAGAAAGGTACCTATAAATTAATTAGATACCTTTCTTATGAAATATGAAATTTAACCTCACTCTTAACACTCTTATTTTAATTTCTTTAGAATATATTTTCCATAAAGCATCGTAAACATAAAGGTGAAAGCTAAGTACAAAAAAAAATTAGAACGCTGAAAGTTTTCCTTAAAAATAACGAGGTAAATAATTTGTTCACTTAAATGTAAATTATTTCACTTTTCTCCTTCCATAGAATAAAGTAACCTCACAGAATCCGTCAATATGTCATTCATCACCTGTCAAGTGACGTGAAAGTTTATGACCGGCTTTGTTTTATTTTCAAATTACATCTTTTCGGTGCAGAAGCTAAGTTAAGCTTGGTTCAAAATATTTTAAATAAACATTATAATTTCTGATTTTCTTAAAATAAGTTTTGAAAAAATGATAATTGATATTTAAAAGAATTTCAAAGTGAGATTTCCAGTTTTTTATAAAATGGAAAAAAATGGTCAATTTTGTTGACTCAAAAAAAAAAACAAGATTTTTAATTAGAATTTCAGAGGTGCTATGAACGATTAAAAAATGTAAAAAAGTACCCTAAAAATACTTTGATCTTTCCTCTTAATAATAACAAACATTTAGATGATAAAATTTTGTTTTCGTCAAGTTTGGCGTCTTTTTCATCATGCTATGCTCTTTTTTTAGCGATATTACTGAGTGTTGGATTTTTCTTTCTTTATTCTTAAGGCTTTCATTATTTTCTACTAGTGTGTTTTGGATGGAATCTGTTGAGTTTGTGTGTGTATTTAAATATGTTCTAATAGAGCTGTGGTTGGATAGGTGTAATGTAAGACATTTGGATAGACATGTAGTAGTGTGACTGATGTAATTATTTATGAATTTGGTTTGATCAGGCACACAATTCCTTAAAGGCCATTTGAACTCATAAACAAGGTTGGCTGTTTGTAGTTTTGATTTTGCAGATGTGTTTTTATTTTGGAGGATAAGGTTAGCTGTTTAAAATTTTTTGTAGTAGATAATTTGATTTTTTTGTTCGGGTCTATCGAGGTAGTGTATTTCTTTATGATATTTCTAAGTGAAGATTCATCTTGTTTGTAGTTGATGTGCATTTGACTTTTGTAGAAAATATTTATGTTATTTTTGACTGTGTTCACTATCACTGATATTCACTTTGGGAAGAAATAGTTTAATTTGGTGGTCTATAAAGTGACTAGGGAAGCCATTGTTAACTAGTGTCTGTTTTTCATTATTGAGTTCCTGAAGGAAGAGTAGTTGTTACTATATTCTACAAGAACATCTAAGAATGGGAATTTATTATTTTTTTGACTAAATTTGTAGAAAAGAAAACATATTTGAACACAAGAAAAATTAAATAAAAAGCATAATCACAGTACCTTGTCTGTCATCTTTAATGAAACATGTATAAATGAAGGATTGCTGACTAAATACACAATATATATATATATATATATATATATATATATATATATATATGTATATGATGCAGGAGCTACAAAATATTTTTTATCAGAAGATTTTTTATTTCATTTTTTTGTTTTCTTTCAATTCTTTTTTCAATATCATGGAAATATTTTCCAATATTATTTCTCCAAATACTTTCAGCTGCTTTTGCTACCTTCATGGAGTTAAGTTGTTTTCAATAGGTTTAGGTGTTTGGAAACAATGTTTCTCCTTGAACAAGGCCAAGGTGGTTGAAAGTAGTTGAAAAATTATCAGTAAATGAATCTATTATCTTAAACTAGCAGTAAAAACCTTTGTAATGAAAAAAACTTCCCAAAATAGATATTTATATCTTATATGCACAAAATTTTTATAACTCAATGACAAACATAGAATAACAGTCATTTCATATAGAAATAAGCAAATTAAACAAACCATCAAAAAAAATTAACAATAGTACAAACAAAAATAAATAAAACCTCCATATTCACCATCAATAATACAACAAATAGAACTTCAACAAACCTATCTTGTCTATGAATTCATTTGCATATTTGAAGCATATATCACTAATAATAATAATAATAATAATTCCAAAAAACATATACATTGGTACATAACTACTACATTATATCACCAATTAACTTGCCATTTATTCAATAATATTTCAAATAAGTTGTATATCACAACCAATGCAATAGCAAAATAGAATCTGACAAATCCTTACCAATAACACTAAAAATACAATATCACATAAATTGTAAAAAATGACTAAAAATACAAAAAGCATTAAGCATAAAAAATATACAACCCATCATCAGTCATATTCTACCAAATTTAGGAACAGACTAAATATATTTTATAACTAAAAAAAGATGACATGATAACATGCATGAGGATGTGATACTTTTTAAAAAATTACATGACATGTGAAGATGAAATAAAACTGGTGTAACCCCAAAAAGTCTTTGATTGTAACTTTTGAAAGCTGAAAATACTCAGACATTGGATAATTTATATTCCAATTTTTACTGAAAATCAGGAAAATGGTCCAAAATATTTCAACAAACGGAAAAGTCTCTGGAAAACATTTTTGAATTGATCCAGTCTTTCCTATCAAATTGTGAAATGAAAGTTATCTTGTCTCAATCCTTTTTAATTTTCATTAATGAACATCACCTCTCAACTTGATAAGACAACCATTTACTTCTCTCTTGATAGTAAGTATGATCAGATCAACAAGGTCAAAAAGTTCAAAAAGTTCTCAATTCCATTATTTACTGTGGCAAAAGATGGCTTATTAATTTTAACACCTCCAAAACTAAACTTCTCTGCATTAATCATCTGATAGATCTCTTTCTGCTTTCCATCAGCATGGTTGATGCTAACCTCAAAGATAATGCCTCGTTGTGCTTTTTCGAGCTGACATTCTCAGCTGACATAAAATGGAAAGACTAAATTGAAATTAAAGATCTGGAATTAAGAAAATAGAAGATCAAGATTGATATTGTATTTAAATTTTTGAAGATCAGTCTTAACTTAAGATATATCAGCAATAATCCAAAGAAAAATCTGCAATGTTACAGGTCCTGATCTGGCATCTCACTTTCAGTCACTTACCCACCACAGTAATTTATTTTTCTGGTGCCTTTTCTATAAATACTTTCATGGTAATTGTTCTGATAAACATTTTTAGCTGACATGAAGTGGACAGTGTATATTGAATATATTGAGTATTATGAATATTCATAAACCTAATTAATTGGGTTACATCTCCCAGGTAGTGTCTTGACTGGAAAAGATATGGGAGAGAATGAAAAAATAGAGGTGTAGGTTAATGGCTATTTGCATTTCTAAATATATGTAGTATTTGCACATTTCTTGCTAGTAGAAGATTATTATTGTAGTGACTTTAATCTTTACTAGTTGCTCTATAACCAAGGGTCAGCTGAAAAGTTCATAGTCTGGCTGACCAGCTGTTTTATTCTGGTGGTGTGCATGTCTTTTAATTTACCAACTGGTGTGTCTACTTACATCTACATCTTGATCAGCCTATGAACTTTCCAGCTAACCCTCGAATATGTAGGCTTGTGCCAAGATGGATATCATCTTGCTTAGAGTGATGGTTAACAAGCTAATCTGGCAGAATTTAAGCTTTTATCTTGAGGTTAATCCTCATGATTGTAGCTGGGGGCTGTTGCATTATATTGCAGCAAGTATATATATGCCAAAAAAGCTTAATAGTTAATAAATATTATTCTGTCCTTAAAATATCTAATTCAATGAATTTAATGAATTCTAACTTAACTGATGATCAAATAATTGCTGATATTATATGTTAACTAATTAATGCTTTGTTCAAGAAGTGAGCTAGTGTGACTTTTGTCCTCTTTGATGATTACATGTTTGGAGTGAGTGGATGATCAAGATAAATGATACTACTGGCTAATTTGGCTGAGCAATTGTGGTGGTGAGCCACTGACCAATCCTGGTTGGCCTGTGATTAAATCCACAAGTATACAGGAGCATGTATACAGTAAAAAAATGTGCTGACAAAATGTATTCTATTGTTTATACAAGCATAGCAATAATAATATCAATAATGATATAATACTCACTGTATACCTACTTTTGCAGCTTTTCATTTTAAAATGTTTCCAAATCAACATGCAAAAAACTATACTGCATAATATCTACTAGACACACACACATACACATGCACAGTTACAAATATACATTATTATCTGATTCCCATATAGACAAACTAGAATTTTTATACACTTACATACATATAATTTTTTTTCTTCTTTTTCTCCATACCTCAGTCTCTGATGAAACTTTAATAAAAGTGAAACATGTTAGATGAATAAACATTGCCTATTTGTTCTTTCCTATCTTATCATCACTTTAAAGTGTAATAATATTTTATTTATTTTTTATCTTATTTTTTATTCTACATTATTTTTTTTTGTTTTATTTTTTTTATTATCATTATGATTATTTATTTTTTTTAGCTTGCTTGTGGATTTTACAAACTGCCTCCAAATTTCAACCAGGTACCTGTAGAGACTGCAAGTCAGCGGATCCTGATTTGATGATACAGTTGGATGGATATCTTGTTCATATTCCCAGCATCATTTTCCTTAATTATATGATTTAATTGAAATGTGTTTGACAGTTTAATCTTTCATTAAAATGTAAATGTTTATGCACAGAATATTGCACATTTAAATAAACCCATAACAGTGAAAAAAGGAGAAAAATTGTTTAAATATGAAATTATAAGCTATTTTTATTTTTGTGTTTTTAACAACTAAATTTTTCTCAGCCTGTATGACTGTTAAAGTTTTCACTGTCTTTGTTTGAAAAGAAATGTGATTTCTTTGTATGTATGTACGTATGTGTTAGAAAGAAGAGATAAGGGAGAAAGTGAGGAAAAAAGTGTAAGTGTCATATAGCTTGGTGAGGAAGATGTGTGAATGAGTAAAGGTATTATTTTAAGCCTGATATCATCAACTGTTGCAGTCTCTAGCTCCTTACATTTGTTTGGTTTGTCCATCTAGAAACTTTGCTTAAATACCTTTCAAAGGGATCACAAAGCATGTTTTTTTATTGTTGGCAGGAATGTGACCCATTGGTTGCAAAATATTAAATATTTATTTTCAAATCATTAATTTATTAATCAGAAGGATGCACAATCCATTGACTCTGAAATCATCTTGTTGTCATTCAGTGTTTGAGTGGTTTGGTGTTTATTTCTGTTTTCACTCTACAAGATAAAATTTATGTCCAGTTTAATTGTGCAAACAGATAAAAAGCAAAAAAGAAGCTGACATTCTATCACAGGTGTAAAATTCAGTAAACTCACAGAAAAACACTCACCAAAAAATTCACCTTATTTATTGAATGACCCTTGTACATACAAATTCCAGATGTATATACCTACAATTTGTCACATTGATCAAGCTTTTCTGAGGATGTGGGAAGTACTGTTAGGACCCATCTACCCAGGCATTTGTTTTTATCTGTGTGTCAGGATTACAAACATTTAATAACAACAACACATATTTTAAATGAAGCATAAAAAAGGTTCTTTTCTGAAGGAAAAGCAGAAGCAGAATGTCAGTTGAAATAACATTCACATATTCTTCCCAGAAATATACAACAGCAATAAAAAGTTCAATTACCCTTGCAGTGAAGTCTGTTTTATAATGTAATTAAGTGTTCATAGAGTGGTGTGAAATGTGTGCGACGGTCAACCTAATGTGTTTGTAGACAAAAGCATATTCAGCAGCTGCTGGTTAATTTCTTCTATTGCATGAATGGACAAAGCCTTAGTCAGTGGCTGCTGCATCTTTCATTGGGTGTGAGAGTGTGGGTGAATGTGTATGTGCACACATGTAAATCAAACTGGCCCTGAAGTTGTTTTGAGCCCCAAGAAGCAGTAGGCTTCTATTTTTATATCTGTAAGGGGGATTCAAAATCTAATTTCACATAGAGGTGTGAAATTTTTGAATACAAGGTTTTCATTAGTTAGAAAATAATTTCACACTGGCTTGTAAAAGTATTTTTCTCAAATTTGTGGGACTTGTAAAAGGAAATTATTATTGTTATTTTCTAAATGGTCCAAAAATAAAACATGGTAGGTCAACAACAATGTCTGCAAGTAGTTTAGTAGTATTTGCCTTAATAATTATTGTTTATCATACAAAATTTTCTGATGGCATTTTATTTGTATGAAAAGCATATATAGGAATTAATTCCTATAGTACTCATGAGTACAATCTTTTGCATTTCAATCAAACTTTATTTACAAGATAGTTGAGAAACATCATTTTTCATAATTTTTGGTATAATTCCAAGTGCTCCAATAACTATCAGGATTGCCTGAGTTTTGAGATGCCACATCTTTTAGATTTCATTTTCTAGAATTTTGTATTTACTTAGTTGAAGAATTTAACTGAAATATTTGCATCAACAGGGATTTTTAACTCAGTGAGTAAGCATTTTTTTCTAGCAAATCTTTGACATTTATTTCAAGCTTATTTGGCTTTTATTGTTGTTTAACTAGAAAATGCCACAGTACATATATTTTCATGCAATGTCAAAAAAATATTATTTATATTATCACCAATTTTTCCCCATGTAGGTTGTCATTCCCATATATTATTATGCAGTTAATACATTGGTATATTCTGTCAGGGCATGGAAGTTATTATATTGGGACTAAGAACATTGAACATGGCAATAAGACATTATTATTGTTGTTATTATTATTATTATTATTATTATTATTATTCTAGTGGTTGTGGTGCAGACAACAGAAGGACGAACATTTCAATGTTTGAATTAAAAACTTGAAAATTTTATTTGTTTAATATTTGTTTTTATTGATTGATTTGTTTTTTATGGCTTATCAACCCTTTGCAGGTTATTTAAAGCCAGAAAATAAATTTTTTAATTGTAAGAATTTTTCTTTTGTGATAATAATACTTTAGTGATACAGGTCTTACTAATTAATGCATAGAAGTGATGATTCAGACCTTTCCAAAGGGTACTTGCACATAAGTGAATATAACAAACTTAACTGGAATTGAAACTCATCTCCACAATTTCCAATTCCAAGTTTTTATTTATTATACCAAATGCACACCCAAGCTTACAGCACCTGGTATTCCCAAGCAGTCACCTATGTAGCTACTGACCAGGTTTAACATTGCTTAACTTTGGTGATCATATGAGAATCAGTGTTTCAATCTGATATGGCTGTAAGCCTAATATTTGTCTGAGATGTTTCCAGTGAGTACTGATGCTCATACCTCATCTTCTACATGCAGTTTAGAGACATAACAATTTCCTCAGTACATGAGCTATTCCAAGGAATACTGTCAACTGTGCACTTCCAGTGATGTCAGCTATCTCCAAGGTGTCCTGTGGGGCAGAATGTTTTCTGAAAATTTTTCAAAAAGGACATTTTGTGCTGCCGCATGGTATCTTAGATTTGCCCTGCTAAATCTCAGTGGCTCTGATTTTTTGACTGCTCAGCCTTCATCATTGCACCCCACAAGAGTTCCACTTCTTTTGCCTCTTCTTTTCCTCTTCTTCTTCTTCCTTCTTCCTCCTTACTGCCTCTGTTTTTTTGACTGCTCAGCCTTCATGATGTTCTTATCTCTAGGTACCACAATGTCTATCTGGATCCATTTATGGCTGCTCTTGCGATATCAGAGTGATTGCTCTCCAAGTGCTTTCCAGTCAAGATGGTTGCATCTCATATGAGTTCCACTTCTTCTTCCTTCTTCTGTATTCCTTCTTTTTCTTTCTCCTTCTTCTTCCTTCTTCTTCTTCTTCACTTGTTGAGTTTTCATACCAGAAATGTTTAGTGGTGTTAGAAAATGAGATAAATCAATAAATAAAATAATAATAATAATACAAAAAAGGAAAGAAATGCATTTTCTCATGACGCTCGTAGTAAAGAAACTGGAAATATAATTACCCCATTTTTCTTCCTCAAATGCCATTAGGCATCACCATTGAAGTCTATAAAAAGATAAACATTTCCTATCTCACTATCTTTCTCCTTCTTGCTCCAATATGTAGCCGTATGTGGAAAATGGCCTTGTTAGGGCATGTTAGTTTCCCCAATTAACTGACTCTCTCTTTTCACTTTCTAATGCATGGTGTTTTCCAAAACCTGCAACTATGAAGTAAACTAAGTCTTTCTTTTGTTGTTCCAACTCTGTGCAAGGCTGAATTGAGCATGACTAATATTAGGTTGGTGCAAAAATAATGTCGTTTTTTGACGTTAAAAATACGACAAAAAACGACATTATTTTTGCACCAACCTAATATAATGATTTTTATCCTTATTTACCATAATTTCTAGTCCAAGAAAAAGAAAATGGATATGCCATAACCATGTTTAAAACTTCTAATGATAAAGTAAGTGCAAAATTTCTTTGTTATTCGGTTATTCAAGTTTGGTTTGAGTTTGACCATTAATACAATGCTTATACTTACTTAACCTAACTTCTGGACTAAAAAGAAAATGGACATACTCAAGAGATATTGAGAACTTTGTTTCCATACATTCACCATAAAAAGGAGAATAAATAGTCCATAGTATAAACTCAAGTTTTTATATGCTTCTTCTTTAATTGTTTACATAAGAATATGCAAGCACATAAAATATATACTGAAACACACAACCTTTTAAATTCTATAGTGGTTTTCAATGGAGTCTAAGTCTTTTCAATATTTATTCTCAGTAGTATTGTTTTCAGTAATGTTAATGTGACACAATAGAAACTGATCTTCAGGCTACTTAGGGTTTTAAAACCCAACTGTAGAAAACTATTTGCATTTGGCCTGGTTAAATATTTGCTTTAGAAAATAGGTTATTAAACATACCTACCTTACTACCACCTACATCCTAGAGAAATGTTTATACCCAGATAAAATCAGGTGTGTCAAAATCCAATTAAGAAGTTAAAAAAACATGAGAAACACTAAAGTGGCTATAAAAAAGGTAAAAATTTAAAGATTTCCTGACTGATATTTTAAGCAAAAGAAATTAAAAGTAAAAATTAAAATAAAAATGACTAAATTGCAGTCTTAATAGGATCTAGAGTATTTAGATTACTTAGCTTTGTAGTATGAGTGATACAATTAAGTAATGGATAAAAGAAATAAAACAGGTGACAAAATACCAGAATAAGTGGACAGGTTGTGTAATGAGTCATTCAGAAAAAGAAAGCATAATATACCCACCTGAATATCCCACTTCCTCTGGATGTTAATATCTGATTTATCAGTTCATTGACACTCCCTCACTTGCAAGAGTTTTCAAAAGGTAAAGTTTGCTGAGATATCTTGTGTAATCTATTTTACCTTCTCATGCTAATGTTCTCAGTTGACATGAAGTGAAAAGACTACATTGACTTGAATCCATTGCTAGGTCAGCTGCTAAGACAGATGGTTCACTGTTTTGTGCAAGACAGTTTTTCTCCCCCAAATCTATCATACATATATATATAAGACAATCATTTATCCATACTTAGAATATTGCTGCCACATATGGGCTGGTGCTCCTGCTATTTACCCTGAGCTCCTTGGTAAAATCCAAATAAAACTCAGCAATATTATTGGTCCTGATCTGGCAGCTCAACTTCAGTCACTTTCCATCATTATAAGGTTGCCCCTCCCTGTGTCGTTTTTATAAATAATTTCATGATAATTGTTCGAATAAGCTCTTTGCTATGATGCCTAGATTTTTTTAATTTAAGCAGAGTACTAGACTGGCATGATGATCTCATCAATTTACAGTTTAGTTGGCTAGATGTAACTGTAAGTTCTAGGGTAACAGTTTTTTTTCTCACACTTCTTTCTTGAGGAACTCTTTTCTGACTCTATACTTTCCAGTCAACTTTAATCTCTAAAAATTTAAATGTAATGTCAATCACTATCTACTGTCCTCCTGATTATATACACATATACCTGTGTCCCACACAGAGAAATTATAACATATATGCAACAACAAACAGTGTGTAACAAGGGGAACCTTACTTGTAATATTTCCCAAAGGGAAAACTGCAGTTACAGTAGTTTCTGTACAAACCTGGTGTGGCCATGTGGTTTTTCCTGTAAGACCTACTGCTGTGGACTAGGGATGTCCTTCTTTGGGCTCTACATCACAAATGGCCTTCGTCACTCCGGTTGTCACATGACCCTCATGACTTTATCTCAACAAAAGGGAGATAATCGCCTTTTGTATCCCTATATCCTCATCAGGTACAGATTTTCATATGGATGTCATGCATGGTATCCAACTCATTCAGAAACATCTAAACTATCAGCTATCTTCAATGGTTTTCTCAGGTAAATGATTAAAAAATGGCTTCAAGTGAATTAATCCTTTACATCATAATGAAATCGCAAAATGTTTTAACAAATAACAAAAACCACATCCCTTGTACACTTCTAACAACAACAAAAAGAATAGCCCTCAGTCTAGAATCCAAAATAATAATATAATTGATATGTTAACCTTTCACACAGCTATAAATAAAGGCTTGGGAGGAAACACTTATCAGTATTAGAAAGAGCAATAACAGTTTGTGGACTTAAATCTAATTTTCTAGAAAACTTTTTAGAAATTTTTTTATAAATTTCAACCTATAGTATAATGCAAACTGTTTAATGAACAAATGCTGAATGCTTCCTATATGGTAATGGAAATATTAGCCTTTCCCCATAAGGTAACATTTGACATTCATTGAATGAACAGCCAGTACTGCTTTTGATTGAAATTTATAAAATCATTCACTTAAAATGATTTTTTTAGGAAAACAGGTTTCTCAATCCCAGTAGCTGTTATCACTCTTTCCAGTATTGAGGGGGTTTCCTTCCTAACCTTTTATTTGAAGTAGTGTAGAATGTCAACATCTTGATTATGTCATTATTTTCTCTTCTCAAGCCCAGTAGCTGTTATCACTCTTTCCAGTATTGATGGGGGATTCCTTCCTAACCTTTTATTTGAAGTAGTGTTAATATTTTTGATTATTTTCTCTTCAAGTTACATGTGATATCCATTGTAGTTGTTGCAGCTGTTGGTAGTCTTCAAGTAATGTGGTTTCTGTTATCTGGTACAATGTTTTGCTCATGATTCTGTAGTGCCAGTTCACAATGTTCAAAGAAAGATGATCTTCACCAAGATCCATAGGCTTCACTCTCTGAAAGCTTTTTATACCATTGATCTTAGGCAGCACTTGTATACAGCTGACAGTTTAGATATTTCTGAATGGGTTTGGTGCAATGCATGAAATCCATCTGACAGTCTCGATCTTAAGAACATGACTCAAGTTTTCAGATTGATGTTTTGATTTTATAGCAATTTGTAGTATTAGATGAAAATAATTCTGATACAGGCTATTCTATGATCAGTTTCTTTTTCTCCTATACTTAATTTGTTATAACTGATCCATACTCCAAGGTATCTGAAGTGTTTAGTATTTACTAATTCTACATCCTAAATTTTTATGATCAATTCAGGGTAGGTACCATCAATTTCTTAGTTTCCATTTTGGAAATGATTATCTTGAGTAGAAATAACTAATTTTGCAATTACCAATACAAAACAAAATTCAACATTAACCATAATTTCTATGCTAACAGTTTCTTTTCGTACACTTCTTGTTCAGGAAACTCCCTCTGGCTCTATGTTTTTCAACCAACTTTAATTTTCAAAAATTTAAATGCAATGTCAATCACTATCTACAGTCCACCTGATCAACCTTTTTGCTCTCACTCATTAGTAATGTTTATGTTTCTACTTCTTCAACAACCACCAATCCCTTGTGTCTTAGTGGCTTTACTGCCTTGCATGAGGTGAACTTGACTAAAAAAAATTCTTTCCTGGTGGGGTTGCTAAAATTAATGCATCCACTGACAACTTCTAACAAAGAAAAAGTGACTTAACATTTCTTTATTTCGTAAGGGTTCACAGCTCTTGACATATTCTTTATTCTGGTAATTGCTATGATATCCTAGGAATAATAGAGTGGTTTTTCTTTTCCTTCTCCATAATTTAGAATTCAAGTTTTGCCTTCTCTTAGACTGGCACCCATCCAAGAAAATGTCCACTTATATATATATATATATATATATATATATATATATATATATATATATATATATTAGTAAATTGCTGATACCCCATGAAAAGTGGATAGACAGGTCGCCTACGAAACTCTGAAGTCAGGATGCTGAAGGCAACATCAATCAGCTATGTGACAAACTTTCACTCATATTAATCTTATATAAATACACACACACACACACACACACACACACACACACACGCGCGTGCGTTTGTGTGTGTGTATAAATTACAAATAGTATAATTGGATAACAATCCTTTATGGAGAAGTTAACAGAAAACCACTCCATTATATTTCAAAAGGACTCATGTGAGTTTGCAAATAATAAGGAAAAAGTAATCTGTGGATATCCATGATTGCTTATATACTGAACAGATATAGCCTTAAAAATAGGATGGAAAGGCATAAAAATTGTGAAACATAAAAATTCTTTATGAAGTAAAAGACAGATAAAAGAGAGTACAGAAAATATTTGTGTATACATTATTCTTTTTTTGAAATAAAAACTAATCTATATTTGTATTGACATTTTCAATAAAAACCTGAGCAGGAAATAAAAGAAATATTGTGCTTGGTAATGTGTTGGAAGATTTAACGAATTTGGACAGTTTCAAAAAGAAAAGTGAAAAGAAAATCTATTAGATGAGGTGATTTATTAATTGATTCATTTTTTATGTTTTATCAACCCATTGCAAGTTATTTAAAGCCAGAGAATAATTTGGGATTATCAGATTTTTTTTTAGATAATAATGATTTAGTAATACTAATTAATCTACAGGTGGGGGCAAAGAGGTGGATTCACACCTTTCCCGAGTAGTTTTGCACGGAAATAAATACAGTGAACCCAACTGGAATTGGTACTTGGCTCTTATCCATTACATCACCTACACATCCAAGCTAACAGCACCTGGAATTCCAAAATGGTCATTTATCTAGGTACTGACCAAGATAGACGTTGCTTAACTTTGGTGATCGTACGGGAACCGATGTTTCAACTTAATGTGGCCGTAGGCCTTAAAGTGAAAGAGTAAAGGATCAAGATTAGTATGGCTGGAAAGCAAGCAGCATGAAAGACGAGACGAGAGAAAGAGCGTCCAAAGAAATCATCTCACAGCTGGCTACCTCCGTAATCCAACTGATTACTTTCTCTAATAGTTAACGAAGATTCTTTTGTCTATGCTATACTATAGAAACGTTTTGTGCGATTGTATCTTGTGCTGATACGAGAAGACTGCTGACTACAACATGTCACACTATCCACTGGATAGTTTCAGTTCTATTTCTGATTGCTACTTTTTCTAACCTTTCATGCAAATTTGAAGTGCAACAGTAATGATAGTTACAGCTTTCACGCTCGTATTAATTTGTTCAGTTCTCTGGTAAGATTCAGATATGACTGTTATTATTGTTCATATTTTATGCATCAACTATGATCATATTTTGTTGGAGACTGAAGGGAGGCGTATCTTTTCAAATCTTCAGCACTTTACCCAGCATTGTTGCACACCCAGGACTTAGTCCTGGGTACGACGATAAACTACATGCGGCAGCGAGGCTTCTGACTGGGAGATTGAAGGTTTTGAGGAGCATGGAACCACCTCTTAATTGCTATTGTTTCTATGTTTACCCTGACCTAGGGTGGTATCACCTATTTGGGTCCCAGCTATGGGCGAATAGTAAACCCTCAAACAAAAACAAAAATCAATCAAAGTATAAAAATACATTTTATAGTAAAAATACCTGCAATAAATTTTTATAGAAAAACAATTACCAACAGTACATATTTATAGTAAAATTACCAGCAATACATTTTATAGTAGAATTACCAACAATACATTTTATAGTAAGATGACCAACAATACATTTTCTGTAGTTGAAGGCATACAATTGCGTTCAAAATATTTAGATTTCAGCATTAAATAACCCATAGAGGTGTTGATATGCCGCTAAACAAAATCAACCAATGAATCAAAACTGTCGATTGCACAGAATAGTAGGGTTAGTTGTGCACCATTTGCGATAAAGAAAAAAGAGCGCCATGACGCAATTCACTCCTCCAGAAAATTGGAAATGGCATCCTGTACTGTTTAGCATTCGCGTTCTGAAGCTTCAATACGAACATTTCAGAGTATTTCATGTCAATCTGAGGACAGTGTAGAGGATTCCGAAAGAGCTGGATTAGTTTAATTGTGATTAGAATGGTACAGCAGCTTGGAAAACTCATTCTGATCGTTCTGATAAGAAAAGAACTCCCGAATTTATTGGTGAGGGCATTAGACTCAACATGGAGACCTACATCAAGTGCATTGAGGAAGTAGTGCTGCCTTGGATCAAGAGGGTGATTGCTGGAAAACCCTATGTCTGGCAACAGGACTCTGTACTATGCCATTCAAGCAGGAGTACCCAGTCATGGCTTTCAGACAATTTCTGCAACCGCATCAACCCTTACGTCTGGCCACCTAACTCCCCTAGACTGATGGCTGCGATGAGTGGTAACATTGAGGCTGTGTTAATATTTCCATAGCTCCTGATGAGGATCAATGGTTTTGTTCAACCCGTGTGAACCCTGAACAAGTAGCACCCTGTTGAGAGCTCCCTATCATCAGTTCTGAGTATGAATTTAAACTACAACCGACAGTGGAGACTGAATGAGGGTACCCCTAACCTCTGTTACCTCCAGGTCACCTGTGTAGCTCCCGTATAATTCCCTCCGAAATTAATTGGGAAATTATTTAAAAGGTGTTCGATCTGATTTCTCACCTAAGCTGCTGTTTAAAACTTGTTTACTTGCCCGTTACTAGAATTTCTAAAATTCACTTGCACCTTTTTTTTAATGTTACCTTATTCTGTTTTTGTGATTACTTTAATTAAGAAATCTTGTGCGTTTTGGTCATCGTATTACTGCAAACTAATGTTTAATTGTTTATTTATAGAAAGAAAAATTCTGTTGTTGTCTGTGCATTAATCTAGAGCTATAAATTATTAAAAAATTATTATTAAAAAAAAAAAGAACCAAAAACAACCCTACTTTTGTGTAAGTGGTCCTGTGTCGGATCAAAAGGTTTGATTTGATTTTAAAAAATGAATTATTTTCTTCCCTGTCCGGATGGTGTTAAAATTAATGTGTTCGTTTACCTGGCGGTCAACCTACGCCGACATTGTAAAAATCCAGAAGGACAAAGAAGAGAAATTACCATGTGTCTTTTATAGACACGGGGATTCTAGAACCCGTCTCATCGTTAGCTATAATAGACGCCACCTGTTGACAATGGCGCCACCTGTTGACAATGTTGTATTTAGTAGAGGAGGAGTAATTTAAGGTTGACTGTGTCTACTCGGCGATAAGCCGCAACAATGGACTTTGTTGCAAATCTAAACTACCACATGTAACCACATATTACTAATAGTTGAGTGAAAACACAACAGTGGTTAAATTATGTTTCGGTGACTTTGCATGTTTTTCCTGATCTTAAAATGATTTGACATTGTAACAGCAGCCTTACTTTTAACAAATAGAAGTGGAAATGACAAAACAACAAATGGAAATCAACGTGGTTGAGATAAGAACAAGTTTGTTTATTTCCCGTTCGATCGTTTGCTCTGGGTATCGTATATCAGTCTTGAGAGACTGAAAGTTCGTTCAGGGTATAACACAAGATAATAGTCGAGATAGACACGTGGAGAAAATCAACACGTATATCTAGTCCAATGAGACAGACTCGTGTGAGAAATTCCCTTCGTATTCCATTGGTGAGAAGTAAGTTCGACTCGAACAGCTTTTTCCCGCGAACTGCTGCATTGTGGAACAGACTCCCAAGATGTTTCCCCGATCACAACAATCGTAATCTGTTCAAGCCTAGAGTCAACCGTTATGTTCCCTTCCTATCTGTAGAAACTACCCCTGAACTTAACCCTTACCTCGAGTGGCCCCTAAGCTTTGTACAGGGCGAACCTTACTGTAAAAAATATATTTCACGAATTAAAGAACGATACAAATGCAGAAGGACGTGTGCCTATGTTTCATAGATTACGCAAAGGCTTTCGACAAAGTACGCCTCAAGGATCTTCTGGAACTGCTCAGCAACCTTGAAATATTCGGGAAAGATATCAGAATAATTAAACACCTATACTGGCAGCAAACAGCATGCATGCGCATAGGAAACGAGTTCAGTGAATGCACAAAAATAGAAAGGAGCGTAAAGCAAGGATGCGTCTTCTCACCTGACCTGTTCAACATGTACAGCGAGGCAATTCTGAGAGAGTTGGAAACTTGGTGGCCACAATTTCAACAACATGTGACACACAGAAGACACAGGACCTGATAGCAGACACGGAAAAGAAACTACAAAATCTCCTACGGAAGATAGCGACGGAGAGTGTGAAGAAAGGACTAAGAATAAACTACAAGAAGACGGAATGCAGGTCAGGAACACTAGAATCAAGCAGACGGGCAAGTTTCAATATCTGGGAAGCGTTTTGGCAGAGGACGGTAAGTGCGACACTGAAATCCGTAGACGTATTGCGATGGCCAAGGACGCATTCCAAAAGCTGGGCAGAGTATTGCGAGAGAGGAGGATTTCTTTGGCAACAAAAAAAAGGATACTGAACTGTTACGTGACATCTGCCCTTCTTTACGGCAGCGACTGCTGGACGATTTCCTCAAGGATGAAGAAGAGATTCGAGGCGCGGAGATGTGGTTCTGCAGAAGGATGCTGAGGATTTCGTGGACCGAGCGTGTGAGGAACGATGAGATCTTAGAGAGGATGCAGACAAGGAGGAGGATCGTGCTTAACATCAGGAAGATGCAGCTGAAGTTTCTGGGACACATAACGAGGAAGGAGATCCTTGAGAATCTGATACTCACGGATCGAATAGAGGGAAAGAGAGACAATGGAAAGAAGCGCGTGACATTCCTGTCGGGCTTGAGTAGGTGGATGGCAGAGCGTGGTCTGGAGGAGATAGCAGAGGGAAGGAACTTGTTGAGGGCTGCAAGGGATAGGAGGAGGTGGAGAGCCTTGATCGCCTACGTCCTGAAAGGACATGGCACATAAAAAGAAAGAAAAAGTAGTTGAGAGTTAGTCTCTGCTGCTGCCGCTGGTTATGGCCCTGTTGATGGAAACGCCTTGGTGTCGCTGAAGATGGTCTTGTTAATTTCGCCTGCCTTAGGGTCCTTCGCTAATGCCACCCGAGTAGGATCTGTCTTCATGGGTGAAATCAGCGCTGCCAATGTCGTGAGTCAGTGGTTCAGAAATGGCTGATACGAAAAACAGCGTAGGCGTTTTCTGATTGGTCAGAAAAGATCGTTTATAACTCTGGTATTTTTGGGTGGTATTCCGAAAGTGAGTTCGCACGAAATTAAGATCTGTTTTCGTCATCTGATCTGGGAACGTCGAAGTGAGCACTTCCATTTGAGTTTTAAAAAATTGGAGTTCCAATAGAGTACATAATTTATTTCTTTTCATGCCTTTTAATAGAAATGAGCCATAAAAACGCAAAATGTTTTCGTAATTATTTTTAATTGTTTGCATAGCAAACTTTTGTGCTAAATATAAAATGCTTTATTGCGAGATGTTTATATTTTTCTTGAAGTGTCTCTCATATATTGCATCTGCTTGTATATGCAATTTCTTAATGCCAACTTGTCAGTTGGCAGATAAAGAAATATCTGTATTTTGCTGTGAAATGTTGAGGCAGCTGTCTCCCTTACCAATTATGTCGTTGGTAAATATTATAACATTGATTTTGTATTTCCATTGTGGGCTTGCTTTCATATGGGAATTGTGCTGGATGTTTTGTCATACTGACGGCGAAAAATGTCACAGTTGTATTTCTCTGCATTTGAATTAATTCCTGTCGACTCCGACTGCTTCTGTTATTAATCCCCTGTTAGTACTGTGGGTAATTGTTACAACATTAATACCGTGGTGTTTTTAAAACATCATTTAAAATATTGTAGATGTATTATTTAGTTTTACTTTTCTTATTCTATATTGTCTTGAGTTTTCTCTCTTGTTTGAGTAGGATGAAAAATGGAAAAACAAATAAAAAATGTTTTATTATGAAACAAATCAGGAAGGACAGGATTGAAATGTGAACATAAGTTTCAAAAAATTCAAATATATTACATTTTATTTTCAGAAAACAAATCAAATTGCTTTTAATTCACCCAAATATTATGATTAAAACTAGAAATATTCTGTTCACAAAATAATGTCCGATTTTAGAATCTACTTTTATGCCTGAATTAATATATTTAATCAGTTAAATCAGGAAAAATAGTAACCATGAACGTTTATGAATTTCTGTCATCAGTTTATAAAGTTATTTATGCCTTTACGATAAAACTTACAGACACCTTCTCCCTAGACACTGATGTCAACAGATGGATCGGACAAGCTTCCACCACGTTTTCCAGGCTGACCTCGAGAGTCTGAGAGAACAGAAAGCTTACTATGAACACCAAAATTGCAGCCTATAGGGCATGCGTTGTCAGCGTGCTGATCTGCGGTAGCGAGACCCAACTCTCCAGATAGGAGAGTTGTCTCAGCGCCTGTCATCTTCGCTGTCTGAGACTCATTCTGGATATCAATTGGTCCGATTGGGTCACTGATGTCGTATGTCTCCCCCGTGTCCTGTTACTCAGCCTATATGTCCTTCTCCAACAGCGCTGGCTCCGCTGGCTTGGACATGTAAACAGTATGCCGGATGGGAGGATTCCGAAAGTCTTTCAGTACGAGGAACTGGCCACCGGCAAGAGGGTATGAGGGCGATCTCATCTTCGCTTCAAGAGTGTCTGCAAAAGGAAGATGAGGGCGAGGGATATGGACATCGAGAGGTGTGAAGACGTTGCTAACGATCGCTCACGCTGGAGGCGCGATTTACACCGAGGGCTGGAACGAGGAGAGGAGAAGTGAATGCTTGCCGTCGGGGAGAAGCATGCTCGACGGAAAGAAAATATCAAGGCGACATCCAGAGGGATCATCGTCTCATACATTCGTTGAAATCGAAATTGTCACTCCCGTATGAGTCTGTATAGCCATAAAAGATGCTGCACCACATGACTCTTTGGTCGCAAGTTTTCTCGAGACCGACGGATGCCACACACACGATAAAAATGTAAAGGTTGGGACGCCAAGAAATCTTTGAAGATTACATTTTTCTTAAATGCATGTGTAGTTCAGCCAGTTGCTGACACTAAACTTCGCCATTGATGTTCTGGTTAGATTCTAGAAAACTGTAATGGATGACGCCAATGGCAAACCACCAGACTGTCACTATAATTTTCTGTTGGTGAAATTCCAATTTTCGTATGTGTTTGGGTCGTTCATCATGATACAAGCTATTGAGCCGATTGTTTACGATTGTCATAAAGAATCCATTTCTCGTCACAAGTCACTGTTCGATCAAGATATGGATCATTCGAATTTCGCAGATGCAGCATCGAACACACTTCAAAACGTCGAACTCTTTGACTTTCATGTGAAACCTATTTATCAAATTTCTTCACCTTTCCAATTTTCTTGAGATGGTCCGATATTGTTGAAATGCTGACACTCATTATCTGAAACATTTCTCAGACACTTTATCCTGGGTTTTGGTTCGACTAGTGTTTTCAAATGTTGACTGTCAATTGCAGATGAATGTCTTCTACCACTTTAATCTTCTTCAAGACTCATATCCCCACTGCAGAAGTTCAGTAACCAGTACTGTACTGTCCGCTCACAAATGGACCCTTCACCGCATTCTCTGTTAATGTTGGCAGCAGTTTGAAAAGCATTATGACTAAACTTGAACTGGTGCATAAAAGTAAACGCATCTCTTCTCTTTCATGTTAAGGGTCAATAAGAATGTAACAATAAAAGCATTGCCGAATCAGGGATTTAGAAGAGCTTTCTCTTATTTCTGTAAATTATAACCCGAACTATGTTTGTTTGACCAATGAGAATATGACACGAAATAGTCGGTAATTGGATAATCAATCAAAAGTCTTTTTGGTCTGAGAATTGTGTACATAAAAGATGAAGGATTGAGTTCTACAACAAGCAGACCGGAGACGAAAAGTCAAGAATCATATCTTCCTCTTTGACACCGGATTCTCTCCAGCCTTTCAAAAGACATTGTAAAGACCCGGAACATTAAAGAAACTCCCAAACACTGAACCAACGACTTAAATTACTATAATCAGATGATTAGCATAAGTCCGTAGTGCTGTGGCGAAAGATTTCTTGCGTCATCGTTTGAATAAAAAATGAGAGAAAAGATTGTTGCGTGTTCAAATAAAATGATATTTATTTAAACGTAGGTTACACAAATATTAACTGTAATTACTTATCATGAAATGAAAGAAAGTTCTTCTTTTTGACTGTAAGGAAATGAACATGAATAATCTTTCAGCGAGAAATAGAGAAAGTGAAGTTGGGAGACAAGATCAAAGGGAGTTGCTTTGATGAGAAAGACTAGAGGCCGAGGTTGACTTGTGTCTCTTTACTGCTGTCAGTCCTTATGCCGAGTTAATGGAATGTTTGGTTTTTATGTTGTGTAGACTCTGGAGGCCTGTGTTTATTTACTGACGGAAGCTGATTTGCTATTGGCTATTTATTTTTATTAAATTGAAAATTTGAAGTATATTTGAAACCCGGAACCCTTTAATTTTGTTACTTGCTCCTTTGATTTGATGTTGTTCACTTCCGACTACTCTACAGTGTCTTTTTTCCCACTTGGCAACATTAATGTCTATTGAAAAGAACTGTCTTCTTTCAATAGCCAACTGACAAAAATTAAAATTTTCCATTCTTTATGTATTGTTTCATAATCGTGTTACAATAAATATTCTTGTTATTTAACGGAGAGTTGCTTGACTCTTTAAGTTGCTGACCATATACAGACTACCCTGACCATCATAAGAATTGTGTCATCGTCCTTCTGTGGATCTTTCAAACACATTGTGGGCGTAGGAGTTGACAGAACAACTAGACAGAAACGCATGTAGAAGTCACGAAACTAAGGCCGCCCATAGTGTCGTGACTAGCATAGGACCTCAGGTATATAATAATTTAAGTTACATTCTAAAAGAGATTAATATGAGATTAACAAACAGAATACTTTAATTATTAAGAAGGAGTAAGATATTTTTGTGCATTTATTATAATATATTAGACCCCAAAATTTATTCTAAAATCGGACATTATTTTCCGAACAACATATGGCTTACCCCACTTTACTGAAAAACCGTCGCTCATTAAAAGAAATTTATAAATAGACAATGATATACTCACCCATTTTTCCTCTCCTAAAACTTTGGCTATGAGATGAAGTCGTACTTCGTAAATAAAGTGTGTCCGATTGGGGCACATTTACTTCACAATATATTACTTTTCTCCCAGACTTCTCCTACACACATTCCACAAACACACATTTTCTAGTCTAAATATTTTCTATGTAATTAGTCTCTAAATCTTTTTTTTTCTTTTATCGTCGTTGCATACTTTCGTTAATACATAAATTTTCATTTGTTTGTATATAGTTTTGTGTTACTCATATCATTTTATTACTTGGACTCACATGAGAGTTCGCAATAATTGTTACGGGAAAAATAACCCCAGATGTCACGTGTTTTTCTACCTAAACCCACAAGCAAAAAAACTATTAGGTTGGTGCAAAAATAATGACGTAATAATGTCGTTTTTTACTTTAAAAAATACGTCAAAAAACGACATTACTACGTCATTATTATTGGACCAACCTAATAGTTACATGGCATAGGTATTCCTGCAAAAAAATTAGTTACATGGCATAGGTATTCAGAAAGCTACTTGAGTAATCTTGAAAATTTGACTTGATGCTTGCTAAATATAAAAGAAAAACATTTTCTGGGGTGTTCAACCACCTCACGGTACTGACGGACGGTTAAATATTCTTTTTACTTTAATATGTACCTGAAGTTTTCGTTTTCCTTTTTTTAATTCCTTAATTCACTGAAACTTACAAAAAAGAAAAAAATAATTAAATCGAATATACTTTTTGTAGTAATACATTAAAAGGGACCCTTAAAAATAATAAGAGTGAAAAGTTTCATCTAAATGACAATAATAAGTTGGGTGAAAAGGGTAATAAAACAATAATACCTCATCTGAAAATAATAATAATACCTCATAATAAAATAATAATACCTCATCTGAAAATAATAATAATACCTCATAATAAAATAATAATACCTCATCTGAAAATAATAATAATACCTCATAATAAAATAATAATACCTCATCTGAAAATAATAATAATACCTCATAATAAAATAATAATACCTCATCTGAAAATAATAATAATACCTCATAATAAAATAATAATACCTCATCTGAAAATAATAATAATACCTCATAATAAAATAATAATACCTCATCTGAAAAGATTGAAAGGTATTACATTTTATTTTCAATGACTTTGTGGAGAGAAGACGGAAAGAAACAGCAAGACAATCGAACAACAAATGACAAAATAAAAAAAAGAAAAAAAAAAGGTTTCTGAGTCAAAAGATTAGCGCATCTTTTCTGATAATAAATTAATCCTTTAAAAAATAATATTTAACATTTTTCAACTAATAGGTCGCATTCTCGCCGACAATAAAAATATACTTCGTGATCCTTTTGAAGAGTATTTAAGTAAATTCTCTAGACAAAAGAAAAAAAAAACCAGTAAGGAACGGCAACAGTTCATGACGCACGGCTTCAAAGAGATTCCCTTAATCATTCATCCGTTTTCCTCCCAAAACTACGTGATATTTACACGTTTACTTACTAAGCCGAGTGACATTTACACGCTTACTCACCGTGCTACGTGGCATTTACACTTTTTCACACCAAACTTCGTGATATTTACACTCTTCCTCAACAAGCTACGTGACACTTACACTTTCCTCCTCACTTTCTCCCTTGCCACTTTTTTCACACATACACGCGAAGAACTCACATTTTTTCATCTTAACAGACAGCTAGAAACATGAAACTTTCAACGTCTGGTTACCGAGGTAACTACTTTGATCTCAAGTCTAACCTACCCACGTTGTGACTTTGATCTTAGGTAGACGAAATCAATCAGGCGTCGGGCCGTAGTGCAAGCTGAATCCGGGGTGAAGGTGATATCGCACAAGCGTAAGTAAAAGAAACAATAAAACAAAACTCAATTTTTGACGACGCTGTGTCTGACGTCAACAGTTTGAAAAAAAGCAACAATAATATTTTTCCACGATTTTCTTCCTCATGCCAAAATTCTAACACATACCAGATGATTTCCCTTCGTTGGACCCAGGAATCAAAGTTAAATGATATCTCTGAAAGATAACTAATATTGATTCTCTCTGCCTGTATCGCGGTCGTCTCAACCCGAAATTTTTTATGATCGCCATGTGTCGGCCGGCTTTGATTTTTTTTTTTAATTCTGTTTCCCTTGGCGCGACATTCCCTTACCATGACATTAATCAGTTTTGACAGAATCTCATATCTCGCTTTTTCTTACGGATTTTCTGTCTCGTGCGAAAAGTATCTCTTTTTTTTGTAAATAAAAATACTCTTCTTTTTAACGTCGCTCAGTCTCGCCTTAAGTCTTTCCTGTTTTTAATTTCTATGGTTAATTAGTTAGTCAACTACCATAGCTAAATAGTTTCACATCCAGTTAAAAATGTTTTCGTCATTATCACCTGATATTTCACTCATGCTTTTGGAAGCGATGACGGTGTCTGTTCTAGAAGAATTGAATCTTGACTTCTACAAAAAAACAACAAAAAAAGACAAAAAAACAAAACAAAAACAAAAAACAAAATAAAAACAACTTTCGAAAACTTAGTTTTAGAAGTTTCAATAATTTGAACCATCTGTAGTGATAGCAAGTAAATTACTAAATAACCCACGACGCTTATTACTAGACCACGTAGTAGGAACCAAAATAATTGATAATTAATAATAAAAGAAAGATTAAATGTTAAGCAATAAAAATACTTTTAAATACAGATAAGAATGGCAACTAACAATAAAAACAGAAAAAGTTACATTTCAAAATTTTTTAAAATAAATATAGAGTACTCCCATGATGTATTAGAATAAGCGTTTTACCACAAAATGAAACAAAAATCAAAACTTTTCCTCTCTTCAATCAGACGTCCTGGCCAAATCTCCGATAAAAAAAATTGCCACCAATAGATAAGTAAAACTTCTTTATTTCTGTATACATACATGTTCTTTAAAATATACAATCATTTCTCTGAAATGTATACCAAAGCGTTTTATTATTTTCGTCTATGCATATTTCGTATCTTATACATGATTTTGAGTGTAATTTTATAATCCCGTTGTGGCCTGATGATTCCGTTTTAACCCCAAAATACATATATTAAAAAAATTATATTCAGACACAGCTAACTCATCCCCAGAACACCCACAACACACCTACTATTCCTCTTACACTATATACACGAGCCCAAATATATCCCCGTTAGCACATAAGAATTAAGCCCTATTTACAACACAATTAAATACCCACATACATACCATAGTAAAACATGTCCAAACATTATTTTCTACCAATAGCTGACAATATTACTGACTGGGACGCGTTCCATGATTTCCTCCGCGATGTCCCCTGGGATGTTGTCTTTACGCTCCCCGTCCAAGAATGTGCTTCTGAGGTCTCATCCTGGGTTAAAGCTGGAATCGACGCTTTCATCCCCTCAAGGAAATATAGGGTCATGTCGCGCTCCTCCCCCTGGTTCTCCGCTGCTTGCTCAGCCGCCATCGCCCATCTGGAGCCCCTTCTGTTTGCCTCGTGGTTCTTGATAGCTCCAGAGGCGGATACGCAATATAATTGGCCCTGCTCTGGCATCTCGTCTACAGTCACTTTCTCACAGACGCGCCGTCGCCTCTCTGTCTGTTTTACAAATACTTTCATAGCAATTGCTCCGAGGAGCTGCATTCGCTGGTTCCCAGACTTCATGAGTTCAAGCGCCCTACGAGGCTGGCATCCTGCTTTCACCCCTTCACTGTCGAAACTCCTAAATGTAGCCGTTTCTTCTACTCCAATAGCTTCATGTCTCGTACCTCTCACCTGTGCAACTCCCTTCCCTATTCCAGTTTCCCTGAGAGCTATTAGGTTGGTGCAAAAATAATGACGTAATAATGTCGTTTTTTGACATATTTTTAACGTCAAAAAACGACATTATTACGTCATTATTTTTGCACCAAACTAATATAATCACCCGCTATTCAAATGTAATGTCAATCGACATCTCCAGTTGCCTTGATCTATCCACTACCCTTCTCCTCATCCTTTCTTCTATCACTCCTATCTGATCTTGCTCCAAATTTTCTGTAAACCCTTGCGTTCTAGTGGCTTCTCGCCTTGCTTGGGGTGAAACGCTTTAAAAAAATCTCTTCACTACCATATACCAGATTAGAAATTTCCGACTGGTTCGGGACACATTTCTTTGTTACTAATGAAATGTTTTTACCTTTTAATAATCTGCTTAGTTTCTGGAAGGCATATTTTACTATTCCTGTGTGCCTTCCGGGTTCTACGTCACATTTCCGGTGTTTGTTAGTACGACTTCTTCTCTTTTTTTCTTTGTGTTCTGAACGTTGAGGGATCATGGATTTCCACAATTTTCTGTTCTTTGTAGCATTTTTTAATCGAGTTCACTCTAAGCAAGCTAGTAAAGCCATTAAAACACAAGAAGTTACCGGGTGTGGAAGAGTTAGAAAGAGAAACATTGCTAAGGAGCGAGAACAAAATAAGAGTAAGCAGGAAGACAACAGATAGCGATTGACATTGAATTTAAATTTTGAAGATTAAAGTTGGCATGGAGCCGAAAGGGAGTTCTACAAGCGAGGAGTGCGAGAAAAGAAACTGTTAGCATAAAATTTATGGCTATATTTAGCTAGCTCAACTGTAAATTGCCGAGACCTCGTCGCCAGTCTAGTACTGCGCTTAAATTGACAAAAACTATGCACCTTAGCGAAGAGTTCATATGTACAATTACCATGAAAGCATCTATAGAAACGACATAGGAAAGCAACCTTACAGCGGTGGGAAAGTGACTGAAGGCGAGACAGGGACAATAATATTGATTCTTCGTTGGATTTTATCAAGAGGCTCTAGATAAATAGCAGGAACACCGGACCATATGTAGCAGCAACATTCTAAGCCTGGACGAATGGTAGGTGTAGACATGTAAGATAGATACTGGAGAGAAAAATTATCTAGCACGACACAGTGAACTAACTTTCTTAGTATCTGACCTAGAAATGGATTCAATATAGTATTCATGTCAGCCGAAAAAGTTAGCCCGAGAAGACGCAACAAGTCACTCTCCTGGGGGTCAGCATCAACCATGTTAATGGAAGACCAGAGAGGATCTCTTGGATGATTAATAGAGAGTAGTTTAGTTTTTAAGGCGTTAAAATTAACAAGTCATCCTTTGCCCTAGTTAACAACAGACTAAAGGCTGTTTTAAATGTCAGCTGCCATTTGGGCCTTATCAAACTGATATGACTTACGATAGAGACAGGAGTAAATGTTTGTGTTTAATAAATTTTGTCCTTTTGTTATCTCGCCTAAACCTTACTCCGTTATCTATTCACTCAAGCACTCTAGGTAGGTTATGCGTTGTTTTCCTCTGTCTCTCTTGCCTTCAATTTGTCCTATAAGTATCAATTTTTCCAATCCCTCTTTCAATATTATCTGCCGTAGAAATTTCAACTGCCTCTTTCTGAAGTAAAAGTGTCCTTCGTCGTTGCTCACATGGCATTCAGTCCATGGTATTCTCAGTATCCTTCTGGAGAACCACATTTCATTTGGGAGAAGATTGTCCAGCATGCGCGCGCGCGCGTGTGTGTGTGTGAGGGGGTAAACCAGATGTTAAAGGTAAAGTAGGACTAAATCAGATGTTAAGTTTTAAGGATTCCTATAATCTATTTTTTTTTTCTATCTGATTCTCTCAAAAAAAGAATATTTGTTAGATCTATTATCCCACTTGTCTTGGCAAAACGTCCATTAGATGGCGCTGTTTAAGTTCTATGAAAAAAAAATTTTCTCGTTTCCTCTTTCGTCCTCTTGACCTAAGATGTAACAGTTCATAGTTGAAGGCGTCCCCCACTGGAAATGTCTCCTTTTTCCGGTCAAGTGACGGCTGAACTCTTGCACACACACACACACACACACACACGTACATTTTTCCGTTTAAATTGTGTACATATTAATGTCATTTTCCTTTGTTACTACAGTGTAACCCGGATATAAGAGACCCTGACATAAGATAAACCCGGATATAAGAGACTTCTGCTCCGGTCCCGACATCTCTCTTATATCCGGGTTATACTGTATATGCATAAATTGCTTGTTTAAAATTCATCTTTTGCTCACATGAGTCCGCCCAATATTGTTTGCGGGACAAATGTACCAATAGTCATTAAATATTTACTGAAAATGTCCACAGCTCGCAATATTTTTGTTTGTTTCAATTTTGATGTTAAATACACATTTTTTTTTTTGCTTTAACCTTTTTTTTTTTTTTTTTTTACTAATGTTCATCCAATAAAATTCCCAAGAGCCAATCAAGGTAGAGGGTTACCGTGTGGTGTTGTATGAGCATAAGAAAGGGCAAGAAGTGAAGTTTTGGGACCTATGCAGGAAAGATAACTGCTAATTCTAGACTTGAAGAGGTCAATATTTAGTGAATGAATAATATCTCGGAGTTCAGTCGGAGACGTTAGAATTATAGAGTTGAAGTAAAATTTAGAAGGGACCGGAAACCCAATCATAAACAGGAAACAAATGATAAACATCTACCCTAGCTCAAAAAAAAAAAAAAAAAACAAAAACGGAGAGGAGCGTGAACCAGGCGATGAGCAAACCTGTATACACCTTGTATGAATTTAAAAAGTTAAAAAGCTGTGTCTGGGGGAAAAAAGAAACAAAAAAAATGAAGTTTAATATCAGTAAAGATTTTTGAGAAATGATACACCTCAGCTGAAAAGATTGTCATAAATTGAGGCCAAGATAACAATTTTAGTCTCAGTTTCAGGAAAAAATGTGTGTGAGGTGGGGTGAAATCCTATACTCACTTATAGCACAGTGAATGATTCAATTCTTAAATTGGAGTCATGTTATCTTGCCCTGTCGAAAGTTTAACCTTGGGATTTAATGTCATTGAATGGCGTCTATAAATTGCCTGTCCCAAGAGAATGACTAATGAATGTATTCGAATCTTTACATTTTAGAGGAGTGGAGGAAAATAAAATGATTTTATGCCTACTACAGGTAAGTAAAATATCAGTAGGTCAGTACTAGGAACATATAAGTATATTATAGATAAAAAATATTGCAACGGATTTCAGTGCTGAGATAATTGTATATGACTCATTGATGTTAGTGTTCTGTGTTCGAGCCCAGTTAAATGCCAGAGTTTTGAATACTGATTTTTAGAGTATACAAACACACCAGACCTGGAGCAATGCACGAGATAATTTATTTTGGCTTTGCGTTATATTCCCCCTAGCTACTGGTTAAATATTAGGACTTTTATATGAAAAAATAATAAAAAAAAAATAATACAATATTCAATCGAAAATATGTATTATTCGTACAACCCCAAATATGTTTCAAGTTTAAATAACCATGGTTGATAAACCGGAGAAAAACAAATTAATCAAAAACATTGTGTCAGATCAACGTAAAAATATATGTCGCTTTGACTGGTGTCAGACTAGAAGTTTCTTTTCTGTCTAAATTTCTGGAACGATTAGTTATCGTTATTTTTTATTTTTTAAGCAATTCACCCCAACCAAGGCAACTAGTACGAAAGGGGCTACAGAGAGTGTAAGGGAAACGACTAGGTATAAGGGGTGAGGAAAGGATAAAAAGAAGAATGGAGGAGCATAAAAAAAGAACGGGGATCAAGGCATCAGAAAATGCTGATTGACATTACATTAAAGTTTTTGAAGATTTTAGTTATCAGTGAATCAAGTAAGAGGAAGAGAGGCTCCACTGTCAGGAAATGCGAGAGAAGAAGCTGTTGGAGTAGAAGAGGCGGTTACATGTAACTGTTTCGACAGTAAAGTGGTGGGATCGATATGCTAACCTAGTAGCACGCTTACATTCATGAAATCAGGGCAGCAGTGAAAATAGCTCGTCAGAGCAGATGCCGTGAAAATATTTATAGAAAAGACAGAGGGAAGTCACATTACGTCGGTGAGAAAGTCATTGCAATCGAGATCCCAAGTCAGGACCGATCACATTACATATTCGTCTTTGGATTTTGTCGAGATGAACAGCGGGGGAACAAGACCATATATGGCAACAGTATTACATGCATGGACGAATGGTAGATTTGTATACGTGAAGGATGGACTCTTCTGGCGCGACACAGACACACGCGGACTAATGTCCTCATCTTATTAAAATGTTTCTGTTGTTGTGCCCCACAGCCTTCTTCTGCTGATCCGGCTAATATTAAGAGAATTTCAAATTGAGCCCTTTATTGAATCCACGGTGAAGGTTTTCTTGTTCCGCAGTTCATAGCTAGAGATATCTTGTCTCGTTCTTATTTAGTACTGCTCAGTTATTGATCACTCTGTTTCCACTAAACCTGCGTCTGTACTACATTGACTGAGCCCACAATTTCTCTGCCAACAAATTTACGAACCAATGCTTTTAATCCACTAGTCTGTTGACCCATGAGACACCTGAACGAGTCTGGGGAGCATAATGTTGTGATAATAAAAACAATGATGAAGACAATAGTCCGATTGTAAATAGACTGATCATAGTTAATATTTCCATAGGATATTAGGAAATACAGGGTGAGCTGGATAAATTGTCTAAATGACGCAAATATGAAAATAACACTGACATGATATATTTACCAAAATTACACAAAAATATCTTGAAATACTAAAGAGTAAATTTATTCAATAAAATCGCCATTGGCTTCAACCACGACCTCCAGATGACTTCGGAATCCCCTGCAACTCTTCTAGATAGTCTCTTTGTCTAAGTTGGTGAATGCTGCTGTGATCCTTGCCTTCTATTCATTTCTGGTGTTACAAGGAGTTCTCTTGGTCTCTCGCTCAACTGCGCACCACATATAATAATCAAGGGAATTGCAGTCTGTTGAGTTAGGTGGCCAGATGTAAGGGGTGATCTAGTCGCAGATATTTTTTGACAGCCATGACTGAGTTCACCTACTTGTGTGGCATGACGCAGTTGTCAGACATAGGGTCTTCCAGTAGACATCTTCAAGGCACTTGATGTAGGACTCTGTGTTCAGTTTGATGCCCTGTGCGAAGTTGAATGGTGACATAACGTCGCAACCACTAGTGATCACTCCAAACACATTTGTAATTACCATATACTAATCCAGTTCTGAAATGTTCATATTGGAGCTTCCGGCGCGAATGCCAAGCAGTACAGTATGCCGCTTTCAAATTTCTGACTGAGTGAATTGCCTCAAGGTTCTCTTTTTCTTACAAACGATGCCCAATTAATCCTACTTTATTGTACAGTCGACAAAATAAAGAATAAACAACGCGCATGCGCGAAATTAAAAATATAAATTGGTGACAATTTATTCATTCCACTCTGTATATCGAATTTCAAACATGCAAATTTAGAACCAAATAAGAACAGCGGAATTAAAGTGAATTACTAACCAACGTGAACTGGATTTAGTTAAACATGTCGACAGTGCGTCATTTAGATTTGAATACTACCAGAGACTAACACTTTTTATGGGCGTCATGTTTTTCACTTGGATATTGTATGAATTTCAGAAAGCTTAGTATGTATCTGTAGTCGTAGCATTAGCAATAAAAGAAGCAGAAGAAAAAGAAGAATGGGAGAGAACAGAATGACAAAGAAAACACAGAAAAGAAGATAGGAAGAAAAGAAAAGCAATAAATTAAAAAAGAATAAGAGAATTAAACAAAAATAAAACAGAGAAATGAAAGTATAAAAAAGGTGGAGAAGAAAAAAGAAAGGAGAGAAAAAAGAAAGGAAGAAAGAAGAACAAGAAAAACGCCAAAAAGAGAAGGGATATAGAAAACAGAAGAAGAAGAAGAAGAAGAAGAAGAAGAAGAAGAAGAAGAAGACAGAAGAAATAGTAGAGAAGAAGGAAATAGAAGAAGATAAAATTAGGCAAAAAAAAAAAAACAAAAAAAAAAAACAGTTATTATTATTATCGTATTATAATTCGGCTTGTTCCTTAGTTAGCGCGTATGTTAAGTCCCACTATTACCTAAGATAAACAATGAGCCATTTCTGTTTAGTTGCGAGAATAAATGGATGTAAAGATAAATCAAACGGGCTGTTTAGTTTTTAAGAGAGAAAGGGAAAAGAAAGAAAGATGGATAGAAAGAAATTTAACGGTGTCATGTGTTTAACGTCTTTTTCAACCAAATGGAAATTTCGACTCTAGTTTTAAATCTCTTCGTTTGTACATTCTTCTTACTTCTTTAAATAATGACCTGCATTCGTATTTTGCTTGTTATTGTAATATTTTGTTAAAGTCGTTAAGCTCAAATATTTAACAATGCAACGGGGGAAATTTCGCGTGTAATAATTTTGTAGTTACGCAAGTGGCTTTTTCAAACATTAACTTGAGAATTATGATTCATCAGACAATTTGAATAGAAAAACCGTGAAAATTTCACGCTTTTTCTAGTTATTATTATTGTTATCATTATCATTATTATTATTATTATTATTATTATTAGCAGTAGTAGTAGTAATAATAATAATTATTATTAGTTCTAGTAGTTATTATTAGTAGTAAAAAGACAAATAGTAGTAATAGTAGTAAACGAATTAGTAGTAGTTATTATTAGTAGTATGTAGTAAAGTAAGTAGTAATAGCAGAAGGAGGAGGAGGATTAAATATAGTAATTGATTATGAGGAAATTTATATGACGGAAAAAAGGCAAATAGTAGTAAACGATATACAGTGTAACCCGGATATAAGAGACCCGGATATAAGAGACCCGGATATAAGAGCAACCCGGATATAAGATAGATTTTCTCTGGTCCCAAATTAGAGCCTGTGTTAATGTATATATAATAGACCAAACCCGTATATAAGAGAAACCCGGATATAAGAGACTTCTTCTCCGGTCCCGACAATTCTCTTATATCCGGGTTACACTGTAGTAGCAGTATTAAAGACGGCGGTCGTGGGGTGGGAAGAGTAGTAGAAAAAACTCAAAAAGAAGAATAGAACATGAGGAAATAGTAGTAAAAAAAAAAAGAAATACTTGCATTGGTGTCAAAATAATGAATAGCAGTACTTGTCTGGTTACCCTACCTTTTTATACGTTGGTTAAGTCAAATAAATTTTCTCGTCTTTGTTTCATTTTATTTTTAGCACAGCTTCCTAGTCGCTGTATCTTCGAATATCGGTTGCATTAATTTTTGTTATTTTTAATACAGAGAGAATATGGTTGAATACCAGAAAATGCAACAGGTTCCGGAGGAAGGCCACAAAATACAATGTCAGAAACGTGTTAATAAAAGACAACAAACTGAATAAAATACAAAGATAAACAGTCGTTGTCGTGCGAGAAAGTAGCATTCATTAAAGTGGTCGTATCTATGAATCACACAATACTATGCAGACTTCCCAAAGGGGCTTTCACCCCAGTCAGTACCTCTCTTTTGGAAAGGATTAGCTTCATTGACCGTAGGGCCGGCTTAAGGTACTAGCAATTCGGGCAGTTACCTGGGGCGCCATCAAGACCGCCATGTTTTGATCTTCCAAAACTTAAACTTATAAAAACATACTAGCGGTCGTCCATGACTCAAGATTAAATTCTTTGGCTATTTTGTCATTAGACAATAATCTTGTAAAGAAGATAGGTGTAGAAATTGACATGAGTAGATTAGCAGATTTAAAGACTAGACAAAATGTTTTAGGTAGGATAATGAAGGTTTTCTTTAGCTTGTATTAAGTTGTATATTGTAATAAACTCGTTATTCATCATTTTCAGTTTTTCTCCTTGTGAAGATTTAAAAAAGATATGCTTGTAAGAGCGCCGAAGTCCAGGTTGCTCAGAGTGCCAGCAACACTAAATCCGTTACTGATTACCCAGTGCCTGAGATGTCTCCAAAAGGGGAAATGCCGAGGAGTACTTAGGCAATCTTTTCACGGTATTGCCGATTTAAATCCAATTTAAACCTCGACCTTGTGTCACAACCGGTAGCAACGTGGGCGCACTGGCAAATACCGACAATACTATAATGACTTGTATTTCTTACATATCTTCTCAAGTTAGTGAATAAGTGATATTTCACATAGGGAAATAAAAAGATGTCAGTCAAGCAATTTATGAGAACGAAGAAAAAATAATTATGAATAAAACAATTTTTTACAAGCGCAATAAAAGAAAACAGTTCTTTCATTTTTATCTGGGCGCTTTTTATCAGCAACTGTTTTAATGAATGCCATGGAAGGTTTTGCGGGGAATCACCTCTTTTGTTGAGAGGCATGGACATTTTTCAGTAAAATTTTATGGTTCCTGGTACATTTGTCCCGCAAACAATATTTGCGGACTCATATGAGTCCTGGTAAAAATAAAAACAAACATGGCATTTAAACAAGCAATGCATAAAAGAAAAGAAATTTACATTAATATGTACACAGTTGAAAAGGAAAAGAACTAAGCATTAAAACTTAGATATTAGGTTGGTTCAAAAATAATGACGTAATAATGTCGTTTTTTGACGTATTTTTAACGTCAAAAAACGACATTATTACGTCATTATTTTTTCAACAACCTAATATTAAAGAATGTACTTGTTTCTGTGTTTTTATACAAGCGTGTGTGTTACCCACGTGTTTGTATGTGTGAGAGTTCATTTGTCAGTGGACCGTGGAAACGAACGTGACCTAGCTGGGCCGTTCTCACATACGTTTGCTACATTTTGGGGCAAGAGGAAAGAGAAAGAGGAAGGAAATTTTGTTTTTTATATATTTAAACAGAAGCACCTGACAGGCGTTTGGCAAAGTGAAGTAAGGTAACTCACAAAGGAAAATCTGATTGACAGAAATGACGGATTTCGATAAAATCATATCAATGTCAGCCCGTCAGAAATAAGACCAAGAAGCAAAATTACGTTGTTGTGTGTATTTTTTTTCTTTCCAAAAAG
Source organism: Acanthosepion lycidas (assembly GCA_963932145.1). Classification (NCBI taxonomy): domain Eukaryota; kingdom Metazoa; phylum Mollusca; class Cephalopoda; order Sepiida; family Sepiidae; genus Acanthosepion; species Acanthosepion lycidas. The sequence continues at coordinate 920,597 of OZ010606.1, read as the reverse complement.
AAATGAAATGATTTTTTAAAAAAAGAAAAGCAAAATAACTTTCACATGTTATTTTTATAATGATTTTTGAATTATAAAAATATCATAGAAAAGTTTTCGTTCCTGTTAGTTAATGTTAAGTGTTCGATGATGCTCACCCACCTGCCATTTTATAGAAACAGATAGACATTTTAAAAGTTTTATACAATTTATGATGAACCGTAAAAAAGGTATTTACAAACTCGACAATGTAAAATGGGGTTGGAGTATCAGATATTTTCCATTAATTGTTGCCTTCTTGATCTAACTATGCAATTTAAATGGTTGCATGTTTGTGTGAGATTTAGGTGGGTGTGCGTTCTCATATAAACAATTAAAGAAGAAGCATACAAAATCACGCGTTTCTCCCACGGACAGTTTATTCTCTTATATATATATATATATATATATATATATATATATATATATATATATATATATATATTTCATTGAATACGACTTCAATGAAATAAAGGTTCTTAATTAGGGTAAGTAAGTATAAGCACCGTATCAATGGTCGAGCTCAAGTCAGTCTTGCGCAGAGTTGGAACACCCAAAGAAAGGTTTGTACTCATTTTAACCTTGGAAGTTTTCGAAGACACGTACAAACGCCATGCGTTGGAAAGTGAAAAGAGAGTTCAGTGGTCAGAGAACCAAGGAAAGTAATATTCCCCAGCGGGAAAGCAATATTCTCCAGCGGGAAAGTAATTACCACGTGGTATATGTTGGAGCAAAAAAGAGAAAGAGCATGAAAGAAAGAGACAGGAAATGTTTATTTTTTTACAGACTTCAACGGCGCTGTCTGCCGGCTTTTGGTGAAGCTAAGTGGGGTAACCATATTTCCGGTTCTTTTACACTTAGCATCATGGGAAATGTATTTGTTTTTCTTTTTGTTTTATTATTCATTATTATTATTTTATTCATCAATTTTATTTCATTTTATTGCATAACGATTAGAATCTTTCAGTGAATATGTCATTCACTGAAAGATTCTAATCGTTATGCAAGAGAACCCAGAGGTGATATTTATGTGGGGATCCCTTTAAATTAACTGAAAGTCCCCTAAAAATGCCATAGAAAATTTCAACGAATTCAAAATAATTGAATTCAACTGATACATAGAATATATTAAGTTGGTGCAAAAATAATGTCGTTTTCTCACATATGTTACTATGTGAGAAAACGACATTATTTTTGCACCAACCTAATATATACGATATACTGCATAACTTAAATATCTTCTCTTTCAAACTTCCACTGACAGAATTTCTGGTTTCGCATTGTCTTTGCTATCGCTATATATATATATATATTAGGTTGGTGCAAAAATAATGACGTAATAATGTCGTTTTTGACGTTAAAAAATACGTCAAAAAACGACATTATCACGTCATTATTTTTGCCCCAACCTAATATATATATATATATATATATATATATATATATATATATATATATATATATATATATATGAGTTAATAGATTTATTTTTAATCCGACATTTTTATTTCAAGCGATATTTGTAGTGGATAAACATGTTTGAAATATAGACACCCGTTTTTAGTTATTATTTTCAAGCAGTGCGTGTTACCTCTACCATCTTGCACATTTGAGAAAACCTAATAAAGAATATGTACCTTCACGCAAGGCCCTAACCTGCATCCCCCCTTGTAGGAGAATCACTGTTTGATCTAGCGTGCTTTAAACCACTCGACAGCAGAGAGTGTCACAGCCCAGCAAGGATTTATTTTCCCTTTTCTAAAGAATGCGCACTTCCCTTTTCAGATTTTCTCGTGGGATTGTAAACAGTATTCACCCACATCCTTAGGAGTTGTAGGGTGTGATACAATGTCGGTTTACTGTATGGATTTCATACACGTTTGTCAAAAATACAATCATTTCCCAGTCCACATAATAACTCGAATCGCTGCTCTAAAAAGGTGGGTAGACTACATTGGTACCCATTTTTTTTACGAGCACCGCATGCTGGTTCTTATTTCTTCTTATTTATTTATTTTTCTACACAGTCATCATTATTGATATGCTCCATATCAATAATGATAGCAGTGTAGAAAAATAATGTTTTGTAGCTAAAAACTTGCTTTCATTCAACGGTGTTATTATGTTCACGTATCTTTTGTATTTTCGTGAAAATAAATAGGAAGAATTATCGTATTTTGATGCATCTAAGAGACATTTTTCCTATAAAATATCCCCCCAAAACAACTCTACATATTATAATTCGAAGGTCGTTGACGGGATATATAAGTTTGGAGTGAGCGTTTATTTCCCCGTTAGAATCAACTCTTGTGCTTTAAAATTAAATTAACAAAGTTTTGAAATTTCGACACTTCTGTTAATTTTGCTAAGATATTAAAGGTAACATGTAATAAAATGTTGTCTATTTATGCATACTGTTTACGCTAACGGTGATACAGAAACACGCATCTCATAACTAAAACAATGTTTTCATCATATGTTGAGTGGTGTCCGTGGTTGTACTGGTAGTGTTTTAAGTTTTAACCAAACCATATTCAAACCCAACACAAGTAAACACTTTTTTTTTTCATTTCTTCCTTTGAAATTTGAAGAGGGCTTCTAATCCCTCGGAGGATCTTATAAGCAGTGAAATACGGTACTTTCAAAGTATAACCAAAAATGATGGTTTGTAGATAAATCTTGCCTTCATCCAACGGTATTATTATGCTTTTGTATCGTTTGTAGTTTCGTGGAAATAAATACAAGGTATGGCTTTTGGAGCATAGTCAATAATGATGGCTGTGTAGAAAAATAGTGCTTTGTAGCTAAAAACTTGTTCTTATCCAACAGTGATGTCATTATTGGTTTTGGTTATAGGAAATAAATACAAGTTATTACTTTTGGAACATAATTCGTATAGGTTTTAATATGGTATTTACATTACATAATTCAATTTCCATATAGATACCGTATTTATTGATATTTTTCAGTCATCATCATGTCTTTGTAACCATATACCAGCTTAATTACATCAATTCTACTATGTTTCCAGCTATTCTTTCAAATACAGGGATTTAATACAACAGAATTCAGACAACGAAATTAGTCTAATTTAACTCGGTGTTAGCGGAAGAGAAAGGATCTTTACGGTCTTATAAGTTTGATAAACATTTAATAAAACAATGGGAATAAAAAGTAATTGAAATATTTTGATGACATTGGTGCTCTGCTGATATATTATATGAGTTCCTTTAACAGTCTGTGGGTGGCAACGTATAGTCTTTAATAGTCTTTGTATCTAGTAACGGCATATAGTAGCCATTTTGCTTAATTTGCGTGTGTCTTTCTGTCCATGCTGCAAAACAAATATGTCCATTCATTCGTTGGTTCGCGCCTTATATAGGTCAGTACGATGTCAATATTAGGGGCTTAATTTTGACCAGTGAGCAGACATCTGATAATTACTGCGTACTACACCCTCAAAATAAGGTGCATAATTCCCGTTCTAAGTTTGCGTCCATTTAATTGTTATTGATTTTAATTAGGTGGTTCCTTTTTGTTGTGATGTCTAAGACCGCCAAAATATTATTTCAGTTGTTAAATAGGGTAACACTGAGACTTGGTAAAAACGTTTTATATAACTTGCTTCAATTATCTTAAGACGTCTTTTAAAATTAAATGTTCTTACAATAATTTTTTCTTACAGGGTTAGGATTAGAAATTGACATCACCATTTAAAATATTTAACCAATCAGAGAAAGCTAAAACCTTATTTTCTCGAGGCTATCCTAACACAATATAACATAGAACATAAACACAGGAAAATATGCTAACCACCAACTCCTTGAAAATGGTTAATTATCCGATAGCATTTGAAAAAAAAAAAAAAAAGTTTTATCGTTAACATGTTTATATCATTATTAAGAGGAAAGAACACAGTATTTTTTAATTATTTAAAAAAAAATTTCCTTCTTTTTAACACGTCCTAAATTTGGGTAAAAAATCTCGTTTTTTTTGTCAACTTTGTACTACTTGTGGTAATGGCCATTTTAGTGTAGCAGTTTCCGGGGGAAAACTCATTAATTTGGAAATTCTTGCAAAAATCAAATCATTTTCTGATTTTAAAGAAACTTTCAGGACTTATTATTCAAAAATGAATTAATTTATTTTTGAAATGTTTATTTTTAGAAAATCTTGGTAAAAATATTGTTTTTACATCTGTTACCCCTCCTCAACATAAATTAATTTTATAAAATTTTCTAGAATTTCAAACAATTCTCAAATTATTTTATATAAGCAGGACTCATTGGAGAAATGAAATCATCAGTTTGTTTTTTCACAACTACTGCCAACTTTTTAAAAATCTGCTCCAAATCGTAAAATAAAAACTGCAATAAACTATCTAATTATTGAATTACATAGGCTTTTATTTGCTTTTATAGATAATATACATTAAGGACATTATTATCTGAAGAAAAAAGTTTTCGATGAATAAAGAATTTTTACAAGAATTGTTTGCATTTTTCTTTTAGTTATTTCATCTTTCTTTAATTTTAAAAAATGTTTTAAAATTCTTCTAAACAGAATACAAGGTAGGTTATTAAGTTTTTAAGTGAAGCCTATATTTACTAATCGAAAATTAAAAGCTTAATACAAATCATGCTACCAAAATTTTTTACCATAATTAAAGATATTTTTTGTGCGTCAAAATGTTATATTTTTTTTTTAGTATGATTTCTCTTAAGTGTCATTATGGTTAAAAAGTCACGTGTTTCACGGCTTGTCTCCTCCTTAGTGAAAGCCATTTGGAATATATGTCACTCTCAGTTATTAAATTAAAAATTAAATTGAGGTAATAAAATTATCTCATTTATCACTTTAAACAATTAATAACTGAGTGAGATATTTTAATTATTAATATAATAATAATTTTATTAGTTATTATCTCAGTTATTAAATTAAAAATGTAATAAGGTAATGTAATATTAATAATTAATAAAATTATTTATCATCATGTTAGCTATTAAATAAAGAAATACCACCATACTTCATCGTTGATCACATATTTGATCCAGGGTATCCTCATCATCCTTCTGTAGAACCATATTTCTGTTGCTTCAAATCTCCTCTTTATCTTTGAGGAGATTGTCCAGCACTTACTGTCATATTAGAAGACAAATAGCACATAGCAGTTTAAAACTCTTTTGTTTGTTTCTAGCGAAATTTTCTCATTTCTTAGTACTCTGTTTATCTTTTGAAATGCTTCCTTGGCTATCTCAATATGCCTTCGGATTTCAGTGTCGAACTTTCTGTCCATTGTTAAAATGCTTTCCAAATATTTAAATTTCTGCACTTGTTTGATTTTATTACCCCCGATTGCAATTCGCATTTTGGCCTCATCCTTTAGCTAACAACCATTCATTCTGTCTTCTTGCAGTTAATGTTTAATCCTTTCTTCTCGCTTTCCTTTGCTACCTTCTGTAAAAGGTTTTGTAGCTTTCTTTCTGTGTCTGCTATTAACACTGTGTCATCTGCATACATAGACATACCATTTAGCCACACACCAGCTAAATCATTGAATTATATCAATCGTTATAGTTACCGTATCATCATAATATGGAGGAAGCATGTGTGCAACGAGGATCATCATCATCATCATCATGATGTGTCGACCGCAGTCGAGATCATGGAGTGCACAACACTACGCCAGACCTCCCGGTCCTTCATTGCTGTCCCCAAGTCCTGCCTACCAATACTTGCATCCCTTGAGATGACGTTAGGGAATGATAGTTTTCTGCATCTGGTTAGGTTTGACGCAGGCTTCCTGAGTAGGAGAGAGGAAGCAGAGTGGCAGTGGCCAGAAAAATGTCCTCGACGAGCTTCTATGAGAGAGAAAACACGGGAAAGACTGCCGTAGATTTGGTGGATAGTCAGATGGCGTTTCCAAGAGCGGAAGTTTCAAGTAGAATGGAGACTACAAATTAGTGATGATCAGGGACAGATTATAAACTTTTGGGTTCCCTAGGCTAATGAAATTGTGGGACTCTTCCTGAGACGGAGCCCCCCACCCCCAACTCGTCCGCAGTAGTTTTTAATACTTTTTACTCGTACAAAGTCAGATAAATGTAAGTTTGTCATATTGATATCATTTCGGTTTATGAAATTATTTAGAAGTTATAACATCTAGAAAATTAAAATCATTGCTTGATAAAACATTGAGGGACCCTAGGCTGCAGCGTATACTAGCCTAAAAAGATAATCCGACCCTGGGCACTGTGCCTTAGGCTTCAGCCTATACTAGCCTAAAAGATAATCCGGCCCTGGGCCTTAGGCAGCAGTCGATACTAGCCTAAAGAATAACTCGTTCCTGGTACCTAGGCAGCAGCTTATACTTGTCTATAGGATAAAGCGGCTCTAGGTCCTAGCCAGAAGTCTATACTAGCCTAAAAAATAATCCTGTCTTAAGCTGCAGCCTATACTAGCCTAAAGGATAATCCGGTCCTAAGCTGCAGCCTATATTAGCCTAAATGATAATTCGATCATAGGCTACAGCCTATACGAGTCGCAAGGATAATCCGGTACTGGACCCTAGGCATCAGCCAATACTAGCTTGAAGGATAATCCGGCCATGGCCTCTGGGATCTGGGCCCTAGGCTGCAGCATATACTAACCTAAAGAATAACATGTTCCTAGACTAAAGGCAGCAGCCTATATTAACCTGATGGAGAATCCGGCTCTGGTGATGAGGAAACGATACTAGTTAACAATCAGAAAGAACTAACTGATATTCCTGGGACACATACGAAGGCTTGGTGACACAGCAGATAAAAAAAAGGATTCAAGAGAATAGGGATATGTAAGTATCGCTCGCCATTCTATCGAGATAATTTCAATGCGGACGAGGGGGAAAGCACCATGATTTCTACGACGGGAAATACTTAGAATATTTAGTCTTTTGCGTATTGATTGTTTTTTTCGAACAACGCATAAAAGTACACCATATAGCAAACGGGTACTCTAAATTGTTCCCAAGTGAGTGAGTGAGTTAGTGAGTGAAACAGCGGAACTATAGCAACACTGCCTTCACTAGGAATAGCAAGTGAATAAGAGAGCATAAGAGAAACCTCAGTTTACGGGAACTATGTAAAAAAAAAAAAAAAAAAAAAAAAAACGAGAACCAAAGAATGAAAGAATTCAAGAAAACCCGATCGATAGTTGGGACAAAACAAACCAGGTTTTCATCAATAAACAAACCGAACTAATTATTAGTATCGCAATACTGTAATCGATATCGAAATAAAAGAGTAATCTTGGACGATGAGAGTTTACTAATGCAGTTAAATGATCTGGTTCTGTTGGCAAAAATGCTTGATTTATTAAAAAAGCTTCTGGCATAAATTCAAGACTAATAAAAGCCACTTGGAAGAAATCCATCCGAACTACGCTATATTTATAATAATCAAAATTAAATGTTTTAATGTAAAATCAATGCAACAAGAAATAAGAATGAAAAGTGATCATGGAGAATAATATGCTATGAAGAATACAAATCTCAAATTCAATTACGACGTTACAGAGTTCGAGTTTCATTTAGTGTTCGAAACTGTTGGCTTTCTTTCAGATAAAGCAAAGTACTATGAGAAAGAGAGACAAATCGAATTCTGTTCTATACTTTCGTAGATAGATATGAAGAGAATGAGATAGATCGATAGATAATAATAAAATGTAGGAGATTGATACATATAGACTTTGAGAATAGATAGATTTTTTTAGACGTGTGTGGGCTGTATTTTATAATAGAAATATTTTGAGTGGGTATATTTTAAATCTAATGGCAGTAAATTGTAATTTAAAACTATTAAAGACTGGAAAATAATTTGAAATATGTTGTAAGAATGGAGGTAAATATCTCTTTTGGAAATTATCCTATTCGATGTGTTTGCTATCAAATACACTTCGGCGTCTCATGGTAATTCTCAAACCTATGTCAAGACGCGGCCGTGTGGTCATCTGCAAGATAGTCTAGACTTATATTACTCTACTTCCCTCAACATAAGATATCTGCAGAAGAATTTTGGAAATATCTCAGAAGAGAAAAAGAAAAGACAAGAAACAACTTTATGGACAAACGACAAGAACGACTTTTTTATAGTGATTTTTGCATGTACAAGGCCCGGAGCCACTCGATGTAGATGGTTAATGATTAAGACGACAGTTTATGCGGACATGAGGGTAAGATTATGGTTAATCCAAAATTTGAACAGGTTACGATTTTAGTGATCGTGAAAGTATCCGCTTGGGAGTCGGTTCCACAAAGCAGCAGTTCATGGGAAAAAGTTGCTGGAGGAAAACTTGCTTCACACCAATGGAAAAAGGGAATGAGGGTGGTTCGCTATAATATGCAGAGCATGGCGGGTCATAGCCGTGAAGGTTAGAACTGATGGAACCAAGGAATGTAGTTTGTCTGAACACGTTCCTTGATGAAGGTGATAGAGCAGTGAGAAGTTTCGTCTGTGAGAAAGTGGTTGTAGAATGGAAAATAATTTGTTATCAACAAAGACGTGGAGACACTTTTGGACTCAATCGAGCTTGGAAAGTGAAGACTTGGCAGCTCCTGTCCATATATGACAACAGTAAACCAATTTAGGCCTGATTTGGCTCTTGTAAAGGTTGACGATACCATGATAAGTCAGTTACTTACTGGAGCGGTACAGAGAACAGACCATTTTCCCAGCATCTTTTGTGATGGATAGTATGTACGCGCTCCACTTGAGGTCTAGGTTGTTTGTTCCAATAGTTGCTCAAGGGATAGGACGGTCCCTGGGGATACATACATTCATCGTTATTTGTGATAGTTCAGGGTCCGATTGGCGTTGATAGAATGCGACTTGTTTCTTTTTTGAGGCACAGACTGTAATCGTGTTGTTTTCTCGCACTGAGATGTTAGACCTAGATCATAAAAGAGATCAGCTGCCAGTCTCTGGTCGTCTAGAGTTTTGGAAGTGCCCCAATATACCGTTGTATCATCAGAATAGATATTCACAAATGATCGGAGTATACTCTTAGGTAGATCATTTATGCTAAGTAAAAAGAGGGTTGACCGCAAAGTGACTCTTAGGGAATGCCTGCGTTGATTGCTAGCACCTCGGGGGACTGGCCGTTAACAACTACCTTCAGAGACTTATCCGTTAGAAAGGATTTTATTATTGCGAAAACTTCCAGTGATTCCATAGCAGGAGAGATGGTGCAGCAATCCTTTATGCCGCACCTTGTCAAAGAAATGTCTATTTGTGATTGAAATATTAACTGTCTGCACCTGAAGAATGTTTAAAAGTCTCTTTCAGGACAATAAAATGCGGGATGTGTTTAGATTTTAGTTTCTTTAACAAAGAATACAGTATAAAAACTGACATGCAGTAAAGATAGCATGGTCATCAGCAAAAAAAAAAAAGCCGCCATATGTGAGTTACGAATTGGAGATAAAAACATCAAGCAGATACAGAAAAAAAAACGCTTCCCAGGTATTGGAACTCATATATACGTATGATCCACCGATAAAGCGACGGGAAAAATGGCCCGTTTCTTGTGATACTGGACAAAATACCTGACCCCTGCTATGCATTATCTTCACAAAAGTCAGACGAAAAATGAAATATTTCTATCATATCTAAATTGGAGCTGCCCAATCCTTACTTTACAGCCTTAAGAGAATTCAAAAGCGTTTACGCAGCCTCATGTGCCATGAATTATTTTCAACACCCCTTCTTTTTATGTACCATGTCACCTCAGTACGTACGCGATCATGGCTCTCCACAATTTCTTGTCCTTTGTAGTTCTTAATAAATTTTGTCATTTTGTTATTTCTTCTAAACCATGTTCGGCCATCCATTTAGTCAAGTTCACTAAGTTATGCGTGGTTTTTTTGCTTGCCTTCAATCTGTCTTTTGAGTATCAGATTTTCCAAGCCCTCATTCCTCATTACGTGCCCTGTCTCTTGCTGATGTTAAGTATGTTTCCTTTTTGTTTCTATTTTCTCTAAAATTTTCGTCGTTGCTCACATGATCGGTCCATGGTATCCTCAACATCCTTCTGCAGAACCGCATTTCTGTTACTTCAAGTTACTTCTTATGATTATCCAGCACTCACTGACATATAAGAGGACAGATGTCCCGTTTTTTTTTTCTAGCAAAATCTTCCTATTTCTTAGTAGTCTGCTAAGCTCTTGGAATGCTTCCTTAGCTATCCCAGTGCACATTCAGATTTCAGTGTCACACTTTCTGTCCGCTGTTAAAACACTTCCCAACTTTAATGTTTGATATCTCTCTGATTTGTAAATTGTATTTTGGGCTCATCCTTTTGCTAACAAGATACTGCATTCTATATTACAGCTGATTTTTAATCCTTTCTTCTCGTTTTCATTACCTTCTACAGGAGTTTTTGTACCTTTCTTTCTGAGTTTTCTATCAACACCGTGTCATCTGCATACTTTATGTTGTTAAGATTGTGGATGCTGATAATAAATCCTGGTAGGACTTCTAGTTCTCTCAGAATCGCCTCGCTGTATAGATTGAATAAATCCTGGGAAAAGATGCATCCTTCTATCTGTGTATATCTGCTGAACTCATTTTTTATCCGTATGCAGGCAGTTTGATGTCAGTATAGCTTGATTATTCTAATATCCTTCCCGAACAGTCCTAACAGATCATTGTGGCGTACTTGATCGGACATCTACAAACCCTTAATCACGTTATTAGCCTCTCGATAAATGGTAGACTGTTACTATTTCCTTGGCAAAGTTTCAAATGAGCTTCACTCCTAAGTTCAAGCAATTACAACCTTCCTATTTAAGATTCGCTATGAGAAATACACAGGGTCGAATCATCCTAATTTACTTCGGATAGCATTGGTAAGATGGAAGTTCCACAATTTCTCCCCAAGAACTTTGCAGACTACTGAGAGAACGTTTCTCTGATTACTACAATCTTAACCTATTCAAGTATAGAGCTGATTAATTGATTTGTTTGTTTAACGGCATATCAACTCCTTCATGGGTCATTTAATACCGAAATTTAATTTTCTTGAAAGCTTTGAAGTAATAAAAATGATGTACGTTATTCTGTTTTCACAATTGAATATATAGTAGATGATTCTCAGCTTTTGTGTATATACATGTTTGTGTGAACTAGAGGCGGTGATGTGTGTGTTTTATGTTGTGAAGTTAATGTATTATGCCATGAAAGAGTTCGGCCGACTTCCTCAATCACTGCAATCAAGTCTAGGAATAAATGTTATCTCTCTCACATATTCGCATACACTGCGCCTCTTACTCTGTAAACTCCGACTCGAGTGACCCCTGGGCCCCTTACAGGGTGAACACCAAAAAATTTATTTGAATTTACTTTGAGAACCAAAAGGGTACTTGTAATCGAAATCCTTGCCATTACTAACAGTTAGTTCATTTAGTCTGTCTGGAGTTCTATCAGTCGAAACAATGAATGGCGTCTGTTCGTTTTCTTAGTTTATTTTCCCGATTTTTTCACGCTTTTTACTTTCCTTTTTTTCTTCGGTTTTTCTTTTGTTCAATTAGTCCGGGTTTTTTTTTCAATATTTTTCTTTCTTTTGTTTGTTCAATTCATCCGTTTTCCTTCAGTAATTTCTTTCTTTTTTATTTAACTCTATTCAATTTGACAGCTTTTTACTTTCATTTTTCCTTTTTGTTTTTTATTCTTCAAATTGAAATAAAAATGGCGTTGGCTTTCTCTTGATATATTCTCTTTACGTCATTTTTGTTTCAGTTACATATTTCTTCTGAATATTTTTTGTACTTTCTTTAATATAATTTTTTCTTTTTTTTCGTCTTGACTCTTTCTTGCGTACTATTTATTTTCAATCTCAATTTTCTTTATTTCTTTCTTCTGTTTAATTAATCCATTTTTCTTTCTTTCGTTTTTTCAATTCATCCGTTTTCATTCAGTATTTTCTTCCTGTCTTTATCTTACTCTGTTCAATTTGACGGTTTTTTTCTTCAATATTTCATTTCTTTCTTTTCGTTTTACATTCTTCAAACTGAACTAAAAATAGCGTTGAATTCCTCTTGAAATTTTCTTCAAACGAATTTTCCCTTCATTGCGAGCCATCTTTTATGGAAAATTGTGAATTAGCATCAGTTCAATTGGCGGTTATTATTGAGAGAGAAAAAAAGATCCGAATGTAAAAGAATATAGCTTAAACGAAATACTTTAGTCAAAAGAAAATACGTAGCTTCACGCAGTAATTTCAATAGACAGACGCGTCTGCAGCGACCACGATTAAAGCAGACTTCACAACGGAATGAATATGCAGACGATAGAGAACATATGTCAGAGACAGGAACAAAGTCAAGATGACCGTTGTTAGAACCGAAACAACAGCAAAGAGATCACTGACATGGTCAGATTTTATTATACAATTCGATATTTTCTCAATAAAACTGGCAAGAACCAATCAGTAGGATATATTGATATTTATAAAACAAATATACCATATGAATTCCAGCTAAAATGTCTGTTTCTATTAGAAATGTTTACAATAACTTATTTGGACGTGTGAGATTTTATCATGTAACTTAAGGATAAGTAATTAAATTGTATATATATATATATATATATATATATATATATATATATATATTAATATTTATTTTTTTAAAATTCAGTTATATAAAGATTGCCATGGGTCATAAGTAAAATATAAGCTTAAAAGAGAAACAAAATGATGTAAAGTTATTGATTGGGGACAACATTGAGTTAGAAATTGCGAAAATGTTGATAATATTAGGTTGGTGCAAAAATAATTTCGTTTTCTCACATAGTAACATATGTTAGAAAACGAAATTATTTTTGCACCAACCTAATAGATAACAGAACAATCAAAAATAGATTGAAAACATTGGCAGGATAAGAACAAGAATAAAAACTGATAAAAAAAAACTGTTTCCAAACTACCACCAGTCACGATGGTAGGCCATGACAGATAGACTCCTGGTTCTTAAAGTAACCTCAGACCTTAAGTGGAAATCGTACATACAATCCATCTCTAAAGATGCAGGTAAAATGGTCGATTCCTTGTACCGCTCCAGTAAATACCTGGCTCCTCCTGATATCCTTTGCCTTTGCAAGAACCAGATCAGGTCTAAAATGAAGTAATGTTATGTTTGGGCAGGAGGTGCCCAATTCTCATTTACCGAAGCGTCTCCGCTTCCTTGTGGGTGACAAATTATTTTCCATCCTGCAGTCTCTCTCTCCCAGACGGGATGTGGAAAGCCTCTTACAGCTTTATCGCTACTACTACGGAACGTGCTCAGAAGAACCGTATTCCTTGGTTCCTCCAGTTATAACCTTCACGGCTACGCGCATTGTAGCGAACCACATTCATTCCTTTCGTATTTCATTATGAGAAGTAAGTTCCACTCGAGCAGCTACTTCCCGTAAACCACTGTGGAATGACTCCCAAGAAAATGGACATTCCTGTGAACGAAACAGAATCAATTGGAAATTGAACTCGGCAAGCCGATTTCTCTTTTCGCGCCGATGGTGATTTTGTAAAAATTCAGTCGTCCGACTTTTAAAAATTATTTTTAAATAAATCATTTGTATTTACAAACATATGTGTATCAATTCAAAATAGTAAGAAATAAATGATTAAAAATAGTCTTTAGTTGAGTTCAAGTCTTTTGGTAATTGGTTCACAGAAAAGCAGATGTTTAAAAAAGGACATTTATTGTTACCGAAGATTTACTGACCATCTCTGTTCTTAGAGATTGTTCGTTCGACGCCACCGACTGACCATCCAAGCTGTTGCGGGAGATGATTCACCGACATATGTTTCTTTCAGCACGCGCTGAGAGAGGAGACAGTCGTATCTCTGCTCTTTGAAATTCTAACTCTGTGGGTTTTTATAAGAAATTTTTTTCTGAAATTAGGCTCGAGAAAAATAAGATTTTTGCTTTCTCTGATTGGTCAAATATTTCGCATGGTGAAGTTAATTTCTAACCAATATGCACTTTGCTTTAAACGGTGTGCGTTGCATTGCGGAATCTTTTTGGCATGTTTGTAGTATTGTGTGTTATTCCGTAGAAAATAAAGTTTGGGTGCATTTTAATATGATATGTAAGTAATTGTGTTGAGAATAGGGTTTATTTTCTATGGTTACACATCAGTAAAGACGTATTCTGTTGCCTAAAATATAGTCTCTCATAAGATAATTTTTGTAGTTTTTAATTGAAGGGCTAAAATACAACGCTTTATGACTTCATTTTTTCCTCCTTCCTGTCTTCCCTTCAAGTATGATATATAGTTCCAAGAAGCCTATACTTTCCGGCTGCGCTTGCGTATTACATTAAAAGGAACACAACCAGGGCAATTTGTTGATGCATGTAACGTTTCTAAAGGAGTTTTTCTCCACGTTCCTGTAGAAGTTATTAGTGTTTACTGTGTAATTTTAAGTTCAGATGCACCCTCTTCTTCACAGGCAGAGGGTCGTAAGTATATCACTGTTCTATCGCTATTTCCCTGGAAACACTCTTTTTACAGTAAGAACCTGCCTTGCAACATCCATGGAATCGAATCCCCTGTATTCTAAATGTAAGGAGAAAGTTTCGCTCAGGCAGATTCTTCTCAAGAACTGTAACATTGTAGAACAGACACCCACGTGGATGCTACACTGAACACTAAAATCTTTACACCATCAAGTCAAGAGATAATCCTTATCTATTCTTCTTATCCTCATTATATTCACTTCCTAGCTTCCTCTTTCATTAGGTATCCCCACAAAAAACAGAAAACAAAACGATACTCAAGGTTTAAAGCGAATCTTTGAAAATGAAGAATCATTCTTGAAGCTTTTATTTTAGTTTTAATGTCAAGCTAATAGGTTAAATTTAATATTTTCAATAAGTAAAATACTTTGCTATATTTCAAAAACTAATTTAAAATTAATTTGACTGGAAGGTTTTATTGTTGCTAAAATAGTTGATTAGCGCCTTTTTAGTCGTCTTTCATCGCAATGTAATTGTCTTTATTAAAAAATCTTCCCAAAATAAAATATATTTTTTTAAAACTTTATTTGAGGAATATGAGCTGATTAAAGTATAATTAATTTTATTTGATAAAAATATTATTGCATTAAGTTTAAAATATCACAGAAACGCATTTTTTAACCTGACAGTAGCGGTTGTAGTTCTAGAGAGACTGTATCTGTAATAAAACATAATTGAATAAAATGATGCAAGCGCCTTTTTCAAATAATATAATCTAAAAGGCGGAAATTAATAGAAAATTTTAAAAGATGTAAATTATTATAATTAAAATTTAAAAAAATGAAAACAATTCTTGTAAAAATGGATTATTCATCGAAAAATATTTTTTAAGACAATAGTGTCTTTAATAAATCTTATTTCTAAAAGCAATTAAAAGCTTTTCTAATTAAAGAATATCGTTGTTTTATTGCATTATTTTACGATTCAGGACAGATTTTCAGTGTTTCTGTTCGACAAAAATAAATTGATCATTTAAATTCTGCTTTTAGCTAATATAGATATAAACACGCTGAAATTGTAATTTCTCGAAATTTCAAAAAATTAAGAAAGGGGGAGTAATAGATGTAGAAAAAAATATATTTTGCCAAAACTTTCTAAAAACAATTCAAAATAATTTAATTCAATTGTGAATTAGTCCTGAAAATTTAATTAAAATCCATCAATTACTTGAGTTATGCAAAAATTTCCAAAATAATGTGTTTTTTTTTTACCTAAAAAAGACGCTAAATTTCCCATTCTTTGGCCCACCGCTGACGCCAGAAAAACAATATTTTTAACCAAAATTTCAAATACGCTTGTAAGGATTAAAAAAATTAATCAAATAATACAAAATACTTTGGTCTTTTCTTTTAATAATAACAAACATTTTGACGATAAAACTCGTTTTTCGTCATGTTTAGGGCCTTTTTATCATGATAAAAGCGAAAAAGTGGTGGTACCTATCTTTCATTGATATCACACTTATCATCATAAACATTTTAAGCCTCTACCTTGAGCGACTATTGAGCCTTGTATAGTGTAAACTTTAGTATAGGAAATTGTTAGATAAATCCTACCCGTGATATCACCGTTTAGAGAAATAGTCGGTGGATTTTACATTATTTACATTATTCGGAATGTTGTCCTCATCTTTATTACCATATTCTTCAAGGACACATTGTCCAGTGGATAAAAGTGTTGGTTGTCCCAAAGAGTTGCGAGTTCAATAGCTGGCTACTACAGTGGTGAACAAAAAACTTCGAGAGTTTAGTTAAAGAGAGATAACTGGAATGTCCGGAAGAGGTCTGGCACGTGGAACTAGATGGATTTTGTTTGAAATTATAATTGAACCGAGAGTTATACCGTAACGCTTTATTAACACTACACGGAAGCCGCTAGTGGCCCGATGGTCGCCGGTGGCAAAGGTGGTGGCTTACGTGTAGGGAGTGATCAACATCATTTGCTGTATGGCGACTTAGCTTAGTCTGACATAAAGCAATAATTTCGGACGCTCAATTTTGTAGAAAAAAAAACATGGCGATTTTACTAAGTACTTATTCACGGTGAGGCATAGGCCAGCTTTTATCATTCGTAATAAAAGGCAAGAAACAAAACTGTATCATATGTTGTAGTAACTTGAAGCGATTTCGTCAAATATGGCTCAGTATCAATTCACTAAACCATTTTCCAGAAAACTTATTTCGAACTGAAAGCTTCTAATTTGAACTTCAAATGATCCAGACAATGACATCTGGATAAGTTACTATAGTTTGTAGGGGACCAAATTTCTTACATTTTTGGACCAATCGGAACACTTTATTTTGACTCTCCTAAAAACAGTTCGTTTGATCCTACGATGTCCCTCAGTTAATCAGAGCCGAGAATGTTCGTCTCTCCGACGCCATTACACACTCACAGACGCACATACACACACCCTCTCTCTTTCTCCTTCCCTCTCTCACCACACATGCCGTTCAGTCTGAGAGTCAGTTGTTCTGTTGTCTCTGCAACCTACTTTTTCACACACACACACACACACACACACACACACACACATTCAAAGTTCTTGTATGACTACCTTTCTCCAGCGACCGGCTGTTACTAATTCCTTTTCCACTTAGAAATATCGTTTTCATTTCACATCGTCTTCAAAGATTTCAAATTATTTGTTTAGCTAATTATTGCTACTTTATTTCAAACCACAGCTTTGACTTTTCTCTCTTTTTACCATGCATTAGCTTGATGGTTTGAATTTAATTTTGTTATACTCTGTTGCAATTAGATCTTCTGCGCATTAGGCTCCACGCATCACATTCGCTCAACGAAGAGAGCTCTGGCAGTAGCCAATCACGAATGATTTCGCCGGAGAGAGATGCTCTTGGAGACTACCAGACACGCTTAAGAGCAGGTCTCTGAGAACAACAGCAGGCAGTAGCGGCCCAGCGTGCCGACGGCCACCACACAGGGTGATGGTGCTGCTGCCACCTCCGCCGCCTTTGTCACCAACATTAAACATGACCACACATCTCAACGACCGTTACCACTCTCTGGCTTGTCCAAACACCTCGGCTATCCAGCTTCGACTCGAAAACATCTCAACTTCAACTCCTCTCAGCTATACGCTTTCATCGATGCTAACCTCGCTACCTCAGCAAATACCAGTTACAAGCGACCGATGATCCAGCCTCGACACCACCCAACTACAAGCCTTCATCTTCGACGACGCTCCTCCCAGCTACAAGCTTTTGTCAGCACCAACCTCGTCACCTCGACAAACACTAGCCACGATCGGCCGACTATCCAGACTTGACACCACCCAGCTACAAGCCTTCATCGTCGACGACGCTGTCACCTCGGCAATACCAACCAACAGAACTCGACCCTCCACCGTGAACTCGATCAGCGACCTCCATTCCATAGAACAGGCCTACCAACCACCGCCATCACCTCGGCTTGCCTCGAATCGTTTATAAGGTATCCCATTCACAGTCGACATCGCGACCTCCGTTCAACGGAGCAGGCCCACCAATCCGACGTCACTCCGGTTCAACACAACAGGTCTACCAATCAACAAAACGACTTAACCACCGTGACATTGGCCAACCAAACGTGCACCGACCATATCCTGTGACTTCGGCCGGGCCAGCACAAGAAATAGGTCAACTCCAAGATCTATGCTTACACCTACTATCCTGACGACCAGCCACTAAAACGGACATTCCATAACCTCTCTGTACATTATTCAAAATTTAATCCTCGTTATTCCTTTCTCTCGCATCCAAACGCTTAATATGACGAGTTCAACCTTTTGATAAGGTTATATATTGTTTTTGGTGGTGGAGGGTATTTATTTGGTGTTACGAGGCTGGACTTAAAAATTCAGTAGCTGACTATGAAGGAGTGTTGTCAGAGCTGTGAAATTGTGCCTGTATTAATTTCAACTAATTTCTCCTTAATTGTATTGTTTCTTTCCAGGTAAACTAACACCTAACTGTTAAAAGAAGACTGTTTATCCTGTTGGCGAAAAAGGTCATCGACAACAGATATGGCGTCATCATCGCTGCGATACTGCGTCCCAGCCAAATGTATTTTTTCATGTTGGAGAACAGATAATAGTCAAATCCAGAGAATAGGGAGGTGATTAACCAGTTCAAAGAAACAACTGCATACAACAGCCATTGAAATCTAGGGTTTGTGTGATGGACCATTGTCTTGATAAAACAAGATTCCTTTCGACAGTTTTCATTGGCGTTTGGTCTTGATAGCCTTTCGTAACTGACTTAGCAAATTGGAATAGTACTCCCCATTGATGGTGTGGCCTTTTTGAAGATAGTCATTAAAAACAATGCCTTTTGCATCCCCAAAATCGAGACCATCACCTTTTCTGCATATGAAACGACATTGGCCTTTTTTGGATCAGATGAGGAGGGGTATTTCCACTGCATGGATTGTCTCAGATTGGTTCAAAATAATGAAATCAACAATCTGGGTTTGGAAACATTCAAGGAAACCAGCTGGATCTGCCTCAAACAATATCGGATTTTCCTGTGAAAACAATATCAGATTTTTCCTGGTTCGCTTTTTATCTGGTCTCAGAAGACGTAGCACTCATCGAGTAGAAACCTTCTTTATGCCAAGTTCATTGTGCAGAATATTCTCAACACTCTAACGAGATATGGGTTAGGGTTAACCCTAACACTAACTCTTGCAAGACGTCCAGACCTTGGGTTATTTTCAAGACTCTCTCTTCCCTTTCCTGAATTCAGCTGCCCACTTTTTGCACTGGAGCTTTATCCCCTAATGTAGCAACTATGCCAGTATGAATAATTTGGGGGGGGGGTAAGCCATTTTTCTACCGATACTTGAAAAACACCTTGATGCCAAATTGTGTCCATTTTCAAGAGAAGTTGCTACTAGATATATTTGAAGTCTTCTTTGAGCAGTCAGATGTCAGTTGGAACGAAACAATACAGTTATTAATAAAAAGAGTTGAAAATAATGCATGCACGATTCTACAGTTCAAGCGCCACTCCTTCATAGACAGCCTATGATCTTTTCAGCCCTCCTTCGTCTATATAAATGATTATCAATGAGAGATTAATCGGTAAACTAGAAATGTAAACCGGTTTACCCTAAGGTTTTAAAAGAAAATTCATCTCAAATGTGGAATGCACCAAAGGATGAAATATAACAAAAGAAAACACTCTGAAGAATTTAGAAAGCATAAGTTATTACCAACGAAAAGTCAAAGACAGGCAATCATAACAAAGAAACTTTTATATCGGAATTTTTTAGATAAAGAATTATTATTTTTATGTAAACTGCTATTCGGAACTGCATGCTCATCTTGGTTGTTGTACTCATGACGTTTTAGCCTTTGTATCTTCCGGCCTTTTTCAGCTGTCTGTCTTATTATATTCCTTTATTATTATTATTATTATTATTATTATTATTATTATTATTATTATTATTATTTCCTTTGGTTTCTGGTGTGTATTCATTTCTTTCTGGGTCCCAGAAACCTAAGGTCAAAAATGACATAACATTTTCTACTGTGCAGTTTTGAAAAAAATCGCACATATTTTACATAGATAAAGCCCTTCGTAAGGTGTGGGTTGTACTTGTGAGTACAACTTTTGTATTTCTTTAAGACGTGGGCTACCAGGGATACCTTCAATGAGTCTATTTGAATCTTTTTTCAATCAATCCGAGGGCTGGAATTGTTAATGTCCTCATGTGCCACATTTTTGAGATTTCGATTTCAAGGTTCTTGTATTTTGATAGTTTTTTGAAGATCTTCAAAGATACATTACAGTCTGCAAGGACTGCCATATCAATATGGAGGAACTTTTGTGTTTGCAGTTTCTAATAACGATGCCTGGGCGATTAGCTTTGATTGTTCTTACTGCGTGTATTATGAAATCCCATAAAATTGTTACAGGTCCTATCTTCGTAACGGGTTTGGGTGGAATTTCATACCAATTTCTTTCAGTTTCCTTTCGGTAAGCGTTGCAGATTTTCTGGTGCAGATATTGGCGCAATCTGTCGTGCCGTGTTTTATATTCAGTGGATGTCAATACCGCGAAATCTGATGCAAGATGGTCAATTGTTTCTGGATATTAATCACAGAATCTGCATTTTGGACTAACACAATTTTTCAGTATGTGGGCTTGGTAATTTGTAGTTAGCAAGCATTGGTTCTGTACAGCAAGAATAAAAACTTCCGTTTCAGTTTTTAACCTTGCACTACGTAGCCACTTATGGGTATTATTATTATTATTATTATTATTATTATTATTATTATTATTATATTTCGATTTCTGGCCGATAGAAAAGAAGGAAAGAAAAGAAAAGAGAATTTTTTGGGGACGATAATTTTAGCAAGGCCAGGTCTAGCCACACCCACGCTGCCGAGCGATCATTGGCCAAGTGGTGGCGTGAGTGATAGGCGAAGGTGAATGTATGAGAAAGGCGAGGAAGTTGTTGATAAGAGGATTGGTATGAGATACCAATATGAGAAAGGAAGAGTCTAGGAGGATAATTCTCCTACGACCTCTACTCAGACGAGGGAGAAAAACCCCCGGAATGGAAAGTGATTAGCTTCCAAAAATGGGAGAAGTAATAAATTTTCCTGTCCTGAGAACAAAGAGAATTTATGTTGGGAATTAAGATTTGTCAAAGAAACCAAACCACGACAGGCCCCTACCCCGCTTTTGGTCGGTGTCCATATAAACGAACGTCCCCGGACGTTCAGTGAGTTGGGTTGGAGATCGGAGACGCAGACACAGATCGACAGAAATCTGTTGGGCTCGGAGAATAGCGCCTCGTAGGAGCCGATCAAGATTCCACGCCTTTCGACTTAGTCTTCCTACCAAAAGCAAGTTTTTATTGACGAACGACTTAAGATACAATAACACGCTTAAGAAACGCAAAAAGTATCACGAATTCATAGAAACGACTTGGGAGAGAAACACTCCTATATTCAACAGAGAGATAAATATAATTGTTATTTCTCAACATATTTGAACCTCATGAGTTTGTTTTATTATTTTTCTTTTACTTACGCTTGTGCGGTATCACCTTTATCCCGGATTCAGCTTGCACTACAGCCCGACGCCTGATTGATTTCGTCTACCTAAGATCAAAGTCACAACGTGGGGTAGGTTAGACTTGAGATCAAAGCAGTTATTTCGGTGACCAAGCGTTGGATGCGAGCTGAGAACGACAAAGCTGGTATCGAACCGGAAACGACCAGATCGACCGGGACACAGGCTGGTGGCAGCAACAAGGAGTCAACCCCAAAACGCTGGTGAAAGAAACTTACGGCTTCGCGCCGCAACTGAGAGTTGACCACGGGCCAACGGCGCAGTGTCATATATTGACGTCGCGACCAGTAGACGTCCCATATTGGCGCTGGCGCGGCGACCGCGACCGCGACCACTGGTGGGTGTCACACTATTCCTCATTTTTTCTTTTCCGATTTCCAGGTCTTTATACTTGAATAGTTTTTTCAAATTCCTTGGTCGCTATGTTATAGTACGCTGGATAAGCCATATCAATTAATAGGCAAGTTTTTTCTTTTCAGTTTTTGACGATTATGTCCCGCCTATTTTCTTCAATCTTCCTGTCTATAAGTATAGTGTAATTCCATTGTGATGTCTTCTATTTCTGTAACTGGTGTTGGGTGATGCTCATATCAGTGTTTCTTAACATCTTTTCCAAAGTGTTTGCACATTGTCCAGTGTAAATATTACCCCACTCTATCGTGACAATTTTTATATTCATTTGGCGCAAGTAGAGAACATCCTGAGATTAGATGGTCTATGGTTTCCAGTTATTTGTCACAGAGCCTGCATTTTGGATCCACACTCTTATATATGATATTTGCCTGAAAGTTCCTAGTGAAAAGACTCTGGTCTTGCGCAGAAAGAATAAAACCATATAATAACAATAATAATATAATAATATATTATATAAGGCAAATAATAATAATAATAATAATAATAATAATAATAATAATAATAATCAAAATACAAGGACCTTGAAATAGAAATCTCGAAAATGTGGCATATGGGAACATCAACAATCCCTGTTGTAGCTGGAGCCCTAGGATTGGTTAGAAAAGATCGCAGTAAACTAATTGAAGGGATTCCTGGAAGTCCATGCCTCAAGGAGATACAAAAAATTGTTCTGACAAGTACAGCCCACACTTTACGAAGGGCTTTATCCATGTAAAGTGTCATGATGCCATTTCTAACCTGGACGGGAACCGGAAAGAAATGTGTAAACGCCAGAAATCAAGGAAAATAAATAATAATAATAATAATACCTGATATTATCATAAAAAGACAATAAATTCAGGAAGTGTATCCTGTAGAGCCAAGCCCAAACTATGCTCCTTAGGCCCTATAGGAGAATTGTCATTTAATTGTTAGCATTTTTGTTAGTATATGGGATGTTCCTAGTAGGGTGATTTCTGTTCAACATATATGTTGATGTTACATGGGATACTGTTAGTAAAATTGTCTATTCCTTTTCTCACGAGGCCCAGTGCTCCGATTACTATTGGTACAATCTCAGTCTTTATTCTCTACTTCCGGTTAATCTGGATCTCCATGTCCTTGTATTTGGACAATTTCTCGATATTTTTCACGGGGGTGTTTTCATCATATGGTACTGCTATGACAACAAGGATACACTTCCTGAATTTCTTGTCTTGTTATGATAATATCAGGTCTGTTGGTTTTTTATTATCCCAGAGGATAGTTACATCGTTATTTTAGGTAACTGTGTCTGGTTGATGGTCATCTCTTAGTGGTTTCAATTTTGTGTTTCTTGGATATCTTCCAATGCACATATGGCATAATCTTGTTATGTCTCTGGGTATATGAATTTTTTTGCCAATTCCGTACATCCTGAGATAATATGGTCGACAGTTTCATCATATTTTCCGCAGATCTTGCATTTCGAGTTAGTTCCATGCATGATTATGTGACATTGATAAGATTTGGTTGCGAGGCTTTGGTCCTGAGCTACAATAATTAGGCCTTCTGTCTCAGCTTTCATCCCGGTGTTCTGCATTTTGGGAAGTTAGCAAGCACTGGTCCTATACAGCAAGAATAAAACCATCGATTTCAGCTTTTAACCCTGCACTAGGTAGTCATTGATGGGTACAGGGTTTGTCTATATCAGCTTGATTGGTATGGGCAGAATATTGACCATGAAGAGGTTTATCTTGCCATCGTTTCTGTATATTGTCCATTGTATTTGTTATTGCTTTCATTTTTTAAGTTTTTTTTTGCCGCTGCAGTAGGTGTATTATGTTTTACCTGAAATTTCAATTTTGAACTTTTTGGTTTCCTTTATTACTGAATACAGTTTCTTACTTTCATGTTCTTTGACAAAGATAATCATCCAGTCTTCTGTCGTTTCCAGTTGAACTTATCATCTGGATCTGGACACATACAGGCGATCAACATCAACCTTGGAGTGATGCATGCTATGGAAAGTGAGACGCTTTCTCGTTTTGGGCATTCATTCGCCTAATGTCGGCTGTGGTTCATGAAACTATTGCACCACAGATACAGCCAAGGTGCTTATAACTGACATTCTGTTTGGGAATTAAATTTGTATTATTATTATTATTATTATTATTATTATTATTATTATTATTGTCGTTCTGCTCCGAATACCGTCCTAAGCTTGTTTGTTATACTCACAACGTTTCGCTTATTGCATCCACAAACCTTCATCAGGTGTTTGTTTTAATACTTCTATGTATTATAAGCTTTGCTAATCGGAGCAGCGTACTCATTTTGGTTGAGGTATCCACAACGTTTCGGTCGTTATAGCCTCGGAACTTTCTTGAAAATGCAAACCCAATTCTTTATTTAATTTACGCTTCGCATTCCATACCCAGGAGATATTTCATCAATTAGTACTTACCGGTCCCATTCAGTTTTGCGCCGCTCGTCCATTTTTATCACTGAACCTGAACATGTAACTTCTGAACACTACCAGCACTAGGGATTGAACTCACAATTGCTAAGGATCTAGATTTATTTTAATCATTTACTAGACCATGTGTTGCTAAATCATTATTATCTCCCCCACCAAAAAATTCTTACAATCTTAAAACAATTTCTGGCTTTAAATAACTTGAAAAGGGTTAATAACCCGTACGAATCAATATAAAAACCATGTTATATAATTATTAACATATTTTATTGCCTGAACAAACTAAGCAGAAAGGCTACAAACATGGTAAATGAATGTGTGTGCGTGTGTGAAGTTCCTACGAAATATTATGAGAGGCAGACGACAACGACTGGCACTGCATTCTAATTTTTGAAGATCGTAGTTGGGAAGAGATCCGGATACCAGAAGAAATTTCCACAAGTGAAAAGTACGGTAGAAGAAGCTATAAGCATAGAAATAACGGTTACGTGAAGCAATTTTAACAGTGACATTATGAGACCTAACCGCCAATCTCGCACTGAGTTTAAATTCGTGAAATTGAGGCCGCAACGAAGAAAGCTCACCAGAACAATTACCTTGAAAATATAGAAAAAGCAATGGGAAGCTACGTTACTGCGGTCGGAAACTGACTGAAGCTGAAGTGTCAGGTCAAGACAAATAACATTTAAGATTCTACTTTAGATTTTGTCAAGGATTTCTAGATATAAATCAAAGGCCCCAGACTAGATGTGTCAACAATATTTGATGCATGAATGAATAGTAAGACTGATAAAGATCCAAGATAGATTTTAGCAAAAAAATTGTCTACCACGACACAGTGAACGAACTGAGTTATTATAATCGTTCCACTTTGTATCAGAAAAAAAAAAACGAGACCAAGAAGGTTCAGTGACTTGATATCCTGGAGGTCATCATAAGGCATAAGCGAAAAAGGCATTTTAAGATGATTAATAAAGAGCAGTTACATTTTGGAGACGTTGGAAGTGATTTCTTGCCCCAGTTAACAAAAGATTTCATTTTTGAGATCAGCTGCCAGTTTGACTTTATCAAAACAGTCAGGCTTATTATTAAAATAGGAGCAATTAGTTGTCATCAGCATAGTTGCTGTATCTGTAAATGATGATACCGGAAAGGTCGTTGATGAAAATAAGAAACAGAGTAGATCCAAGGATAGAGCATTGGGGTGGAGACCTTTCCGATATAATCAGTTCCAGAATCGGTATCTATAGTGATGACAAAACTAATTGCTCTTTTCTTAATAGTAAGCCTTTACAGAAGATATGGACATATTCGTAGATAGATAGATAGGAATAGACTAAGATAACTGCAGATTTAGATAGATATATAGGAACAGAATTAGATAGCTAGCTAGCTAGCTAGCTAGCTAGATAGATAGATAGATAGATAGATAGGAACAGACTGGGATATATATATATATATATATATATATATATATATATATATATATAGAGAGAGAGAGAGAGAGTGAGAGAGAGATAGATAGATAGATAGATAGATAGATAGATAGATAGGAACAGAATTAGATAGATAGATAGATATATAGGAACAGAATTTGATAGATAGATAGATAGATAGATAGATAGATAGGAACAGTGTGTCTTAGATTCTGCGAATAGACGAGTAGAAAGTGAGTCTTAGCAAACGAAAATATAACCTGCGAAACGAATGAAATATGAGAGACGGAGAGGGAGAGAGAGAAAGAGAGAGAAAGAGAGAGAGGGGAATAGAAATAAAAAGGTAAAAATAGGCGAGAATGCGATTGTTGCCTGACTCACTAATCACCAGTTCATCCATTTACATGACCGTTTTTTTTATGGTAAATTTGTCCATTATGGCCTATTCTATTTCTTGGTCAACAACAATCACGCGTCACAACATTTGAATATGTCCACATCTTCTGTAAAATTCATGTAGATTTTGGTTAGTCATTATTGCGATCGCCTGGTGGACGCCATATCTCTTACTCACTCGTTTACTCGAAAACAGAGAGACAATTTTTGCTCACGTCTGCTGAGATCTCGCGAGATGTCGTTTGGGCAGATGAGGTCATTTATTTATGAATTTCTTATTATCGTCTCTTTGATTTCAAGAAACTTCTTCGGTCAGCGGTAATATAATCTTTTGAAGTAGGAAGGTTCCATCCTTGTGTCCATACATGAGTTTTTTCAATATTGCCTTCATTCCATTACACCGATATGAAAAATATGTCAGGCCAAATAAATATCAGCATGGGTCATAGAGGACTGATCCTTGGCGATTCAATGAAAACAGTCTCACACAAAAGAGTTTGTTTCGCTTATATTTTCTGTGTATCTTTTAGATGATTACGAAAATTATATTAAGACATACTAACATATATGTGGGTTATGTGCGTAATAAAAAGTAGGATGTAATAAACTGTGTAGAGCTTTTCCAAGCTTGGTAGTTAGAATTCCTTTGTCTGCATCTTGGTATTCTCTTGGAAACTGGACGTTTGATATGGTCTAGCGAGACGTCATGATTGATAGTGATTGTGAACGAGGCCGCAAAAATGTATACGATTAATTTATTGCATTAGTTATTTTTTATATTTATAATACTAATATAAGTGCGCACATTAATTATACCACATGCATTTCAAGATACCAGCTCCTAAGTAAGTATCACAAAAAAAAAAAAAAAAAACCCAAAGAAACCACCACATCGGTTCTTGATAATGACTGCGAAAGTTGAAAGTACTTAAACAAAAATAACAAAATATGAACTTCGAACTGTGGCAGGGGCGATATTACCCCTGAAATAATAATAATGATAATAAAGGTGGATATGCTGTAAAACAGAAAACGCCAAGTGAAAGAGAGGCGTTTTCGAATAACAAGATGTTAATATGCTGTAAAGACTTTGAAATGTAAATGTTACAGAAAGTTAATTTAGAACACGAAATATATTATGTTTGTAAGTGTACAAAGGATATCAGATTACTAATTACTGGAACAATAATAATTTGGAACTTTAAAAAAAGAAATGGATTTTGACACTATAAGAATCGAAGTTAAAATACAGGATCTTTTAACCTAGAATTTATTTTTGAAACAAGACTCTCTGTAGTTTACAAAAAGCGACAGAATAATTAATAGCGAGGTGATAAACAATAGTGTGTTGTTGTGAACCTTGGAAACCAATCGATGAAAAAGTAAATTGTTTATTATCGGAGGAGTAAAGTTGTACATTGGTAGTATGTCATTATGTTCGCAATAGAAAAACAGACACATCACCAGCGTGGGACACATGAGCCGGTTCTCTTAATAAAGAGGCGAGCGAACTGAGTGGAGAGAGTTTTGGGTTTGTCTGTCTTCGAATGCAGACGAACTGAGTGGAGAGACGTCAGAGATTGAAAAGGAAGCGTTCGCTGTGTGTTGCTGAAGCTGAGGGCGAAGACGCGAAATACCGCCGCTAAAATCTAAGTACCACTACTCCTGCTACTACTAATATTACTACTACTACTATTATTACTACTGAGAACGTGAACATCGAAGGTTGTAGTAGTTGCACTAAGAACAGACCAAAAAGGTTTAAAACGAAGGCTACATTTCTCCTCTACCGAAATTATTCGACGTATTTGTGTTTGTTTGGTTAATGTTCACATTACAAGAAACATTCAACCTTGTGCAACAAGAATTATTTGTATGTGTGTGTGTTTGCTTTTATATATATATATATAAATACTTTTGTCCTTTCAAAATCGAATTGACTTGGTTATATTTATTTTTCTGTTAACCAAAGAACTCGCAGCTGGACCAACGGAGAGCTTCCGGATTTCTACGGTCTGATGACCATTCTCCAGGATCAAAACAATCACAACGTGGCTGGAGGGTGGCTTCGAATTGACATTGGGAATCAGAGACTTGTGTCTAACCTGTAATACTGGACCATACCGGACCAACGGTCGATCTTGTGGAGTGCGTGGTTCCAGCGTGGTGAGGATACGGTGTTAAAGAACAATTTATCCACAACTTCGAGCACAATACTCAACACCTTATCAGGAATATTGGAAATTATAAGAAAAGATTAAACAAACAGCATTTTTCTTTTTATCAAGAATGCCACTTTTGTCAGCTTGTGTCTGTGCGTGTGTTCAAGTGTATATGCGCGTGGCTGTCGCTTAAAGGGATGAATCAGAACCCTATTTCTCTTCTCTCTCTCTCACGCACACGCACTTTCCGACTCATAGATTAATGTTTAACAAAGACAATTCTTGCTCCTTCCTGGAACTGATTGACTATTTTAATTAACCACATACTCATCAATTCAGTCTTAATAGGAAATATAAGGAAACAACAAAATTAATTAAGATTACAACTACTATGATAACGATGATGATTGTCATATTGATGCTAATGATGAAGTTGCTATGAATGATAATATCATCCATTATAGCAACATTCAATCGTCAAACTATACAAAACACCATTCTCTTAATATTAAGAACTCTATTAAGAGAATCTATTTTTATGAATTAAAGTAATCCTATTTCTGGACCATTTAAATTAAAGACTTCAAAGAACTCTTTGATGTGGTCGAATGACCTTACAAGTGGAGGTCTTTCATCCGGGTATTCATATTCGTTGCTTGGCGCCAAAATTAATCGAGTTGGCTGGCAAAGTTAGTATAAATTTGCTCCAGAAAGGTCTGTTTACTACTATTCACTGACTTGCCTCCGGGGTAAGTAAACTTGCCTCCGGGGTAGGTAACAGTCTAACTCTCTGCTTTTGGGCGGAGAGGAAACTGGACGAGGCTCCGCTGAAGGGCAGAGTCTCGTTCGGGGTGGTTGACTGCCCCTGAACCCGTTTATGCGGGTTCAAAGAGGGAATATTTTTGGCCGAGCCTACGGGCTCGGAAATCCCACGTTAAACCCGGCCTCGTGCCATGTGTAACCCTCGTGGGGGTGTGTGGCTAAATATTACTATTCACTGACCTGACATAAAAACTGTACCACAAAAACTCAGTGACTCCCCACTGAAGTTATTTTGAAGTATTTCTCTCTTCTTGCCAGTAAGCCTTTATATATGTTCCCTTTTTAGTCACTGACCAAATCATTAAAATTAAAATAAAACCCTTTTTCGTTTATTATAAAACTTACTTGGTCTTCTGCTGTTCTCTTTACTTCTTTTTGTCACGTTTGTGACAAAAGAAATAAGATAAACTGCAAAGTTCAGTTCTACTTCTTTTATCTCCTGTATCCATTCCGGGCGTGGATGATTATAGCTCTTCACAACTTCCCATCCTTCTTTGTTCTAAGTAATATTTGTCCACTCATCATGGCATATAATCTGTGTTCAGCCATCTATTTATTTATATAATATCGTATTACATGTTGTTTCCTACGGTCTCTCCTTTCCCTTTAATATATCTTGCGTGTGTCAAATTCATCATGCTCTTCTTCCACATTATATCCCAGAAATTTCAAGAGCCTCTGTCTGATTTCAAATACAAGTGTATTCATTTTCTTTCAAATTCTATCAGACATAGTTTACGCTTGCTTCGTGCTAATAATATTAGGAAACGAATGAATTCATATATTCTCTTCTCTTCAAGCATGGGTTAAAATAATAGGCTAGAATCTAGCTTTAGTTGCAAACAATCAAAGAGAATGACAAATTTGAATTCAAACCCGTGGAGGATTCAAGAAATAAATTCTCCACAAACTTTCCTAAGAACAATCCTTTCATGGTTTTCCACAGTTTCACTTTTCTGGTATATGTAAATTGTGCATTGCCGCAACTGCTGCATTTTGTATTATAAAACACAAATGTGATTTTATGTATTTATCTCTCACGCAGCCTGATTTCCATTATTTGAGATAATGAGATATTTCATTTTTATGGTAACACATGTAGAACTGCAGCTCTGCCCAGACACCTTGTTTGTTCTCAGCGTGCAGCTTATTCCGGTCAAATGCTTGTGGCTTAAAAAATAGCTCTATGGCCAGATTGTTTTTCACGAAATAAAGCTATGAAACGATTTTAACAGCAGACTAATTTTATTCGATTGAAAGGTGATGTAGACGAAGGAGGCCAAGGTAAGGTGAAGAGGTGAGAGGGCGAATAGTCTAATCGGCGAACAGGCGTGCGCCTTCCATTTCGAGTCGCAACAAGCGGTCCTCTCTTTTCGGCTGCTAATGACCACTGTGTTATAGAGGACAAAGTTTCCTTGTCTAGTCATCTTTCATCTAAAAAAGGCATTCATCAAGTTCGCTCCACTTAGCTGAGCTTCTTTGTCAGGAGCGTTTGACATGGTTCTTCTGAGATTCACTTCACTTAGCTGATAAAGACAAGTACTGTGGAAACAATTTCTGTAACGTCTTTCAGATGATTTTCCTTTGTCAAGATATCGGCTGACACTGATATCGCTACACATGCTAGCGTTAGCCTTGTGTTACCATAATAATAAGACGAAGTTTTCTAATACATTGATTACATATTTAATACTCAATAACGTTTTCACAATTTCTTTCACTCTCAGTAACCCCTTTACGTCTTATTGGCTTTACCGCTTTCTTGGGATGAAATGATTAAAATAAAAGAGTGCTGCAGGACTGAGGAGACTTGCTATCACTTGATATCCATCAATAAGTGTCATATACTACAGATGTAAAAACCAGTTACATAATAAAATATTTATTTAGAAAATATAGTCCTAGCCTTGCTAAACTCTTTGTAATCGAAAGGTTTTTGGTCCCATAAGAATGGTCAATTCATTGATATATTACGTAACATATCAAGTGGAACCCCATCTTGTCTGGCTCTCTGTTCACATTCTTACGGTATTTTGCCGATGGAATAAGATATGATATTAGTGTGAAAGATGGCAGGCTTAACATGAATCTATTCGTTGATTAGATGATAATTGGTGTCAGGTGATAAGTGAGATTTCCAGAGTATTTATAGTGATAGAGACATAAATAAATAAAACTAAATAACAAGAAGACCAGAATTTGAACCAACTCTAACAATAAATGGATAATAAAAGCCTCCAGGCAAACAAAGCCATAGTTCAACCAACTAATCAGGAAGCTTTCAAAACCAGGATGTAAGAAAATAAATATACAAATAACCAGGAGGCCAATTTTTCACCATTTCAAGAAATAGATAGCTCCACCGATCAATCAGAAAGCATTCGCAACCAGGATTGCAACAAGCAAATGAGAAGTAAGCGGCAATTTCAAAACAATTCTAAATAACAGTTATAAATAGATGGAAAATCAACCAGAATCAAAGTCGATAAATTAATTGTTCATTCTCTGATGTTGTGGCCATCGTGACATATATGCACGACGAGCTGGCGACCTTACCTACTACATTGAAAACAAACTGTAGTGGTATTGACGGCATAAATCAACCCATACTTTTTTTTACTTTACGAATGTGTAAGAAAACAAAAAGCAAACAAGAGAAAGAACAAGAAAATAACTTTTCATAACAGGTACAATATTTATATTTATAAATGACAACAGTTTTACAATAACTATTAATATGAGTTACTTCCCTTTGACTGGGCAAAAGTTTTTCTGCTAAAATATTTTTTTACCTTAGCTCACAAAAAGCTGAATTATCTTGTCGTTCAAAATATTCACTGAAAGAGAGTTTAAAGAATCTTGTAAAGCTGAAAATATGTTGATAAACTTTTAGCTTTAAAGAAGTTGGAGAAGTGAATGTTCCGTTTGTTTTCGTTGTTCGTAGTCGAATGTATTGTTCGTACTTGAGTTTCGTAAGATTCAATAACGTGATTGAATAGTTTTAGTAAGTTGCAGAAGTTGGTGAGTGAGTTGTTTGGTTGATATTTTAGCTTGAATTACAGCGAAGTTATTTCGTGTTAAAGAACTTGAGATTCTAACTTTGTACTTCGCTGCAGTAATGATACAAGCGTCGTGAACTCGTTTAGCAAATGCTAGTCGTCGTAAATTCTCAGTGACTGGGTTCGCTCGAATCTTCAATTTATATGTTTTTTAATCACGTGATTGGATCCTGAGAGCATTGTTTTTTCGTCATGTTTATGTTATTCGGACGTAGTGGTGAGCTGGTAAATTGTTTTTTTAATATCTGTTAACCACTCAGAAAGCGCCTTACAAAACTCAGTCTGGAGCCTGATATATTTTGTGTAGCTTATTGAGAACAATGCACGTGAAGATATACGAGATAATTTTAATATTTATTGTCCAATGAGAAGTTCAGGTTTTTAGAAACATGTATGAAGCTGTGATCCGCTTTTTGCACGAAAATCGACATTGATGAAAAAGTGGTAGCGGACAGCTAAAAATCGAGCGGAAGCTACTACATTTGGATACATACATACGTATACATATATATTTCTCTCTTTCTCTCTCTCTCTCGTAGGCAACAGAACTTTTACACTTTCACTCTTGAAATTTCAACTTTCACCTTTATAAAAATGTTATATTTTAGAATTATAAAAAAGTTAGTCTTTAATTTATAGGATACAAATCCTATATCATTCCAACAAATGACTAAAAAATGCAAAGTAGATTTGCACATCCGCAAGATCGGATCAAAACGATTTATCATTCCAAAAAATGACTAAAAAACACAAAGTAGATTTGCACACCCGCAAAATCGGATCAAAACGATTAAAAACAAATTTCGCAATAAGGTGTGAAATTAATTTTCTGACCAATGAAAGGGGGCGATTTGCTAAACCAAAAAAAGATAACGAGCCAGTGTGAAAAAAAAGTCAACAATAAATACAGAGTTTCAAGTCAGTCGCCCAGTGAGAAGGGCGCAGAAATCACAGAAGTCTGACAGTAAATTTCATCACTGATTCAACCCGACACTAAGAGCCGAAAGTGGGTTAGGAAACAACAACAACAACAACAACAAATTTACAACTGACTCCAAAACAATTCATAAGTATATTTTCCTTTTATCTTTTTATTCCTAATTCACACTCTCTTTTTCAACTTAAATTGATCGCCCCTTTTTCCTTTACACATATACAAAAACAAAAGAAACAGATATTACTCTGCTACTCGGTTAAAAGACAGCGAACACAGACATTTTTGTCAAAATCACATTTTGCTTAAACTAACTAAAACATTAATCCTTTTTACCCTATTCACAAGATAATAAATATACAATGTTCTATTTTCTACAAACGTTCCTTATCGTGTTATTTCTTCTTGAAATTTGCGTTGTATTTTGTGGGCAGGGTATCCCATATTAAATTCTCCTTTAATCCGGGTACGCTGAACCCCACAAATTAAATATGCAATAAATAAATGCTTTAATCGTCTAGGTGTTTTTGAGAAAAGTGTACTTTTAAGAAAGACGGTTTGTAAAAAATATTACAGTGTGTAAAAACCGATTTTTAGAATTGGCTATTAAAGAACCAGCAACATTCTTTCTTTGGAGAATTGTTGTGGATATCCATTTGAATTTGAAAGGAAAGAAAAGAAATATATTATTGTATATATTGTCCTATCAAAGACGTGATCTCACCTCTTGTAAATTCTAGAATTAATGGTTCCGGAGCCTCCTTTTTTCGCATAAAACTATATAGAACCAGAAAGGATTTAGTCATCAGAGAGAACGCATTTAAGTACTCAAACTTCAAGGCCAGAGGAATTGCCCAGCTGAAGGGGTTAAAAATCATCATGGGATGGGGGGAGAAAGAACACCTGACAGCTAAATCTCAACCAAAAGGCAGATTCAAGTCCGGTGATAGAACATTCGTTTCAGCGTCTTCCAGAGGAAAATTTGAACGAAACCTAACATTCAAGTTGAACTTTTCAGTAAAGGACAAACAAAGTCTCCGTGACACCAACCTGTTCTAACCACTAAACCATTCCTATTCTGTTGTAGGAATTAGGTAGGCGCACTTTTGTATCTTATGACTTGTCCTCAATTTTTTTAAAAAATTTTCAAAGAGTATAATACTATGTTTTTCTACAATTAGAATCGTTAGTCTCCTTTAGTTTTTCTATAAGGCGCACAAAAGGAAATTTTTATACAATGTTTGCTATGTAAGTTTTGTATTTGCTTTCTTTTTCTCTTTTGTGTACTTTAATGTCAGTTCTTTCAAGTTTCATGTAGTGGATGAGGTTTGTTTGTTTTGCGCTTTATGCAACTTTAGGGATAAAAAAGGCGCGTATTCTTTTTTCATATCCTCTCTCTAGTATTAACTAAATATTTGTGTTTGTTACGAAAATTTAGGTTTTTATAGGAAGTTAAATTTTTTATGCCTTATCTTCCTGTATTATATTGCATATATAAAAACTTATTTTGTATTTATCAACATTAATATTTTTTTTATTATTACACAAGGGGCCAATCTACATTGAAATCAATTCGACCAATCTATGGAAGGAACGGACGTTGTTGTAAGAGAGATAACTCATTCATAACTTAACCGCCATATGTTCACAAGAATTCTCTCCCTTTGTTGATCAGGTACAAACTTGTAATAACGACGAGACATAGAAAAAAAAAAAAAAAACACACGTCAATGTTTTGTTGTCAATAGAAAAATACCATTTAAATACATGCAAGTGTATATCCTCTTTTGTGTATCTATAAAAGAGGTCGATAAATAAACGCGCAAATTACACGTATAAATACATATTTTATAAGTCATTTCTTTCTTCGTCATTCATATTTTTTCTTGTTACATTTTTGGTTAGGGTAGGGTTTTCTTTCTTTTTTCAATTGTTTTTCTTTCCTCAACTTATTTATTTTTTCTAATCTCGAATTCAAACCATCAGAACGAAGATGAAAAATGATAAAGAACTAAAAAAGGAAAAAAAAAAGGGAAGAAAAAAGAAAAGAGTGAGTGGGAAATGAAGAAAGAAAGATTGCGACCAATAGATAATGGGAATAGAAAGAAGGAAGAAATAAAGAGGAACAAGAAATAGGTAACGCATAAGTAGTGAGGAGTTTCACTAATTTTAAAATTAGAAAGATAATATATAGTGAATTCAGAAACCTAAATTTAAAAACTACAGTTAACACAAATTGAAAATGGTAAACTTCCTCGACATAACTTTAGAATTAATGAATAACATATATCTACGTTACAGAAAACCTAATCCTTCGTATGTACACCCCAGGTCAAACCATCCTCCATTCATAATTAAACACATGCCCTCATCAATAGAGAAAAGAATCAACATGAACTCCGCAAAATCTCGTCTACAGTCACTTTCTCACAGACGCGCCGTCGCCTCTCTCTGTCTGTTCTACAAATACTTTCGTGGCAATTGCTCCGAGGAGCTGCATTCGCTGATTCCCAGACTTCATGAGTTCAAGCGCCCTACGAGGCTGGCATCCCGCTCTCACCCCTTCACTGTCGAAACTCCTAAATGTAGCCGTCTCTTCTACTCCAATAGCTTCATGTCTCGCACCTCTCGCCTGTGGAACTCCCTTCCCTATTCCATTTTCTCTGAGAGCTATAATCTCCCGCTATTCAAGTGTAATGTCAATCGACATCTCCAGTTGCCTTGATCTATCCACTACCCTTCTCCTCATCCTTTCTTCTATCACTCCTATCTGATCTTGCTCCAAATTTTCTGTAACCCCTTGCGTCCAAGTGGCTTCTCGCCTTGCTTGGGGTGAAACGCTTAAAAAAAAATGAAGAAATATTCTACAAACACAGTAATTTTTACAACCAAGCTCTAAAAAATAATGGCTATAAGCACCCTAACATCAATTATATAAAAAATAATAGTATAAACCAGAGGAAAAACAGAAAAAGAAAAATCATTCGATACATATGCCCCAACCCCCGTTCAACCAAATGGTTAGCAATAAGCTAGGACAAAAACTCCTAGCATTAATCGAAAAACATTTTCCTTTTAACAGCAAACTTAGCAAGATCTTAAAAAAAAGCACCCTAAGTTATAGCTGTACTGAAAATCTAGAAAGGATTATAAAAAAACATTATAATAAAATCCCGAAAAGAACACGAATGCCAAAATCAAATAAATAAAGATCGTAAATTAAAATTAGACAAAAATAATGAAAAATTATGTAATTGTACAAACCCTGAAAATTGCCCTCTGAATAATGAATGCGGCATAGAATCTCATCCATTGAGAATCCAAATATTGAAAAGATATATATAGGATCCATAAAAATGAATTTAAAATAAGGAGGAGACGACACAAAAGCTCCTTCAATAATATTAAAAACAAATGTCTAGCGTGTTCACGAAACGATAGCAGCACGTATCGCACCAGTGCGCACCTTAGCGGGCTGCCGCAGCACGACAACAACCGACGACTTTCCGGCGGTGGCCGCAGCAGCAGGTCGCTACCCTATCGGGCTTGCCATCTCTCACGCTGCTGCTGCTCGACTGCCTCGCTCCGGTCTCGTCCACTCGTAAGCGATGAAAGCTGTTCGTGTAACAGCCTTTGCTTTTTTCTCCAATTTCATGCTACTCAATACTGAAACTATTTTAAAAAATTGGAAACGATCTGAAAACAATAACCGACTGGTTTAGTTTTGTTTTCGAATTTTATTTTTTGAATTTTCTTCAAAAAATCGAAAATCGGCCGTTCACTTTTGACGCCGACCACTGCTGATATATATATTACGTAACCAGATTAATTACTGAAGATGCTTATCATTGGTGTAAACACTTGGGAGTTGGTGTAACCATTACAAAGAGTATCTGGATATTGGATAACTCAAACAATACAGGTAGGCAAGTCGGTGATATTTGGATGCTATGTCTGCAAACGCTACAACAGTCTGGCGTTTAGATATCCCAAGTTCACCAACCTAAATACAGAGTGAATTTAAAAAAAAAACCGTTTCAACATACATGAGTAAATTACACTGGCCACATATGAGTATAAAAAAGAAAAGGCAACAAAGATGTATTTGTTGATATTTATGTGTTGGAATGTACGTGCTGTACATATGGAAATTATACCAGATATGGGCATTATGTCATTCATTCGACCCTTTACACGTTTTATCAATCATTAAAATCCATGTTGATGAAGTTGTGCTAATTAAGAACTGAGCAGAGTCCCAAAATTACATTTGTAAACAAAAGTGTTCGCGCAGCTGGCATAATGAAAGGAGGCATGTCTGTGGAGAGACACAGACGAAAACACTCCATTGGAATTGTCCCATAACCATGATGCAAAGAAACCTCCAGAAGATGCATCACAACAAGAAAGAAAGGCCCACGTCAGGCCTAAAAGAAAAAAGAAAATAATACAAACTCTGATCTTGTTTACTATTGATATTACCAAAATAAAATAAAATAAAATAAAGTAATTAATATTTTCTGTACTAACAGGATAGTATGGCCAGAATAGTGCCAAGGAATCCTAGAGCAGTTTGCCCGCAAGGTTCCTCATCTTTTTATACTCATCTTACTTATATCTAAATATTTAATGCAGTTCCCATTGGGAAATGAACATCACACTAATAAAGAGATTCACTGTGAACTCTGGTGACTTAATTATTGGACTTTACATGTTGATTAAATGGTTGCATATGAAAGTGCATTTAACTAGGCATGTTTTCTTCCTTGTTGGGAATATATGTGAAATAAGATGTTATATGATTATTTGCCCTTGGCAGCTGCTGATTGGCGCACTTTTTTACCTTTTTTGAACACATTTTATTACTTCCGAATGACCACATATTGAACGGGTGATAACCACACTGTTATCACCACAGAGTCCGTAGATGGTGAGAACATCAACTCCCCCTCAGCAGATGAGTTTGGTCGCAGACACCATTAAGCTTACAAAGAATACAAAAACGGGTGAATGAAAGTGTGCATATAGATATGTATTCCTTTTTCACACATATGTGTACAGACTTCCAATGAAAGATTGCAAGTTCTTTGTTAATTTAGTTTAAGTATTATATATGCCTGTGTGCAGTCAAGTAAGTCTAGGTTGTTTGTATTTGCATTAATGTAGAAACAATTACATATAATTAACAATATATTTTATTGCCTTAGAAAACTAAATAGAAAATATACAAAAGGAGGGAATGAAGGCGTGTGTATAGAGGTGTTCTTCAGTATCTGCCTCAAAGGAGAAACAGGCCGCCCCATTAAGGTAAGATTGCAAGAACATCGTAAAACAGTAAGACAAGGGGAAATAGAAAAATCAGGCGTAGCTGATCACATATGGAGGAAAGATCACCGCCACCTGTGGGATGAAGATGAAATAATAGACAGAGAGCATTACTGGAAGATACGAAACTTAAAAAATCAGCCACCAAAATCTCCTGAGCCGACCAAGCATAGAAATGAATACGATATGGGAACCAGTAATAAGAAGACCCGTCGCCACGAGAGACCCGTCGCCAGGCGTGAAAGCCAGTGCGATCGACCAGTGAGTTATCCAGAGTCACCAAAGCAGAGCGCGCCGCCCTTTGGCGCCGCGCTTTGGCGCCGCCCTTTGGCGCCGCCCTTTGGCGCCGCGCTTTGGCGCCGCCCTTTGGCGCCGCCCTTTGGCGCCGCCGCGAAACGCCGCCCGACGGCGTCCGCTCACCCAGAGGGAACAAGACGACGACCACGACGACGGCGACCACGACAAGAGGACTGAATGACGCGCATCGGTCTCAGTCTAATATGTAGCGCCGCAACTCGTAACGGTCGACGCGGGTGCCCAGGCGCGTGACGGCACGAAGGCGACGACGACGCGCCGACAGATCGCGGCCTGTATCACATGTATTAGCTCTAGAATTGCCACAGTTATCCATCGCCTCCGAGGAGGATTAAGGTCCCGAGGATTAGGTCCGGTTCCAGGGCCATTCGCGGTTTTGCCCGTTCTAATGCGGGGCGTGAACTTACACTTACACTTACATGGCTTAAGCTTTGAGACAAGCATATGACAACTGGCAGGATCAACCAGGTATCGTTCTTTTTCGTGGTCGCCAACGGCAACGACAACAAACGCTGGTCCGAAGGCGCAAACGACACCCGGCTTTCCTACTTTTTTCGGCGGCAAGTTTGGCGTGTGTAAGACGGAAGAAGCGAGTCTTTTACGACACCATCCGACACCATTATGACACCATTTTTTCAAGAAATGTCGGAAATGTCAAATGTACTGGTACGACGACCACTGCCGAGGCGCGTCCGGCTACGGCAAACGATGGCCTTCGACGAACTTAGCATTACGGGAGTCCGGCTACGGCAAACGAAGGCCTTCGACGAATCACTTAGGCATTTAACGATTCGACGGACGGACGGACGCACTTAACTTCTAAGGCACATTACGTGAGTCCGGCTACGGCAAACGAAGGCATTCGGAAATTGGCACTAGTTAAATGTACTGGTCTGAAAGATCAGTGCCGAGGGGCATTACGGGAGTCCGGCTGCGGCTAACGAAGGCCTTCGACGAATCACTTAGGCATTGAAACGATTCGACGGACGTTACACACTTACAGTCTGAGGCGCAAGACATTTATTTATCGAATTTTTTCAAAAAATGTCGAAAATTGGCACTAGGCAAATGTAATCCTAACGATTCCCTACCGGGCTCGCCGTCTCTCGCTGCGCTGCTGCCGTTCAGACCGAACGGACGAGCGAACGATGCTGCCGGCCTGCGCCGCTCTTTCCACACGAAAGTGTCGAAATGTTTTCCTGTAACATGCTTTGCTTTTTCAGACAGTTTCCTACTAGTCGACACGGAAAGTGAGCAGAAATCTCGCGAACGACACGCCGACAACACTCAATAGTTTCAGTTCGATCTGCGTCGGCGGACGTCGTTTTGCATCCACCCTGCCTCCTCGAGCGGTGGACACGTGCTTCGCGTGATTGACAGAGCTTATATTTGCCGCTGCTTCGTCATCTCTTTCCTACTAGTCGACGCGTACAGTGTGCAGAAATCTCGCGAACGACACGCCGACAACACTCAATAGTTTCAGTTCGATTTTCGAATTATTTTGGCAATTTTTTTCTGAAACTCGGCACTTCGTTCGGAAAGTAACATCACCGCCGCCGACCACAGCTGAAGCGGGCGACGCTCGTCCGGCGTCGACGTCGACGTGCAGCCTGCAAACGGAACGAACGCACTGCTGCGTCGGCGGACATCGTTTTGCATCCAGCCGGACTGCTCGAGAGGTGGACAGGCCCTTCGCATGATTGACAGAGCGTAGATTTGCCGCTGCTTCGTCATCACTTTCCCTTTAGACGACACTTTCGAGATGACTAGGCATCTGCTCACTCAACTTTAGTCGGTCACAGTTACAGCCGCCGTTTACCCGCGCTTGGTCGATCGCGTTGCACCAGCATTACCGACCGAACGATTACTTTCGTGGCTAGGTTGAAAGCAGCTAGCGCGCGCGGAACTTGCAGCAGCAATGCTCGCTGTCCGAGAGCGTGCATTCCCTTCTGCCCTCCTGCCTTCCTGCCTGCCTGTCTGCCTTTCTGCACATGGCTTCCTTCCTTTGGTCGCCCTTTCTTGCTGCGCGACTGCCGTTCAGACCGAACGGTCGAACGAACGAAGCTGCTGGCCTGCGCCGCTCTTTCCAAACTTCACTTTCGAAAAGTTTTCGTGTAACATGCTTTGCTTTTTCAGATAGTTACCTACTAGTCGACGCGAACAGTGTGTAGAAATCTCGCGAACGACACGCCGACAACACTCAATAGTTTCAGGTCGATTTTCGAATTATTTTGGCAATTTTTTTCTGAAACTCGGTACTTTGTTCGGAAAGTAACATCACCGCTGCCGACCACTGCTGCAGCGGGCGACGCTCGTCCGGCGTCGACGACGACGTGCAGCCTGCAAACGGAACGAACGCACTGCTGCGTCGGCGGACATCGTTTTGCATCCAGCCTGCTTCCTCGAGCGGTGGACACGCGCTTCGCGTGATTGACAGAGCGTAGATTTGCCGCTGTTTCGTCATCTCTCTCCCTTTAGACGACACTTTCGAGATGACGAGGCATCTGCTCACTGAAAGTCGGTCACAGTTACACCCGCCGTTTACACGCGCTTGGTCGATCGCGTTGCAGCAGCAGTACCGACCGACCGATTACTTTCGTGGCTAGGCCGCAAGCAGATAGCGGGCGCGGAACTTGCAGCAGCAATGCTCGCTGTCCGAGAGCGTGCATTCCTGCCTGCCCTCCTACCTTCCTGCCTGCCTGCCTGCACAAGCTTCCTTCCTTGGGTCGCCCGCTCTTGCTGCGCTACCGCCGTTCAGACCGAACGGTCGAGCGAACGAAGCTTCCGGCCTGCGCCGCTCTTTCCACACTAAAGTGTCGAAATGTTTTCCTGTAACATGCTTTGATTTTTCAGACAGTTTCCTACTAGTCGACGCGAACAGTGTGTAGAAATCTCGCGAACGACACGCCGACAACACTCAATAGTTTCAGTTCGATTTTCGAATTATTTTGGCAATTTTTTTGCTGAAACTCGGCACTTCGTTCGGAAAGTAACATCATCGCCGCCGACCACTGCTGAAGCCGGCGAGGCTCGTCCGGCATCGACGACGACGTGCAGCCTGCAAACGGAACGAACGCACTGCTGCGTCGGCGGACGTCGTTTTGCATCCAGCCTGCTTCCTCGAGCGGTGGACACGCGCTTCGCGTGATTGACAGAGCGTAGATTTGCCGCTGCTTCGTCATCTCTCTCCCTTTAGACGACACTTTCGAGATGACGAGGCATCTGCTCACTGAACTTTAGTCGGTCACAGTTACACCCG
Organism: Acanthosepion lycidas; assembly: GCA_963932145.1. Lineage (NCBI taxonomy): Eukaryota > Metazoa > Mollusca > Cephalopoda > Sepiida > Sepiidae > Acanthosepion > Acanthosepion lycidas. The sequence goes on along the minus strand of OZ010606.1, from coordinate 878,381 downwards.
TCGTTTACACGCGCTTGGTCGATCGCGTTGCACCAGCAGTACCGACCGACCGATTACTTTCGTGGCTATGTTACAAGCAGCTAGCGGGCGCGGAACTTCCGAGAGCGTGCATTCCTGACTGCCCTCCTGCGTTCCTGCCTGCCTTTCTGCACAATGCTCCCTTCCTTGGGTCGCCCTCTTTTGCTGCGCTACTGCCGTTCAGACCGAACGGTTGAGCGAACGAAGCTGCCGGCCTGCGCCGCTCTTTCCACACTAAAGTGTCGAAATTTTTTCCTGTAACATGCTTTGCTTTTTCAGACAGTTTCCTACTAGTCGACGCGGAAAGTGTGCAGAAATCTCGCGAAAGACACGCCGACAACACTCAGTAGTTTCAGTTCGATTTTCGAATTATTTATGCAATTTTTTTTCTGAAACTCGGCACTTCGTTCGGAAAATAACATCACCGTCGCCGACCAGTGCTGAAGTGGGCGACGCGCGTCCGGCGTCGACGACTACGGGCAGCCAGCAACGGAACGAACGCACTGCTGCGTCGGCGGACGTCGTTTTGCATCCAGCCTACCTCCTTGAGCGGTAGACACGCGCTTCGCGTGAGTGACAGAGCTTAGAGTTGCCGCTGCTTCGTCATCTCATTCCTTTTAGAGGACACTTTCGAGATGACGAGGCATCTGCTCACTGAAAGTCGGTCACAGTTACACCCGCCGTTTACCCGCGTTTGGTCGATCGAGTTACAAAAGCAGTACCGACCGACCGATTACTTTCGGGGCTAGGCCGCAAGCCGGTAGCGGGCGCGGAACTTGCAGCAGCAATGCTCGCTGTCCGAGAGTGTGCATTCCTGCCTGCCCTCCTGCCTTCCTGCCTGCCTGCCCGCCTGCACAACGCTTCCTTCCTTGGGTCGCCCTCTTTTGCTGCGCTACTGCCGTTCAGACCGAACAGTAGAGCGACCGAAGCTGCCGGCCTGCGCCACTCTTTCCACACTAAAGTGTCGAAATGTTTTCCTGTAACATGCTTTGTTTTTTCAGGCAGTTTCCTACTAGTCGACGTGGACAGTGTACAGAAATCCTGCGAACGACACGCCGACAACACTCAATAGTTTCATTTCGATTTTCGAATTATTTTGGCAATTTTTTTTCTGAAACTCGGCACATCATTCGAAAAGTAACATCACCACCGCCGACCACTGCTGAAGCGAGCGACGGGCGTTCGGTGTCGACGACGACGGGCATCCTGCAAACTAACGAACGCACTGCTGCGTCGGCGGACGTCGTTTTGCATCCAGCCTGCCTCCTCGAGCGGTGGACACGCGCCTGGCGTGAGTGACAGAGCATAGATTTGCCGCTGCTTCGTCATCTCATTCCTTTTAGACGACGCACCTTGTGAGGCATGCAGGCGCAAGCGCGCGTCCGGCTACGGCAGACGTGCTAGGCAGGCAACCTTCGGCGTATCATTTACGAGGCATCGAAACTATTGGACGACGGACTACTCGCAGGTTACGCACTGATCTTCTGAGGCGCGCGTCCGGCGACGGCAGAGGAAGGCCGGCGACGCTCCTCCCAATGGGTGACACTTGAATCCTGTTCGTGTAACAACCTTTGCTTTTTTTGAGAAATTTCATCCCAACCGATACGGAGAGTGTTCGAAGAGCATAGAAATGACATTAGAACGAGAACTGATGGGTTTAATTCGGTTTTCGAATTTTATTTTTCGAAGTTTATTCAACAACATCGGCCACCAGCCACACGTACCGCTGCGACGAGCAGTGCCGAGGCACAAGACGCGCGTCCGACTACGGCAAACGAAGCAAGGCCGCCTTCTTCGCGCGGTGTCACTTAGGCATCGAAACGATTCGACGGACTCGCCGTTACGCACTCGTACCTTGCGAGGCAGGCAGACAGGCAGACAGGCAGGCAGGCCGGCGCAAGCGCGCGTCCGGTTACGGCAGACGAAGGCAGGCACTTTCGACGTGTCACTTAGGCATCGAAACGATTCGACGACGACGGACTCCTCCTGGCAGATTACGCACTGAGCTTCTGAGGCGCGTGTCCGGCGACGGCAGACGAAGGCCGGCGACGCTCCTCCCAATGGGTGACACTTGAATCCTGTTCGTGTAACAACCTTTGCTTTTTTTGAGAAATTTCATGCCAACCGATACGGAAAGTGTGCGAAGAGCATAGAAATGACATTAGAACGACAACTGATGGCTTTAATTCGGTTTTCGAATTTTATTTTTCGAATTTTATTCAACAACATCGGCCACCAGCTACACGTACCGCTGCGACGAGCAGTGCCGAGGCGCAAGACGCGCGTCCGGCTACGGCAAACGAAGCAAGGCCGCCTTCTTCGCGCGGTGTCACTTAGGCATCGAAACGATTCGACGGACTCGCCGTTACGCACTCGTTCCTTACGAGGCAGGCAGGCAGGCGCAAGAGCGCGTCCGGTTACGGCAGACGAACGGTCGAGCGAACGAAGCTGCCGGCCTGCGCCGCTCTTTCCACACTAAAGTGTCGAAATGTTTTCCTGTAACATGCCTTGCTTTTTCAGACAGTTTCCTACTAGTCGACGCGGACAGTGTGCAGAAATCTCGCGAACGACAGGCCGACAACACTCAATAGTTTCAATTCGATATTCGAATTATTTTGGCAATTTTTTTTCTGAAACTCGGCACTTCGTTCGGAAAGTAACATCACCGCCGCCGATCACTGCTGAAGCGGGCTACGCTTGTCCGGCGTCGACGACGACGTGCAGCCTTCAAACGGAACGAACGCACTGCTGCGTCGGCGAACGTCGTTTTGCATCCAGCCTGCCTCCTCGAGCGGTCGACACGGGCTTCGCGTGAGTGACAGAGCTTAGATTTGCCGCTGCTTCCTCATCTCTTTGCTTTTTGAGGACACTTTCGAGATGACGAGGCATCTTCTCACTGTACTTTTGTCGGTCACAGTTACCCCCGCCGTTTACCCGCGCTTGGTCGATCGCGTTGCAATAGCAGTACCGACCGACCGATTAATTTCGGGTCTCCGCCGCAAGCAGCTAGCGGGCGCGTAACTTGCAGCAGCAATGCTCGCTGTCCGAGAGCGTGCATTCCTGCCTGCCCTCCTGCCTGCCTGCCTGCTTTCCTGCCTGCCTGCCTGCACAAGTCTTCCTTCCTTGGGTCGCCCACATTTGCTGCGCCACTGCCGTTCAGACCGAACAGTCGAGCGAACGAAGCTGCCGGCCTGCGCCGCTCTTTCCACACTAAAGTATCGAAATGTTTTCCTGTAACATGCTTTGCTTTTTCAGACAGTTTCCTACTAGTCGACGCGGAAAGTGTGCAGAAATCTCGCGAACGACACGCCGAAAACACTCAATAGTTTCAGTTCGATATTCGAATTATTTTGGCAATGTTTTTTCTGAAACTCGACACTTCGTTAGGAAAGTAACATCACCGCCGCCGACCACTGCTGAAGCGGGCGACGCTCGTACGGCGTCGACGACGACGTGCAGCCTGCAAACAGAACGAACGCACTGCTGCGTCGGCGGACGTCGTTTTGCATCCAGCCTGCCTCCTCGAGCGGTGGACACGGGCTTCGCGTGAGTGACAGAGCTTAGATTTGCCGCTGCTTCGTCATCTCTTTCCTTTTAGACGACACTTTCGAGATGACGAGGCATCTGCTCACTGAACTTTAGTCAGTCACAGTTACATCCGCCGTTTACCCGCACTTGGGCGATCGCGTTGCACCAGCAGTACCGACCGACTGATTACTTTCGTGGCTCGGGTGCAAGCAGCTAGCGGGCGCGGAACTTGCAGCAGCAATGCTCGCTGTCCGAGAGCGTGCATTCCTGCCTGCCCTCCTGCCTTCCTGCCTGCCTGCCTGCCTGCACAAGGCTTCGTGTCGCCCTCTTTTGCTGCGCTACTGCCGTTCAGACCGAACGGTCGAGCGAACGATGCTGCAAGCCTACGCCGCTCTTTCCACACTAAAGTGTCGAAATGTTTTCCTATAACATGCTTTGCTTTTTCAGACAGTTTCCTACTAGTCGACGCGGACAGTGTGCAGAAATCTCGCGAACGACACGCCGATAACACTCAATAATTTCAGTACGATTTTCGAATTATTTTGGCAATTTTTTTTCTGAAACTCGGCACTTCGTTCGGAAAGTAACATCACCGCCGCCGACCACTGCTGAAGCGGGCGACGCTTGTCCGGCGTCGACGAAGACGTGCAGCCTGCAAACGGAACGAACGCACTGCTGCGTCGGCGGACGTCGTTTTGCATCCAGCCTGCCTCCTCGATCGGTAGACACGAGCTTCGCGTGATTGACAGAGCGTAGATTTGCCGCTGCTTCGCCATCTTTTTCCCTTTAGATGACACATTCGAGATGACGAGGCATCTGCTCACTGAACTTTAGTCGGTCACAGTTACACCCGCCGTTTACCCGCGCTTGGTCGATCGCGTTGCAGCAGCAGTACCGACTGACCGATTACTTTCGTGGCTATGGTGCAAGCAGCTAGCGGGCGCGGAACTTGCAGCAGCAATGCTCGCTGTCCGAGGGCGTGCATTCCTGGCTGCCCTCCTGCATTCGTGCTTGCCTGCCTGCCTGCACAAGTCTTCGGGTCGCCCTCTTTTGCTGCGCTACTGCCGTTCAGACCGAACGGTCGAGCGAACGAAGCTGCCGGCCTGCGCCGCTCTTTCCACACTAAAGTGTCGAAATTTTTTCCTGTAACATGCTTTGCTTTTTCAGACAGTTTCCTACTAGTCGACGCGGACAGTGTGCAGAAATCTCGCGAACGACACGCCGACAACACTCAATAGTTTCAATTCGATATTCGAATTATTTTGGCAATTTTTTTTCTGAAACTCGGCACTTCGTTCGGAAAGTAACATCACCGCCGCCGACCACTGCTGAAGCGGGCTACGCTCGTCCGGCGTCGACGACGACGTGCAGCCTTCAAACGGAACGAACGCACTGCTGCGTCGGCGAACGTCGTTTTGCATCCAACCTGCCTCCTCGAACGGTGGACACGCGCTTCACGTGAGTGACATAGCTTAGATTTGCCGCTGCTTCGTCATCTCATTCCTTTTAGACGACTCTGTCGAGATGACGAGGCATCTGCTCACTGAACTTTAGTCGTTCACAGTTACACACGCCGTTTACCCGCACTTGGTCGATCGCGTTGCACCAGCAGTACCAAACGATCGATTACTTTCGGTGCTAGGCCGCAAGCAGCTAGCGGGCGCGGAACTTGCAGCAGCAATGCTCGCTGTCCTAGAGCGTGCATTCCTGCCTGCTCTCCTGCATTCCTGCCTGCCTGCCTGCACAACGCTTCCTTCCTCGGCTCGCCCTCACTTGCTGCGCTGCTGCCGTTCAGACCGTACGGTTGAGCGAACAAAGCTGCGGGCCTGCACCCCTCTTTCCACACTAAAGTGTCAAAATTTTCGTGTAACATGCTTTGCTTTTTCAGACATTTTCCGACTAGTCGACGCGGAAAGTGTGCCAAAATCTTGCCAACCACACGACGACAACTCTCAATAGTTTCAGTTCGATTTTCGAATTATTTTGGCAATTTTTTTTCTGAAACTCGGCACATAGTTCGGAAAGTAACATCACCGCCGCCGACCACTGCTGAAGCGAGCGACGGGCGTTCGGTGTCGACGACGTCGGGCATCCTGCAAACGGGACGAACGCACTGCTGCGTCGGTGGACCTCGTTTTGCATCCAGCCAGCCTCCTCGAGCTGTGGACACGCGCTTCGCGTGAGTGACAGAGCATACATTTGCCGCTGCTTCGTCATCTCATTCCTTTTAGACGACGCACCTTGTGAGGCATGCAGGCGCAAGCGCGCGTCCGGCTTCGGCAGACGTTCTAGGCAGGCAACCTTCGACGTATCAGTTAGGAGGCATCGAAACGATTGGACGACGGACTACTCGCAGGTTACGCACTGATCTTCTGAGGCGCGCGTCCGGCGACGGCAGACGAAGGCCGGTGACGCTCTTCCCAATGGGTTACACTTGAATCCTGTTCGTGTAACAACCTTTGCTTTTTTTGAGAAATTTCATGCCAACCGATACGGAAAGTGTGCGAAGAGCATAGAAATGACGATAGAACGACAACTGATGGGTTTAATTCGGTTTTCGAATTTTATTTTTCGAATTTTATTCAACAACATCGGCCACCAGCCACACGTACCGCTGCGACGAGCAGTGCCGAGGCGCACGACGCGCGTCCGGCTACGGCAAACGAAGCAAGGCCGCCTTCTTCGCGCGCGGTGTCACTTAGGCATCGAAACGATTTTACGGACTCGCCGTTACGCACTCGTAGCTTGCGAGGCAGGCAGGCAGGCAGGCAGGCAGGCAGGCGCAAGCGGGCGTCCGGTTACGGCAGACGAAGGCAGGCACCTTCGACGTATCACTTAGGCATCGAAACGATTCGACGACGACGGACTCCTCGCAGGTTACGCACTGAGCTTCTGAGGCGCGCGTCCGGCGACGGCAGACGAAGGCCGGCGACGCTCCTCCCAATGGGTGACACTTGAATCCTGTTCGTGTAACAACCTTTGGTTTTTATGAAAAATTTCATGCCAACCGATACGGAAAGTGTGCGAAGAGCATAGAAATGACATTAGAACGAAAACTGATGGCTTTAATTCGGTTTTCGAATTTTATTTTTCGAATTTTATTCAACAACATCGGCCACCAGCCACACATACCGCTGCGACGAGCAGTGCCGAGGCGCAGGACGCGGGTCCGGCTACGGCAAACGAAGCAAGGCCGCCATCTTCGCGCGCGGTGTCACTAAGGCATCGAAACGATTCGACGGACTCGCCGTTACGCACTCGTACCTTACGAGGCAGGCAGGCAGGCAGGCGCAAGAGCGCGTCCGGTTACGGCAGACGAAGGCAGGCACCTTCGACCTTTAGTCGGTCAGAGTTACACCTGACGTGTACCCGCGCTAGGTCGATCGCGTTGCACCAGCAGTACCGACCGACCGATTACTTTCGTGGTTATGGTCCAAGCAGCTAGCGGGCGCGGAACTTGCAGCAGCTATGCTCGCTGTCCGAAAGCGTGCATTCCTGCCTGCCCTCCTGCGCTTCTTGCCTGCCTGACTTTCTGCACAAGGCTTCCTACATTGGGTGGGCCTCTTTTGCTACGCTACTGCCGTTCAGACCGAACGGTCGAGCGAACGAAGCTGCCGGCCTGCGCCGCTCTTTCCACACTAAAGTTTCGAAATTTTTTCCTGTAACATGCTTTGCTCTTTCAGACAGTTTCCTACTAGTCGATGCGGACAGTGTGCAGAAATCTCGCGAACGACAGGCCGACAACTCTCAAGAGTTTCAGTTCGATTTTCGAATTATTTTTGCAATTTGTTTTCTGAAACTCGGCACTTCGTTCGGAATGTAATAAAACCGCAGCCGACCACTGCTGAATCGGGCGACGCTCGTTCGTTGTCGACCACGACGGGCAGCCTGCTAATGGAACGAACGCCCTGCTGCGTCGGGGGACGTCGTTTCGCATCCAGCCTGCCTCCTCGAGCGGTTAACACGCGCTTCGCGTGAGTGACAGAGCTTACATATGCCGCTGCTTCGTCATCTCATTCCTTTTAGACGACACTTTCGAGATGACGAGGCATCTGCTCATTGAAATTTGGTCGGTCACAGGTAGACCCGCCGTTTACCCGCGCTTGGTCGATCGCGTTGCACCAGCAGTACCGACCGACCGATTAATTTCGGGGCTAGGCCGCAAGAAGCTACCGGGCGCGGAATTGCAGCAGCAATACTCGCTGTCCGAGAGCGTGCATTCCTGCCTGCCCTCCTGCCTACCTGCCTTCCTGCCTGCCTGCCTGCCTGCACAACGCTTCCTTCCTTGGGTCATTCTGTTGCTGCGCTACTACCGTTAACACCGGACGGTCGAGCGAACGAAGCTGCTTGCCTGGGCCGCTCTTTCCACACTAAAGTTTCGAAATGTTTTCCTGTAACATGGTTTGCTTTTTCAGTTTCCTACTAGTCGACGCGGACAGTGTGCAGAAATCTCGCGAACGACACGCCGACAACACTCAATAGCAACAGCTAGTCACTCAGGCGAAGCGCGTATCCACCGCTAGAGGAGGCAGGATGGATGAAAACGACGTCCGCCGACGCAGCAGTGCGTTCGTTCCGTTTGCAGGCTGCCCGTCTTCGTCGACGCCGGACGTGCGTCGCCCGCTTCAGCAGTGGTCGGCGGCGGTGATGTTACTTTCCGAACGAAGTGGCGAGTTTCAGAAAAAAAATTGCCAAAATAATTCGAAAATCGAACTGAAACTATTGAGTGTTGTCGGCGTGTCGTTCGCGAGATTTCTGCACACTGTCCGCGTCGACTAGTAGGAAACTGAAAAAGCAAAGCATGTTACAGGAAAACATTTCGACACTGTAGTGTGGAAAGAGCGGCGCAGGCCGGCAGCTTGGTTCGCTCGACCGTTCGCTCTGAACGGCAGTAGCGCAGCGAAAGAGGGCGACCCAAGGAAGGAAGCGTTGTGCAGGAAGGCAGGAGGGCAGGCAGGAATGCACGCTCTCGGACAGCGAGCATTGCTGCTGCAAATTCCGTGCCCGCTAACTTCTTGCACCCTAGCCACGAAAGTAATCGGTCGGTCGGTACTGCTGGTGCAACGCGATCGACCAAGCTCGGGTAAACGGCGGGTGTAACTGTGAACGACTAAAGTTCAGTGAGCAGATGACTCGTCATCTCGAAAATGTCGTCTAAAAGGAATGAGATGACGAACCAGCGGTAAATCTAAGCTCTGTCACTCACACGAAACGCGTGTCCAACGCTCGAGGAGGCATGCTGGATGCAAAACGACGTCCGCCGACGCAGCATTGCGTTCGTTCCGTTTGCAGGCTGCCCGTCGTCGTCGACGCCGGACGGGCGTCACCCGCTTCAGCTGTGGTCGGCGTCGGTGATATTACTTTCCGGACGAAGTGCCGAGTTTCAGAAACAAAATTGCAAAAATAATTCGAAAATCGAACTGAAACTATTGAGTGTTGTCGGCGTGTGATTCGCGAGATTTCTGCACACTGTCCGCGTCGACTAGTGGGAAACTGTTTGAAAAAGCAAAGCATGTTACAGGAAAACATTTCGATACTTTAGCGTGGAAATAGCGGCGCAGGCCGGCAGTTTCGTTCGCTCGACCGTTCGGTCTGAACGGCAGTAGCGCAGCAAAAGAGGGCGACCTGAAACCTTGTGCAGGCAGGCAGGCAGGCAGGAATGCAGGAGGGCAGCCAGGAATGCACGCTCTCGGACAGCGAGTATTGCTGTTGCAAGTTCCGCGCACGCTAGCTGCTTGCGGCCTAGCCCCGAAATTAATCGGTCGGTCGGTACTGCTGGTGCAACGCGATCGACCAAGCGCGGGAAAACGGCGGGTGTAACTGTGACCGACAAAAGTTCAGAGAGCAGATGCCTCGTCATCTCGAAAGTCTCGTCTAAAAGGAAAGAGAATACGAAGCAGCGGCAAATCTAAGCTCTGTCACTCCCGCGAAGCGCGTGTCCACCGCTCGAGGAGGCAGGCTGGATGCAAAACGACGTCCGCCGACGCAGCAGTGCGTTCGTTCCGTTTGCAGGCTGGACGTCGTCGTCGACGCCGGACGCGCGTCGCCCGCTTCAGCAGTGGTCGGCGGCGGTGATGTTACTTTCCGAACGAAGTGCCGAGTTTCAGAAAATCATTGCCAAAATAATTCGAATATCGAACTGAAATTGTTGAGTGTTTTCGGCGAGTCGTTCGCGAGATTTCTGTACACTTTCCGCGTCGACTAGTAGGAAACTGTCTGAAAAAGCAACGCATGTTACAGGAAAATTTTCGACACTTTAGTGTGGAAAAAGCGGCGCAGGCCGGCAGATTCGTTCGCTCGACCGTTTAGTCTGAACGGCAGTAGAGCAGCAAAAGAGGGCGCCCCAAGGAAGGAATCCATGTGCAGAAAGGCAGGAGGGCAGGCAGGCAGGAGGGCAGGCAGGAATGCACGCTCTCGGACAGCGAGCATTGCTGCTGCAAGTTCCGCGCCCGCTAGCTGCTTGCGGCGTAGCCCCGAAAATAATCGGTAGGTCGGTACTGCTGGTGCAACGCGATCGACCAAGCGCGGGAAAACGGCGGGTGTAACTGTGACCGACAAAAGTTCAGAGAGCAGATGCCTCGTCATCTCGAAAGTGTCGTCTAAAGGCAAAGAGATGACGAAGCAGCGGCAAAAGTACGCTCTGTCAATCACGCGAAGCGCGTGTCCACCTATCGAGCGGGCAGGCTGGATGCAAAACGACGTCCGCCGACGCAGCAGTGCGTTCGTTCCGTTTGCAGGCTGCACGTCGTCGTCGACGCCGGACGAGCGTCACCCGCTTCAGCAGTGGTCGGCGGCGGTGATGTTGCTTTCCGAACGAAGTGACGAGTTTCAGAAAAAAAATTGCAAAAATAATTCGAAAATCGAACTGAAACTATTGAGTGTTGTCGGCGTGTCGTTCGCTAGATTTCTGCACACTGTCTGCGTCGACTAGTAGGAAAATGTCTGAAAAAGCAAAGCATGTTACAGGCAAACATTTCGACATTCTAGTGTGGAAAGAGCGCCGCAGGCCGGCAGCTACGTTCGCTCGACCGTTCGGTTTGAACGGCAGTAGCGCAGCAAAAGAGGGCGACCCAAGAAAGGAAGCCTTATGCAGGCAGGCAGGCAGGTAGGCAGGAGGGCAGGCAGGAATGCACGCTCTCGAAGAGCGAGCATAGCTGCTGCAAGATCCGCGCCCGCTAGCTGCTTGCACCCTAGCCACGAAAGTAATCGGTCGGTCGGTACTGCTGGTGCAACTCGATCGACCAAGGGCGGGTTAACGGGGGCTGTAACTGGGACCGACTAAACTTCAGTGAGCAGATGCCTCGTCATGTCGAAAGTGTCGTCTAAAAGGAAAGAGAATACGAAGCAGCGGCAAATCTAAACTCTGTCATTCACGCGAAGCGCGTGTCCATCGCTCGAAGAGGCAGGCTGGATGCAAAACGACGTCCGCCGACGCAGCAGTGCGTTTGTTCCCTTTGCAGGCTGCACGTCGTCGTCGACGCCGGACGCGCGTCGCCCGCTTCAGCAGTGTCGGCGGCGGTGATGTTACTCTCCGAACGAAGTGCCGAGTTTCAGAAAATCATTGCCAAAATAATTCGAATATCGAACTGAAATTGTTGAGTGTTTTCGGCGAGTCGTTCGCGAGATTTCTGCTCACTTTCCGCGTCGACTAGTAGGAAACTGTCTGAAAAATCAAAGAATGTTACAGGAAAACATTTCGACACTTTAGTGTGGAAAGAGCGGCGCAGGCCGGCAGATTCGTTCGCTCGACCGTTCGGTCTGATCGGCAGTAGCGCAGCAAAAGAGGGCGACCTAAGGAAGGAAGCCATGTGCAGAAAGGCAGGGAGCAGGCAGGAAGGCAGGAGGGCAGGCAGGAATGCAGGCTGTCGGACAGCGAGCATTAATACTGCAAGTTCCGCGCCCGCTAGCTGCTTGCACCCTAGCCACGAAAGTAATCGGTAGGTCGGTACTGCTGGTGCAACGCTGATCGACAAAGCGCGGGTAAACGGCGGGTGTAACTGTGACCGACTAAACTTCAGTGAGCAGATGCCTCGTCATCTCGAAAGTGTCGTCTAAAGGCAAAGCGATGACGAAGCAGCGGCAAATCTACGCTCTGTCAATCACGCGAAGCGCGTGTCCACCTATCGAGCTGGCAGGCTGGATGCAAAACGACGTCCACTGATGCAGCAGTGCGTTCGTTCCGTTTGCAGGCTGCACGTTGTCATCGACGCCGGACGAGCGTCGCCCGCTTCAGCAGTGGTCGGCGGCGGTGATGTTACTTTCCGAACGAAGTGCCGAGTTTCAGAAAAAAAATTGCCAAAATAATTCGAAAATCGAACTGAAAGTATTGAGTGTTGTCGGCGTGTCGTTCGCGAGATTTCTGCACACTGTCCGCGTCGACTTGTAGGAAACTGTCTGAAAAAGCAAAGCATGTTACAGGAAAACATTTCGACACTTTCGTGTGGAAAGAGCGGCGCAGGCCGGCAGCTTCATTCGCTGGACCGTTCGATTTGAACGGCAGTAGCGCAGCAAAAGAGGGGGACCCAAGGAAGGAAGCCTTGTGCAGGCAGGCAGGCAGGCAGGCAGGCAGGAGGGCAAGCAGGAATGCACGCTCTCGGAGAGCGAGCATAGCTGCTGCAAGTTCCGCGCCCGCTAGCTGCTTGCACCCTAGCCACGAAAATAATCGGTCGGTCGGTACTGCTGGTGCAACGCGATCGACCAAGGGCGGGTAAACGGTGGCTGTAACTGTGACCGTCTAAACTTCAGTGAGCAGATGCCACGTCATGTCGAAAGTGTCGTCTAAAAGGAAAGAGAATACGAAGCAGCGGCAAATCTAAGCTCTGTCACTCACGCGAAGCGCGTGTCCACCGCTCGAAGAGGCAGGGTGGATCCAAAACGACGTCCGCCGACGCAGCAGTGCGTTCGTTCCCTTTGTAGGCTGCACGTCGTCGTCGACGCCGGACGCGCGTCGCCCGCTTCAGCAGTGTCGGCGGCGGTGATGTTACTTTCCGAACGAAGTGCCGAGTTTCAGAAAATCATTGCCAAAATAATTCGAATATCGAACTGAAATTGTTGAGTGTTTTCGGCGAGTCGTTCGCGAGATTTCTGCACACTTTCCATGTCGACTAGTAGGAAACTGTCTGAAAAATCAAAGAATGTTACAGGAAAACATTTCGACATTTTAAAGTGGAAAGAGCGGCGCAGGCCGGCAGATTCCTTCGCTCGACCGTTCGGTCTGAACGGCAGTTGCGCAGCAAAAGAAGGCGACCCAAGGAAGGAAGCCATGTGCAGAATGGCAGGCAGCTGGCAGGAAGGCAGGAGGGCAAGCAGGAATGCACGCTCTCGGACAGCGAGCATTGCTGCTGCAAGTTCCGCGCCCGCTAGCTGCTTGCGGCCTAGCCCCGAAAGTAATCGGTCGGTCGGTATTGCTGGTGCAACGCGATCGACCAAGCGCGGGTAAACGGCAGGTGTAACTGTGACCGACAAAATTTCAGTGAGCAGATGCCTCGTCATCTCGAAAGTGTCGTCTAAAAGGAATGAGATGACGAAGCAGCGGCAAATCTATGTTCTGTCATTCACGCGAAGCGCGTGTCCACCGCTCGAGGAGGGAGGCTGGTTGCAAAACGACGTCCGCTGACGCAGCAATGCGTTTGTTCCGTTTGCAGGTTGCCCGTTGTTGTCGACACTGAACGCTCGTCGCCCGCTTCAGCAGTGGTCGGCGGCGGTGATGTTACTTTCCGAACAAAGTGGCGAGTTTCAGAAAAAAAATTGCAAAAATAATTCGAAAATCGAACTGAAACTATTGAGTGTTGTCGGCGTGTGGTTCGCGAGATTTCTGCACACTTTCCGCGTCGACTCGTAGGAAACTGTCTGAAAAAGCAAAGCATGTTACACGAAAAAAATTTCGACACTTTAGTGTGGAAAGAGCGGCGCAGGCCGGCAGCTTCATTCGCTGGACCGTACGGTCTGAACGGCAGCAGCGCAGTAAGAGAGGGCGAGCCGAGGAAGGAAGCGTTTGTAGGCAGGCAGGCAGGAAGGCAGGAGGGCAAGCAGGAATGCACGCTCTCGGACAGCGAGCATTGCTGCTGCAAGTTCCGCGCCCGCTAACAGCTTGCGGCCTAGCCCCGAAAGTAATCGTTCGGTCGGTACTGCTGGTGCAACGCGATCGACCAAGCGCGGGTAAACGGCGGGTATAACTGTGACCGACTAAGGAAGGAAGCGTTCTGCAGGCAGACAGGCAGACAGGCAGGTAGGCAGACACGCTCTCGGACAGCGAGCATTGCTGCTGCAAGATCCGCGCCCGATAGATGCTTGCGGACTAGCCCCGAAAGTAATCGGTCGGTCGGTCGGTTCTGCTGGTGCAACGCGATCGACCAAGCGTGAGTAAACGGCGGGTGTAACTGTGACCGACTAAAGTTCAGTGAGCAGATCCTTCGTCATCTCGCAAGTGTCGTTCGCGAGATTTCTGCACACTTTCCGCCTCGACTAGTAGGAAACTTTCTGAAAAACCAAAGCATGTTACACGAAAACTTTTCGACACTTTAGTGTGGAAAAACCGGCGCAGGCCGGCACCTTCGTTCGCTCGTCCGTTCTGTCTGAACGGCAGCAGCGCCCCCAGAGAGGGCGAGCCCGGGAAGGAAGCGTTGTGCAGGCAGGCAGGCAGGCACGCTCTCGGACAGTGCCCATTGCTGCTGCACGATCCGCGCCCGCTAGCTGCTTGCGTTAGCCCGGAAAGTAATCTGTCGGTCGGTACTGCTGCTGCAACGCGATCGAACAGGCGCACGTAAACGGCGGGTTTAACTGTGACCGTCTGAACGACCGACTAAAGTTCAGTGAGCAGATGCCTCGTCATTTTGCAAGTGTCGTCTAACAGGAAAGAGATGACGAAGCAGTGGCAAATCTAAGCTCTGTCATTCACGCGAAGCGCGTGTCCACCGCTCGAGGATGCAGGCATGCAGGCTGGATGCAAACCGACGTTACACTAAAGCATGTTTCACGAAAACTTTCCGACACTTTAGTGTGGAAAGAGTGGCGTAGGCCGGCAGCTTGTTCGCTCGTCCGTTCGATCTGAATGGCTGCAGCGCAGCGAGAGAGTGAGAGCCGAGGAAGTAAGCGTTGTGCAGGCAGCCAGGCAGGCAGGAAGGCACGCTCTCGGACAGTGCGCATTTGTGCCGGAAGATTCGCGCCCTCTAGCTGCTGGCAGCTTAGCCCGGAAATTATTCGGTCGGTTGGTACTTCTGTTGCAACGCGATCGACCAGGCTAACGGTGGCTGTAACTGTGACCGTCTAAACGTCAGTGAGCAGACCCCTCGTCATCTCGCAGGTGTTGTCGAACCGTAAAGAGATGACGAAGCAGCGGCAAAGCGCTGTCACTCACGCGAAGCGCGTGTCCACCCATCCAGGAGGCAGGAAGGCAGGCAGGATGGCTGCGAAACCACCTCCGCCTACGCAGCAGCGCGTTTGTTCCGTTTGCAGGCTACCCGTCGTCCTCGACATCAGGCGTGCGTCGCACGCCTCGGCAGTGGTCCGCGGCGGTGACTTTACTTTCCGAACGGAGTGCCGAGTTTCAGGAAAAGAATTGCAAAAATAATTCGAAATTCAAATTGAATCTATTGAGTGTTGTCAGCGTGTCGTTCGCGATCTTTATGCACACTTTCCGCGTCGACTAGTAGGAAACTGTCTGAAAAAGCAAAGCTTGTTACACGAATACTGTTCGACACTTTTTTGTGGAAAGTGCGGCGCAGGCCGGCAGTGTCGTTCGCTCGTCCGTTCGGTCTGAACGCAGCAGCGCAGCGAGAGACGGCGAGCCCGGTAGGGAATCGTTAGGATTACATTTGCCTAGTGCCAATTTTCGACATTTTTTGAAAAAATTCGATAAATAAATGTCTTGCGCCTCAGACTGTAAGTGTGTAACGTCCGTCGAATCGTTTCAATGCCTAAGTGATTCGTCGAAGGCCTTCGTTAGCCGCAGCCGGACTCCCGTAATGCCCCTCGGCACTGATCGTTCGGACCAGTACATTTAACTAGTGCCAATTTCCGAATGCCTTCGTTTGCCGTAGCCGGACTCACGTAATGTGCCTTAGAAGTTAAGTGCGTCCGTCCGTTCGTCGAATCGTTAAATGCCTAAGTGATTCGTCGAAGGCCTTCGTTTGCCGTAGCCGGACTCCCGTAATGCTAAGTTCGTCGAAGGCCATCGTTTGCCGTAGCCGGACGCGCCTCGGCAGTGATCGTCGTACCAGTACATTTGACTAGTGCCAATTTCCGACATTTCTTGAAAAAATGGTGTCATAATGGTGTCGGATGGTGTCGTAAAAGACTCGCTTCTTCCGTCTTACACACGCCAAACTTGCCGCCGAAAAAAGTAGGAAAGCCGGGTGTCGTTTGCGCCTTCGGACCAGCGTTTGTCGTCGTTGCCGTTGGCGACCACGAAAAAGAACGATACCTGGTTGATCCTGCCAGTTGTCATATGCTTGTCTCAAAGCTTAAGCCATGTAAGTGTAAGTGTAAGTTCACGCCACGCATTAGAACGAGCAAAACCGCGAATGGCTCAGGAACCGGACCTAATCCTCGGGACCTTAATCCTCCTCGGAGGCGATGGATAACTGTGGCAATTCTAGAGCTAATACATGTGATACAGGCCGCGATCTGTCGGCGCGTCGTCGTCGCCTTCGTGCCGTCACGCGCCTGGGCACCCGCGTCGACCGTTACGAGTTGCGGCGCTACATATTAGACTGAGACCGATGCGCGTCATTCAGTCCTCTTGTCGTGGTCGCCGTCGTCGTGGTCGTCGTCTTGTTCCCTCTGGGTGAGCGGACGCCGTCGGGCGGCGTTTCGCGGCGGCGCCAAAGGGCGGCGCGCTCCGCTTTGGTGACTCTGGATAACTCACTGGTCGATCGCACTGGCTTTCACGCCTGGCGACGGGTCTCTCGTGGGTCCGCCCTATCAACTGTCGACGGTCGGTTAAGTGCCTACCGTGGTTACTACGGGTAACGTGGAATCGGGGTTCGATTCCGGAGCGGGAGCATGCGAAACGGCTACCACATCCAAGGAAGGCAGCAGGCGCTCAAATTACCCACTCCCGGCACGGAGATGTAGTGACGAAAAATAACGACGCGGGACTCTGTCGAGGCCCCGCGATCGGAATGAGTACACTTCAAATCCGTTAACGAGGACCAACCGGAGGGCAAATCTGGTGCCAGCAGCCGCGGTAATTCCAGCTCCTGTAGCGTATATTAAAGTTGTTGCGGTTAAAAAGCTCGTAGTCCGAACTTGGGTTCGTGGTCGCCATCGTCCGTCGTTGACTTTGGTCGTCCGTGCGCATTCCCGGCCCTTTCCGCCGGTGTCAACCCCTTGCTCATCCGCCACGCGGTCCTGCCGGCGAAGTTACGCGGGGGAGTAGCAGGTGTCTTTCCGACGGGTTTACCGCGGAGGTTGCGTGGTGGGGAGTCCAGCGTGCGTCGCCGTCCGCAGTGCAGCGGCGCCGGTGTTCGTTCCGTTTCGGGGCGCGGCGCGGTCTAAAGGCGGCTGCGGTCAAGCGCGGCGTTTCTCTTCCCTCAACCCCCTTGTCGGCGGCGGCCAGCGGCGTTCACTCATCGTCTGCGTCGCCGTCGTCACCTAAAGTGGGGGCGGGTGGGCGCTACATACATATTGCTGATCTCGATCTTCTTAATAAAGACGCCAGTCAGTTATGTGCCATGCATGATACACGTTTAGGCGATCATGTACCTATCGATACATGACTGACGAGGCAGATTTTTTCTCGTAGTAGGTTGCCATTTCTTTCTGCAGTAGATCAGATGCCATCCAAGGCTATAGAATCCGGTCTGTACTGCTATTTCCCCATAACTTGGAAAGAAGAGGATGATTCCTACCTTTCGCAAGAGTGTTCGCACGCAAGTGAATGTAATGAATTCATCTAGGAATTCAAGCTCGGCTCTCCGATTCAGTTATGTGCCATGCGCGATACACGTTTAGGCGATCATGTATCTTTCGATACATCACTGACGAGACAGATTTTTTTCTCGCAGTAGGTTGCCATTTCTTTCTGCAGTAGACCAGTTGCCATCCAAGTCTATAGAACCCGGTCTGTACTGCTATTTACCCATAGCTGGTGAGAAGAAGAGGATTCATATCTTTTCCTAGGGAATTCGAACTTGGCTCCAAGCCGCTATCAAATACTCCACCGTGCTTCTTCACTTATTACCCATATGACTGTTTCATTATTTCATTTTTCTTTTCCTTTCATTTTCGGATTTTTATTTCAGAAAAAGTTCTATAAAATTATTTTTAATAGAATTTTTGCAATCGTGGGAAATGAACCAACAAAAAAAAATCTTTATTAGCTGAAATGAACTTTTGATACTTTAAATCAAGTGAACAAATATTGGTACGGTCAGATTTTATTATCAAAGTCAATGCTTTCTCCTTGAAATTCATGTTAACCAACCAATGTTGGTAAGTTTCAGCATATGAATTTCAGTCTATGTAAAATGAACATTCTTTCATATCAACATATCTAATTTATAATTAATCAAATAAAGGTAAAAATAAATAAATAAAAATAAATAAATAAATAAAGGTAAAAATAGATTACTTCACTTTCCTGGTTTTATCCGAAATAAATACTCCAGTCTGCATAGTTCTTAGATATTTTCCAAATAAATCAATCTCTAGATAGAAGGCTAAAGAGCATAAAGAGCATCACGAAAATATCTAGAATTAAATAGAACGGTGTATGATCCAAGAAAATAGATTTCTTCTCCTAATTAGAGACTGGAATTTTTTTTTGAATTCTCCTGACCAATAAGTTTCAAAGATTTGGTTTTTAATCGAATATTCTGGATGCGTGTCAATTTAAAATTATCAAGAATGTATTTCAACATGAATTTATCCGGTGTTTTGCTTAGATTATGAAAAATATATAAATAGAAAATATTAAAGTTAAGAAAAGTTTACTACTGAAATGTGTAGTTCTGATACATTAGCAAAAGTAAAAGAAATGTTGAAACTTTCAGCGCAATAGCAAACATGTTGGTTTTGATAAACTGTAAGATTGAACACGCATTAAATGATTTTTGTAAAAAGGAATTTTAAATTTGAAAATCTATGGTTCGATATGTTTCTTCCTCACACCCACAGTACTGAAGATAACTTGATGACTTTTAGGTATCTGACCAATTTGGTTCAACACAAGAATTTTCTTTATCAGAACAAGAGTTTAATATGTATATTCTATATATGCCTACCTTCTATATGAAGTGAAATGTTTGAGCCCAAAATGAAAGACGTAATACACTGGCGAGATATTTTATGGTGTAGGGGGAAAGAATTTGAATATTACATTTTAGAAAAGACTTTATAAATTAACTGTATGTTCGTTCTGGTTTTCGGGGAGCCTAGTCACTGCTCTGATTGTACGCAATGATTAAATTTTAATAAAAAAGTATTTTAACTAGTGAAGTAATTTTCAATCTTTGCAGTTTTATGGGTTAACATGTTTGAGATGTAAGGTGTGCGAATGTAAATTACAATCGTAAATTTTTCGTTGTATCTGGTAGGTTAGTTATCGCATTTTACCAACATGACAATTTTAATGCGTATCACCACCAATAAGAAAGTTCACATCTATTCAGTTTTAAACTATGTATTAACAAAAACTTATTTTCCATATACAAGTAAATTGTTTAAAAACGAAAGATGTACTACAAATCAGATAACTGATAAATTAACGCAATTTGAAAACTTAATTTGTGTATTATATATTGTTGAAACATAATAAAATATCGAACGGTTTAAATATTCGTAATCATTTAAAATACATTGTATAATAATTGTTGAAACTAAAATAATTTTCACTCACCATTTACCATATTCCAACACAGAAATCTTTTATCGGTCGACTCTAATATTCCTCCTTATGTGGTACTTCAAAAAGCTAATCAGTGTAACAAAGAAAATAACATGAACCAGCAAAGAACCTCCCGTCCAGAGTAGAGTTTTTACGTGTGGATATTAGCGAATTGAAGCTAAGTGTATTTTTTTAAAATCTCTGTTACTTGTTTGAACTTTTTACCTCTTCCATCTTTGTTTTTTAGTTTTGTTTTCCGCTTCAAGCCGCATAACATTTTTTTCTATTTCACTTACTTTTTAATTTTTTAGTCAAATTCTAATTTTTACCGCCCACCTCACTTTAGTTTTTGGCTTTTTTAAGGAAGACTTGAATTTTTTGTTTCGTCTTATTTTTCGTTTTTACGTGTGACTTGTTTTTTCGCATAGCCAAGCTTTGTCGAATTTTGTTTGGTTTCTTGGGCCGTTTTTCTTGAGTTTTGTTGTATTGCAAATTAAAGAAAAGAAAATTACATTAACAGCACTAAGGTCGTGCTGCTAATGAGGGACTCTGAAGAATCACTGCCGGTAAAGAAACGGACCGGGCTGAAAACGGGCCAAAGAAAAGCCGTACCTTGTTTTTCTTACGTCGATTAGGGGTGGAGAGTTGCCAGCATCGGATTTGCCAATAATGGCAAATCCAACGCCGATAAGATCTCCAACGGACGCACAGGAATAATTGATTTCCCGTACAACTAAACATTAGTATGGGTTGCTTGCCAGAATTGAACATGTAACAGCAAGTCCATTTTTTTCTCAGACATACCGCTACCTTATAGATTTTTATTGACTTATAAACCTAATGTTTGTTGGCATGGTCTGTAAGAAAAGTGTAACATAGCCGCGAATCTGGCACGATCCTACAATCAGAGATTTCGTGGGTAGAGATCTTACCACTGAACCATTATCGCCGCCTTACAAATTCTTGCCTAATAATTGAACTTGAAGTGGGGACTCTTTGGAATTGAAACCGCAAACTATGAGTCTGATTAACTTCGCCTCGGAACATATTAATCCTCATTTCAACTTTGACATTCACTATAAAATTATTTCAGCAAGCTATTTCTAAATAGAATGATGAAAATTCATATTTGTTTCAAAGGTTTATTTATTCTTAAGACTTTTTAAACCAGCCAACCAAAATCTCAAAGTTTTATTATTGTTATGTAATTATTTTGAATTTAACTTCGACGTGTCAAAATATACCCGCCGCTTCTGGGGTCTGGGGTTAATTTTTTTAAGGATATAGTTTATACGGTTAACTGGTTATAAGCACTTGTTTATTTTGAACATGGCCTGTTTAGAGTTTGTTAGTGATTAGTCAGACCGTTACAAAGTTAAAGTTATGATTTCTCATCGAATAGTAAGGATGGGTCATTTATTAATTTATTAGCAGGTTTGAAAAGGCGGTTACAAAGAAGACTGATGACGTGCTGACAGGGGCGAATTCGACGTGCTCTTCTGATGCTGTTGCTCATCTGCTTCACTTTTCGTTGGGCTGT
Organism: Acanthosepion lycidas; assembly: GCA_963932145.1. Taxonomy (NCBI): domain Eukaryota; kingdom Metazoa; phylum Mollusca; class Cephalopoda; order Sepiida; family Sepiidae; genus Acanthosepion; species Acanthosepion lycidas. The sequence goes on along the minus strand of OZ010606.1, from coordinate 857,469 downwards.
GCATTGAGAGATAATTTTCTGTAAATATCCGTTATTTTAGCTTCTGTTGCCTTTCTGTCAGTTTGAAAGAATCTGTATATTCTCTTCTGCCATCTTTCATCGACAAGAGATTTTCATCGATAGAATTGCTATTTCTTTTCTAAGAATTATTTGTAAAATATAGAAATGTTTCCTGTTGCTGTTTGTCATGCCTGAGTGCACTCACCATAGATTCTCTTTTGTTACAGCAAACCACAGCTTGAATGGGGTGAACACTAAGTGAACAGTACTAAAATAAGAACTAGACATGATATCCCTAGAAATGGAGAGTGGAATGAGAACAGTTTCTTTTCTCGTACTTCCCACCTGTAGAACTTTCTTTTGTTCCTTTGCTTCCCTGGTAGCTACAATCTTCAAATATTTAAATCTATCGTCAGTCACCATCTTCTATCTTCTTGAATCCCGTTTATCTTCTGTCCTTTCATCAATCCTCCGTATTCTCAGTCTTCTTTTTTCACTTTAACTCCCCGGAGCCGCCTGCATACTAATGGCATTTATTTTATTTTATTTTTTTTATTTATTTACTATTTATTTACTTGTTTTTTGTTTTTTGTAAAATGTAATTCTCTCAAAATCTTTAATGCTACTTTGCAAATACCCCTATTTACATTATTCGGACTGTTATCCTCATCTTTATTGCCATATTCACAACGTTTAGGCCGTTGTACGCTCCGGTCTTCTTCAGCTGATTGAATTTCGAACCGAATTCTTTATTTCGCCCACCGGAGTAGATAGTTCTAGTTCTACGTGCCATGCCTCAGGTATTTCCCTTTAACTCAACATGGTATTGAACTAATCACTTGATCTAACCAACATCTTTATCCGCTGGGCCATGTGTCCTTGAGGACATCTCTGTATGAATTTCTGGGACTTATAAACTTAATGTTTCAGCAACCACTTTTTTTTTACCAGTGTTCATATAGCAATTTTTGATATTATTATTGCATTTCTTACCAGAGCTTACATTGCAATTTTGTTGTTATCCATTGTTTTTCTCTAGCACTTCTTATTACTGGTTCCCATATCGTATTCATTTCTATGCTTGGTCGGCTCAGGAGATTTTGGTGGCTGATTCTTTAAGTTTCGTATTTTCCAGTAATACTCTCTGTCTATTATTTCATCTTCATCCCACAGGTGGCGGTGATCTTTCCTCCATATGTGATCAGCTACGCCTGATTTTTCTATTTCCCCTTTTCTTACTGTTTTACGATGTTCTTGCAATCTTACCTTAATGGGGCGGCCTGTTTCTCCTTTGAGGCAGATACTGAAGAACACCTCTATACACACGCCTTCATTCCCTCCTTTTGTATATTTTCTATTTAGTTTTCTAAGGCAATAAAATATATTGTTAATTATATGTAATTGTTTATACATTAATGCAAATACAAACAACCTAGACTTACTTGACTGCACACAGGCATATATAATACTTAAACTAAATTAACAAAGAACTTGCAATCTTTCATTGGAAGTCTGTACACATGTGTGAAAAAGGAATACATATCTATATGCACACTTTCATTCACCCGTTTTTGTATTCTTTGTAAGCTTAATGGTGTCTGCGACCAAACTCATCTGCTGAGGGGGAGTTGATGTTCTCACCATCTACGGACTCTGTGGTGATAACAGTGTGGTTATCACCCGTTCAATATGTGGTCATTCGGAAGTAATAAAATGTGTTCAAAAAAGGTAGAAAAGTGCGCCAATCAGCAGCTGCCAAGGGCAAATAATCATATAACATCTTATTTCACATATATTCCCAACAAGGAAGAAAGCATGCCTAGTTAAATGCACTTTCATATGCAACCATTTAATCAACATGTAAAGTCCAATAATTAAGTCACCAGAGTTCACAGTGAATCTCTTTATTAGTGTGATGTTCATTTCCCAATGGGAACTGCATTAAATATTTAGATATAAGTAAGATGAGTATAAAAAGATGAGGAACCTTGCGGGCAAACTGCTCTAGGATTCCTTGGCACTATTCTGGCCATACTATCCTGTTAGTACAGAAAATATTAATTACTTTATTTTATTTTATTTTATTTTGGTAATATCAATAGTAAACAAGATCAGAGTTTGTATTATTTTCTTTTTTCTTTTAGGCCTGACGTGGGCCTTTCTTTCTTGTTGTGATGCATCTTCTGGAGGTTTCTTTGCATCATGGTTATGGGACAATTCCAATGGAGTGTTTTCGTCTGTGTCTCTCCACAGACATGCCTCCTTTCATTATGCCAGCTGCGCGAACACTTTTGTTTACAAATGTAATTTTGGGACTCTGCTCAGTTCTTAATTAGCACAACTTCATCAACATGGATTTTAATGATTGATAAAACGTGTAAAGGGTCGAATGAATGACATAATGCCCATATCTGGTATAATTTCCATATGTACAGCACGTACATTCCAACACATAAATATCAACAAATACATCTTTGTTGCCTTTTCTTTTTTATACTCATATGTGGCCAGTGTAATTTACTCATGTATGTTGAAACGGTTTTTTTTTTAAATTCACTCTGTATTTAGGTTGGTGAACTTGGGATATCTAAACGCCAGACTGTTGTAGCGTTTGCAGACATAGCATCCAAATATCACCGACTTGCCTACCTGTATTGTTTGAGTTATCCAATATCCAGATACTCTTTGTAATGGTTACACCAACTCCCAAGTGTTTACACCAACGATAAGCATCTTCAGTAATTAATCTGGTTACGTAATGATATTTAGCCTATAATATGGAATATTTTATTTCCTGTCAACATTCTATATCCTGCCATTTACTCTTAGTATCCCATCCTTATCCAAAAAGATGTTTAAAGTTTTTCCACCAACTTGGGGATTTTACCTTAATGAAGATCCCTCAAATACTATAATTCTCTTTCAAACACTTCTTTCTGCACTGACTTGATGAGATATAACTTTGCATCCAGCTTATGATTTCCCAATCTGGCTCGTGTTCTGCATTTATGTATGATTCAAGCACCATGGCTGTTGCATTATATAGTTTTGTAAATGTAAAGACTCTCTGTGTGTTTATTATTGTAGTTGAATCAATCTTTTTAGTAGACTGTTACTAGGCCAGTAAAAAGAGTATTTTGTTAGCCTCGATGGACCATGTTTCCAAAACTCCAATTTAGTCACAAACTGGTCAAGGTTAACTCCTCGTGAAACCAGGTATGTATTTAAATTTTATCCTTTTTTCAATTTTCTCAATTCGATTTTTGACCGGTTTCTAATAAGTAGGATTTTGGTTGTAGGTGCATCACTAAGTAACTATGATAGTACAACCAGTGCATCCACCATAATGCACACATTTTCAATCATAATATTTGACAAAGATTTCAAAATTATAGACAATGCTTCAAAGACTATATACATTGGATTTTGTTTTTGAAGGAGCCACTTTTCATTTAGCGAACATAACAACGAGGCCATAAACTGTGGTTATGCGTTGCAAAGTCTATAAAGCTTTAAGGCTTGCTCTGTATTAATAGCTTGACTTGAGAAAGACATGTTGGATAATGTAGACCATGTTACCAATATATTCTTGGGAACTTCCTCATATAATGATAATGTGTCATAAACCCGGGCTGACTGGGCTAATATCTGCCACCTAGTCCTCACATGTCTGTTTATTGTGTCACTGTTATCGTATTATCGTTAGGACAATGGTTATATCCTAATATCTTTTCATTATGTTTATGTTGAAAGATGGTATTTTCCTTTACCATAATTGATTGAAGCTCCTTTCTATTAGTGTTAGAAGAGCGTAGGTTGAAATTGCTTTCCTTGAGTCTATCAACTGCTTTTTTATACAAGTCGAAAAATGCAAAAATAATTTTCAAAATCGGCATTTTTGTGCATTATATTACTACAAGGGGCTAAAACCGCAATATTCGATATTTGATTTAGGGCATATGTCATGCAGGAAAATGAGTATGAATAAAAAATTTTGAAAATCGGCGTTTTTGAGACTTCTTTTACTACTAGGGGCTAAAACCGCAACGGAGTTTAATTTAAGGCATATATCGTGCACTAAAAGGATTGCAATTGTTTTTTTTTCTTTTTCTACGCATCAAACAAAATAAGAATCAATAATAAAATGAGTATGAATAAAAAAAATTGGGAATCGGCATTTTTCGCCGTGTATTACTACAAGGGGCTAAAACCGCAATATTAGATGTCTTATTTAAGGCATATATCTTACACGAAATGGATTGCAATTGTTTGTTTTTTTCTTTTTCTATGCGTAAAAGCTACATGAACAATAATAAAAAGTACTATGGATAAAAAATTTGGGAATCGGCAGTTTTGAGTCTTGTATTACTACTAGGGGCTAAAACCGCAATCTTCGATATACTTTGTTCTATTAAACCAAATGAAAAATCCTTGTAGACATGAATGAATTGATAAATTCCCTACAATTTAATACCAATTTAGAAGAGATATCATTTACTGGAAAAGAATTAGAAGAAGTGAAATATGAGTGATCCCTCAGTTTTGGGCCGCATGAAAATTCCAACAAATCAACTAACACGAGGCGGCGCATAATCAAACGTCACATTCTCCCTACTCAAGCGACTGAAATAATTCTTTTATACATGGATTAAGCAAGAAATCCCGCACAATTTGATATCTATTTTATGAGGATTCTATAGAGAGAAAAAAGTTGAGATGTAATCTCATCGAGCTAACCGGTTTTCGGACACGGTAAATTGTCAAATGGCACAGCAGCGACATGGTCGAGGCTGTAATTTGCTCTATTAAACCAAATGAAAAATCTTTGTAGACGTGGATGAATTGATAAATTCTCTACAATTTAATACCAATTTTGAAGAAATTACGCACACAGTAAACTGTCAAAGGCCACAGCAGCGATATGGTCGAAGATGTACTTTGCTCTATTAAGCCAAATTTGATACCAATTTTGAAGGTATTTCACTTACTGGAAAAAAGTTAAAAAGAAGTGAAATATGAGTGATCCCTCAGTTTTGGGCCGTATGAAAATTCCAACAAATCCACTAACACGAGGCGGCGCATCGTCGAACGTCACATTCTCCCTACACAAGCGACTGAAATAATTCTTTTATACATGCATCAAGCAAGAATTTCTGCACAGTTTGATATCTATTTTTAACCCTAAACCTGCCTAACCCTAACCCTTAACCCTAAACCTAACCACTAACCCTAACGCTAACCTTAACCCTAAACCTGCTCCGGCACGTACGCAGGCAGGCAGGCAGGCAGGCAGGCAGGCAGGCAAGTAGCCAGCCGGGCGCGCGATATAGGCAGGGAGGCAGGGTGCCACTTTTCGCCTTCGTTTGCGTCGTGCGCCTCGGACGGGACAGGCCTGCAGAAGCCAGCCAGCCAGCCAGCCAGCCAGCCAGCCGGTCTTCCTTCGCCGTCGCTGCACGAGCGTCGTGCCCCTCAGCAGTGGTCGGCGTCAAAAGTGAACGGCCGATTTTCGATTTTTTGAAGAAAATTCAAAAAATAAAATTCGAAAACAAAACTAAACCAGTCGGTTATTGTTTTCAGATCGTTTCCAATTTTTTAAAATAGTTTCAGTATTGAGTAGCATGAAATTGGAGAAAAAAGCAAAGGCTGTTACACGAACAGCTTTCATCGCTTACGAGTGGACGAGACCGGAGCGAGGCAGTCGAGCAGCAGCAGCGTGAGAGATGGCAAGCCCGATAGGGTAGCGACCTGCTGCTGCGGCCACCGCCGGAAAGTCGTCGGTTGTTGTCGTGCTGCGGCAGACCGCTAAGGTGCGCACTGGTGCGATACGTGCTGCTATCGTTTCGTGAACACGCTAGACATTTGTTTTTAATATTATTGAAGGAGCTTTTGTGTCGTCTCCTCCTTATTTTAAATTCATTTTTATGGATCCTATATATATCTTTTCAATATTTGGATTCTCAATGGATGAGATTTTGCATTGGTATACCACAGATTCTATGCCGCATTCATTATTCAGAGGGCAATTTTCAGGGTTTGTACAATTACATAATTTTTCATTATTTTTGTCTAATTTTAATTTACGATCTTTATTTATTTGATTTTGGCATTCGTGTTCTTTTCGGGATTTTATTATAATGTTTTTTTATAATCCTTTCTAGATTTTCAGTACAGCTATAACTTAGGGTGCTTTTTTTAAAGATCTTGCTAAGTTTGCTGTTAAAAGGAAAATGTTTTTCGATTAATGCTAGGAGTTTTTGTCCTAGCTTATTGCTAACCATTTGGTTGAACGGGGGTTGGGGCATATGTATCGAATGATTTTTTCTTTTTCTGTTTTTCCTCTGGTTTATACTATTATTTTTTATATAATTGATGTTAGGGTGCTTATAGCCATTATTTTTTAGAGCTTGGTTGTAAAAATTACTGTGTTTGTAGAATATTTCTTCATTTTTTTTTAAGCGTTTCACCCCAAGCAAGGCGAGAAGCCACTTGGACGCAAGGGGTTACAGAAAATTTGGAGCAAGATCAGATAGGAGTGATAGAAGAAAGGATGAGGAGAAGGGTAGTGGATAGATCAAGGCAACTGGAGATGTCGATTGACATTACACTTGAATAGCGGGAGATTATAGCTCTCAGAGAAACTGGAATAGGGAAGGGAGTTCCACAGGCGAGAGGTGCGAGACATGAAGCTATTGGAGTAGAAGAGACGGCTACATTTAGGAGTTTCGACAGTGAAGGGGTGAGAGCGGGATGCCAGCCTCGTAGGGCGCTTGAACTCATGAAGTCTGGGAATCAGCGAATGCAGCTCCTCGGAGCAATTGCCACGAAAGTATTTGTAGAACAAACAGAGAGAGGCGACGGCGCGTCTGTGAGAAAGTGACTGTAGACGAGATTTTGCGGAGTTCATGTTGATTCTTTTCTCTATTGATGAGGGCATGTGTTTAATTATGAATGGAGGATGGTTTGACCTGGGGTGTACATACGAAGGATTATGTTTTCTGTAACGTAGATATATGTTATTCATTAATTCTAAAGTTATGTCGAGGAAGTTTACCATTTTCAATTTGTGTTAACTGTAGTTTTTAAATTTAGGTTTCTGAATTCACTATATATTATCTTTCTAATTTTAAAATTAGTGAAACTCCTCACTACTTATGCGTTACCTATTTCTTGTTCCTCTTTATTTCTTCCTTCTTTCTATTCCCATTCCGCCGCCGCTATTGGTCGCAATCTTTCTTTCTTCATTTCCCACTCACTCTTTTCTTTTTTCTTCCCTTTTTTTTTTTTCCTTTTTTAGTTCTTTATCATTTTTCATCTTCGTTCTGATGGTTTGAATTCGAGATTAGAAAAAATAAATAAGTTGAGGAAAGAAAAACAATTGAAAAAAGAAAGAAAACCCTACCCTAACCAAAAATGTAACAAGAAAAAATATGAATGACGAAGAAAGAAATGACTTATAAAATATGTATTTATACGTGTAATTCACGCGTTTATTTATCGACCTCTTTTATAGATACACAAAAGAGGATATACACTTGCATGTATTTAAATGGTATTTTTCTATTGACAACAAAACATTGACGTGTGTTTTTTTTTTTTTTTTTTTTGTATGTCTCGTCGTTAGTGCAAGTTTGTAGCTGATCAACAAAGGGAGAGAATTCTTGTGAACATATGGCGGTTAAGTTATGAATGAGTTATCTCTCTTACAACAACGTCCGTTCCTTCCATAGATTGGTCGAATTGATTTCAATGTAGATTGGCCCCTTGTGTAATAATAAAAAAAATATTAATGTTGATAAATACAAAATAAGTTTTTATATATGCAATATAATACAGGAAGATAAGGCATAAAAAATTTAACTTCCTATAAAAACCTAAATTTTCGTAACAAACACAAATATTTAGTTAATACTAGAGAGAGGATATGAAAAAAGAATACGCGCCTTTCTTATCCCTAAAGTTGCATAAAGCGCAAAACAAACAAACCTCATCCACTACATGAAACTTGAAAGAACTGACATTAAAGTACACAAAAGAGAAAAAGAAAGCAAATACAAAACTTACATAGCAGACATTGTATAAAAATTTCCTTTTGTGCGCCTTATAGAAAAACTAAAGGAGACTAACGATTCTAATTGTAGAAAAACATAGTATTATACTCTTTGAAAATTTTTAAAAAAAATTGAGGACAAGTCATAAGATACAAAAGTGCGCCTACCTAATTCCTACAACAGAATAGGAATGGTTTAGTGGTTAGAACAGGTTGGTGTCACGGAGACTTTGTTTGTCCTTTACTGAAAAGTTCAACTTGAATGTTAGGTTTCGTTCAAATTTTCCTCTGGAAGACGCTGAAACGAATGTTCTATCACCGGACTTGAATCTGCCTTTTGGTTGAGATTTAGCTGTCAGGTGTTCTTTCTCCCCCCATCCCATGATGATTTTTAACCCCTTCAGCTGGGCAATTCCTCTGGCCTTGAAGTTTGAGTACTTAAATGCGTTCTCTCTGATGACTAAATCCTTTCTGGTTCTATATAGTTTTATGCGAAAAAAGGAGGCTCCGGAACCATTAATTCTAGAATTTACAAGAGGTGAGATCACGTCTTTGATAGGACAATATATACAATCATATATTTCTTTTCTTTCCTTTCAAATTCAAATGGATATCCACAACAATTCTCCAAAGAAAGAATTTTGCTGGTTCTTTAATAGCCAATTCTAAAAATCGGTTTTTACACACTGTAATATTTTTTACAAACCGTCTTTCTTAAAAGTACACTTTTCTCAAAAACACCTAGACGATTAAAGCATTTATTTATTGCATATTTAATTTGTGGGGTTCAGCGTACCCGGATTAAAGGAGAATTTAATATGGGATACCCTGCCCACAAAATACAACGCAAATTTCAAGAAGAAATAACACGATAAGGAACGTTTGTAGAAAATAGAACATTGTATATTTATTATCTTGTGAAAAGGGTAAAAAGGATTAATGTTTTAGTTAGTTTAAGCAAAATGTGATTTTGACAAAAATGTCTGTGTTCGCTGTCTTTTAACCGAGTAGCAGAGTAATATCTGTTTCTTTTGTTTTTGTATATGTGTAAAGGAAAAAGGGGCGATCAATTTAAGTTGAAAAAGAGAGTGTGAATTAGGAATAAAAAGATAAAAGGAAAATATACTTATGAATTGTTTTGGAGTCAGTTGTAAATTTGTTGTTGTTGTTGTTGTTGTTGTTGTTGTTTCCTAACCCACTTTCGGCTCTTAGTGTCGGGTTGAATCAGTGATGAAATTTACTGTCAGTCTTCTGTGATTTCTGCACCCTTCTCACTGGGCGACTGACTTGAAACTCTGTATTTATTGTTGACTTTTTTTCACACTGGCTCGTTATCTTTTTTTGGTTTAGCAAATCGCCCCCTTTCATTGGTCAGAAAATTAATTTCACACCTTATTGCGAAATCATCTGTTTTTAATCGTTTTGATCCGATTTTGCGGGTGTGCAAATCTACTTTGTGTTTTTTAGTCATTTTTTGGAATGATAAATCGTTTTGATCCGATCTTGCGGATGTGCAAATCTACTTTGCATTATTTAGTCATTTTTTGGAATGATATAGGATTTGTATCCTATAAATTAAAGACTAACTTTTTTATAATTCTAAAATATAACATTTTTATAAAGGTGAAAGTTGAAATTTCAAGAGTTCAAGTGTAAAAGTTCTGTTGCCTACGAGAGAGAGAGAGAGAGAAAGAGAGAAATATATATGTATACGTATGTATGTATCCAAATGTAGTAGCTTCCGCTCGTTTTTTAGCTGTCCGCTACCACTTTTTCATCAATGTCGATTTTCGTGCAAAAAGCGGATCACAGCTTCATACATGTTTCTAAAAACCTGAACTTCTCATTGGACAATAAATATTAAAATTATCTCGTATATCTTCACGTGCATTGTTCTCAATAAGCTACACAAAATATATCAGGCTCCAGACTGAGTTTTGTAAGGCGCTTTCTGAGTGGTTAACAGATATTAAAAAAACAATTTACCAGCTCACCACTACGTCCGAATAACATAAACATGACGAAAAAACAATGCTCTCAGGATCCAATCACGTGATTAAAAAACATATAAATTGAAGATTCGAGCGAACCCAGTCACTGAGAATTTACGACGACTAGCATTTGCTAAACGAGTTCACGACGCTTGTATCATTACTGCAGCGAAGTACAAAGTTAGAATCTCAAGTTCTTTAACACGAAATAACTTCGCTGTAATTCAAGGTAAAATATCAACCAAACAACTCACTCACCAACTTCTGCAACTTACTAAAACTATTCAATCACGTTATTGAATCTTACGAAACTCAAGTACGAACAATACATTCAACTACGAACAACGAAAACAAACGGAACATTCACTTCTCCAACTTCTTTAAAGCTAAAAGTTTATCAACATATTTTCAGCTTTACAAGATTCTTTAAACTCTCTTTCAGTGAATATTTTGAACGACAAGATAATTCAGCTTTTTGTGAGCTAAGGTAAAAAAATATTTTAGCAGAAAAACTTTTGCCCAGTCAAAGGGAAGTAACTCATATTAATAGTTATTGTAAAACTGTTGTCATTTATAAATATAAATATTGTACCTGTTATGAAAAGTTATTTTCTTGTTCTTTCTCTTGTTTGCTTTTTGTTTTCTTACACATTCGTAAAGTAAAAAAAAGTATGGGTTGATTTATGCCGTCAATACCACTACAGTTTGTTTTCAATGTAGTAGGTAAGGTCGCCAGCTCGTCGTGCATATATGTCACGATGGCCACAACATCAGAGAATGAACAATTAATTTATCGACTTTGATTCTGGTTGATTTTCCATCTATTTATAACTGTTATTTAGAATTGTTTTGAAATTGCCGCTTACTTCTCATTTGCTTGTTGCAATCCTGGTTGCGAAAGCTTTCTGATTGATCGGTGGAGCTATCTATTTCTTGAAATGGTGAAAAATTGGCCTCCTGGTTATTTGTATATTTATTTTCTTACATCCTGGTTTTGAAAGCTTCCTGATTAGTTGGTTGAACTATGGCTTTGTTTGCCTGGAGGCTTTTATTATCCATTTATTGTTAGAGTTGGTTCAAATTCTGGTCTTCTTGTTATTTAGTTTTATTTATTTATGTCTCTATCACTATAAATACTCTGGAAATCTCACTTATCACCTGACACCAATTATCATCTAATCAACGAATAGATTCATGTTAAGCCTGCCATCTTTCACACTAATATCATATCTTATTCCATCGGCAAAATACCGTAAGAATGTGAACAGAGAGCCAGACAAGATGGGGTTCCACTTGATATGTTACGTAATATATCAATGAATTGACCATTCTTATGGGACCAAAAACCTTTCGATTACAAAGAGTTTAGCAAGGCTAGGACTATATTTTCTAAATAAATATTTTATTATGTAACTGGTTTTTACATCTGTAGTATATGACACTTATTGATGGATATCAAGTGATAGCAAGTCTCCTCAGTCCTGCAGCACTCTTTTATTTTAATCATTTCATCCCAAGAAAGCGGTAAAGCCAATAAGACGTAAAGGGGTTACTGAGAGTGAAAGAAATTGAGAAAACGTTATTGAGTATTAAATATGTAATCAATGTATTAGCAAACTTCGTCTTATTATTATGATAACACAAGGCTAACGCTAGCATGTGTAGCGATATCAGTGTCAGCCGATATCTTGACAAAGGAAAATCATCTGAAAGACGTTACAGAAATTGTTTCCACAGTACTTGTCTTTATCAGCTAAGTGAAGTGAATCCCAGAAGGACCATGTCAAACGCTCCTGACAAAGAAGCTCAGCTAAGTGGAGCGAACTTGATGAATGTCTTTTTTAGATGAAAGATGACTAGACAAGGAAACTTTGTCCTCTATAACACAGTGGTCATTAGCAGCCGAAAAGAGAGGACCGCTTGTTGCGACTCGAAAAGGAAGGCGCACGCCTGTTCGCCGATTAGACTATTCGCCCTCTCACCTCTTCACCTTACCTTGGCCTCCTTCGTCTACATCACCTTTCAATCGAATAAAATTAGTCTGCTGTTAAAATCGTTTCATAGCTTTATTTCGTGAAAAACAATCTGGCCATAGAGCTATTTTTTAAGCCACAAGCATTTGACCGGAATAAGCTGCACGCTGAGAACAAACAAGGTGTCTGGGCAGAGCTGCAGTTCTACATGTGTTACCATAAAAATGAAATATCTCATTATCTCAAATAATGGAAATCAGGCTGCGTGAGAGATAAATACATAAAATCACATTTGTGTTTTATAATACAAAATGCAGCAGTTGCGGCAATGCACAATTTACATATACCAGAAAAGTGAAACTGTGGAAAACCATGAAAGGATTGTTCTTAGGACAGTTTGTGGAGAATTTATTTCTTGAATCCTACACGGGTTTGAATTCAAATTTGTCATTCTCTTTGATTGTTTGCAACTAAAGCTAGATTCTAGCCTATTATTTTAACCCATGCTTGAAGAGAAGAGAATATATGAATTCATTCGTTTCCTAATATTATTAGCACGAAGCAAGCGTAAACTATGTCTGATAGAATTTGAAAGAAAATGAATACACTTGTATTTGAAATCAGACAGAGGCTCTTGAAATTTCTGGGATATAATGTGGAAGAAGAGCCTGATGAATTTGACACACGCAAGATATATTAAAGGGAAAGGAGAGACCGTAGGAAACAACATGTAATACGATATTATATAAATAAATAGATGGTTGAACACAGATTATATGCCATGATGAGTGGACAAATATTACTTAGAACAAAGAAGGATGGGAAGTTGTGAAGAGCTATAATCATCTACGCCCGGAATGGATACAGGAGATAAAAGAAGTAGAACTGAACTTTGCAGTTTATCTTATTTCTTTTGTCACAAACGTGACAAAAAGAAGTAAAGAGAACAGCAGAAGACCAAGTAAGTTTTATAATAAACGAAAAAGGGTTTTATTTTAATTTTAATGATTTGGTCAGTGACTAAAAAGGGAACATATATAAAGGCTTACTGGCAAGAAGAGAGAAATACTTCAAAATAACTTCAGTGGGGAGTCACTGAGTTTTTGTGGTACAGTTTTTATGTCAGGTCAGTAAATAGTAATATTTAGCCACACCCCCCCACGAGGGTTACACATGGCACGAGGCCGGGTTTAACGTGGGATTTCCGAGCCCGTAGGCTCGGCCAAAAATATTCCCTCTTTGAACCCGCATAAACGCGTTCAGGGGCAGTCAACCACCCCGAACGAGACTCTGCCCTTCAGCGGAGCCTCGTCCAGTTTCCTCTCCGCCCAAAAGCAGAGAGTTAGACTGTTACCTACCCCGGAGGCAAGTTTACTTACCGCGGAGGCAAGTCAGTGAATAGTAGTAAACAGACCTTTCTGGAGCAAATTTATACTAACTTTGCCAGCCAACTCGATTAATTTTGGCGCCAAGCAACGAATATGAATACCCGGATGAAAGACCTCCACTTGTAAGGTCATTCGACCACATCAAAGAGTTCTTTGAAGTCTTTAATTTAAATGGTCCAGAAATAGGATTACTTTAATTCATAAAAATAGATTCTCTTAATAGAGTTCTTAATATTAAGAGAATGGTGTTTTGTATAGTTTGACGATTGAATGTTGCTATAATGGATGATATTATCATTCATAGCAACTTCATCATTAGCATCAATATGACAATCATCATCGTTATCATAGTAGTTGTAATCTTAATTAATTTTGTTGTTTCCTTATATTTCCTATTAAGACTGAATTGATGAGTATGTGGTTAATTAAAATAGTCAATCAGTTCCAGGAAGGAGCAAGAATTGTCTTTGTTAAACATTAATCTATGAGTCGGAAAGTGCGTGTGCGTGAGAGAGAGAGAAGAGAAATAGGGTTCTGATTCATCCCTTTAAGCGACAGCCACGCGCATATACACTTGAACACACGCACAGACACAAGCTGACAAAAGTGGCATTCTTGATAAAAAGAAAAATGCTGTTTGTTTAATCTTTTCTTATATTTTCCAATATTCCTGATAAGGTGTTGAGTATTGTGCTCGAAGTTGTGGATAAATTGTTCTTTAACACCGTATCCTCACCACGCTGGAACCACGCACTCCACAAGATCGACCGTTGGTCCGGTATGGTCCAGTATTACAGGTTAGACACAAGTCTCTGATTCCCAATGTCAATTCGAAGCCACCCTCCAGCCACGTTGTGATTGTTTTGATCCTGGAGAATGGTCATCAGACCGTAGAAATCCGGAAGCTCTCCGTTGGTCCAGCTGCGAGTTCTTTGGTTAACAGAAAAATAAATATAACCAAGTCAATTCGATTTTGAAAGGACAAAAGTATTTATATATATATAAAAGCAAACACACACACATACAAATAATTCTTGTTGCACAAGGTTGAATGTTTCTTGTAATGTGAACATTAACCAAACAAACACAAATACGTCGAATAATTTCGGTAGAGGAGAAATGTGGCCTTCGTTTTAAACCTTTTTGGTCTGTCCTTAGTGCAACTACTACAACCTTCGATGTTCACGTTCTCAGTAGTAATAATAGTAGTAGTAGTAATATTAGTAGTAGCAGGAGTAGTGGTACTTAGATTTTAGCGGCGGTATTTCGCGTCTTCGCCCTCAGCTTCAGCAACACACAGCGAACGCTTCCTTTTCAATCTCTGACGTCTCTCCACTCAGTTCGTCTGCATTCGAAGACAGACAAACCCAAAACTCTCTCCACTCAGTTCGCTCGCCTCTTTATTAAGAGAACCGGCTCAATTGTCCCACGCTGGTGATGTGTCTGTTTTTCTATTGCGAACATAATGACATACTACCAATGTACAACTTTACTCCTCCGATAATAAACAATTTACTTTTTCATCGATTGGTTTCCAAGGTTCACAACAAGACACTATTGTTTATCACCTCGCTATTAATTATTCTGTCGCTTTTTGTAAACTAAAGAGAGTCTTGTTTCAAAAATAAATACTAGGTTAAAAGATCCTGTATTTTAACTTCGATTCTTATAGTGTCAAAATCCATTTCTTTTTTTAAAGTTCCAAATTATTATTGTTCCAGTAATTAGTAATCTGATATCCTTTGTACACTTACAAACATAATATATTTCGTGTTCTAAATTAACTTTCTGTAACATTTACATTTCAAAGTCTTTACAGCATATTAACATCTTGTTATTCGAAAACGCCTCTCTTTCACTTGGCGTTTTCTGTTTTACAGCATATCCACCTTTATTATCATTATTATTATTTCAGGGGTAATATCGCCCCTGCCACAGTTCGAAGTTCATATTTTGTTATTTTTGTTTAAGTACTTTCAACTTTCGCAGTCATTATCAAGAACCGATGTGGTGGTTTCTTTGGGTTATTTTTTTTTTTTTGTGATACTTACTTAGGAGCTGGTATCTTGAAATGCATGTGGTATAATTAATGTGCGCACTTATATTAGTATTATAAATATAAAAAATAACTATTGCAATAAATTAATCGTATACATTTTTGCGGCCTCGTTCACAATCACTATCAATCATGACGTCTCGCTAGACCATATCAAACGTCCAGTTTCCAAGAGAATACCACGATGCAGACAAAGGAATTCTAACTACCAAGCTTGGAAAAGCTCTACACAGTTTATTACATCTTACTTTTTATTACGCACATAACCCACATATATGTTAGTATGTCTTAATATAATTTTCGTAATCATCTAAAAGATACACAGAAAATATAAGCGAAACAAACTCTTTTGTGTGAGACTGTTTTCATTGAATCGCCAAGGATCAGTCCTCTATGACCCATGCTGATATTTATTTGGCCTGACATATTTTTCATATCGGTGTAATGGAATGAAGGCAATATTGAAAAAACTCATGTATGGACACAAGGATGGAACCTTCCTACTTCAAAAGATTATATTACCGCTGACCGAAGAAGTTTCTTGAAATCAAAGAGACGATAATAAGAAATTCATAAATAAATGACCTCATCTGCCCAAACGACATCTCGCGAGATCTCAGCAGACGTGAGCAAAAATTGTCTCTCTGTTTTCGAGTAAACGAGTGAGTAAGAGATATGGCGTCCACCAGGCGATCGCAATAATGACTAACCAAAATCTACATGAATTTTACAGAAGATGTGGACATATTCAAATGTTGTGACGCGTGATTGTTGTTGACCAAGAAATAGAATAGGCCATAATGGACAAATTTACCATTAAAAAAACGGTCATGTAAATGGATGAACTGGTGATTAGTGAGTCAGGCAACAATCGCATTCTCGCCTATTTTTACCTTTTTATTTCTATTCCCCTCTCTCTCTTTCTCTCTCTTTCTCTCTCTCTCCCTCTCCGTCTCTCATATTTCATTCGTTTCGCAGGTTATATTTTCGTTTGCTAAGACTCACTTTCTACTCGTCTATTCGCAGAATCTAAGACACACTGTTCCTATCTATCTATCTATCTATCTATCTATCTATCTATCTAATTCTGTTCCTATCTATCTATCTATCTAATTCTGTTCCTATCTATCTATCTATCTATCTATCTGTCTAATTCTGTTCCTATCTATCTATCTAATTCTGTTCCTATCTATCTATCTATCTATCTATCTATCTATCTATCAAATTCTGTTCCTATCTATCTATCTATCTATCTATCTATCTATCTAATTCTGTTCCTATCTATCTATCTATCTATCAAACTATCTCTCTCTCTCACTCTCTCTCTCTCTCTCTCTGTCTCTCTCTCTCTCTCTCTATATATATATATATATATATATATATATATATATACCAGTCTGTTCCTATCTATCTATCTATCTATCTATCTATCTATCTATCTATCTATCTATCTATCTATCTAATTCTGTTCCTATATATCTATCTAAATCTGCAGCTATCTTAGTCTATTCCTATCTATCTATCTACGAATATGTCCATATCTTCTGTAAAGGCTTACTATTAAGAAAAGAGCAATTAGTTTTGTCATCACTATAGATACCGATTCTGGAACTGATTATATCGGAAAGGTCTCCACCCCAATGCTCTATCCTTGGATCTACTCTGTTTCTTATTTTCATCAACGACCTTTCCGGTATCATCATTTACAGATACAGCAACTATGCTGATGACAACTAATTGCTCCTATTTTAATAATAAGCCTGACTGTTTTGATAAAGTCAAACTGGCAGCTGATCTCAAAAATGAAATCTTTTGTTAACTGGGGCAAGAAATCACTTCCAACGTCTCCAAAATGTAACTGCTCTTTATTAATCATCTTAAAATGCCTTTTTCGCTTATGCCGTATGATGACCTCCAGGATATCAAGTCACTGAACCTTCTTGGTCTCGTTTTTTTTTTTTCTGATACAAAGTGGAACGATTATAATAACTCAGTTCGTTCACTGTGTCGTGGTAGACAATTTTTTTGCTAAAATCTATCTTGGATCTTTATCAGTCTTACTATTCATTCATGCATCAAATATTGTTGACACATCTAGTCTGGGGCCTTTGATTTATATCTAGAAATCCTTGACAAAATCTAAAGTAGAATCTTAAATGTTATTTGTCTTGACCTGACACTTCAGCTTCAGTCAGTTTCCGACCGCAGTAACGTAGCTTCCCATTGCTTTTTCTATATTTTCAAGGTAATTGTTCTGGTGAGCTTTCTTCGTTGCGGCCTCAATTTCACGAATTTAAACTCAGTGCGAGATTGGCGGTTAGGTCTCATAATGTCACTGTTAAAATTGCTTCACGTAACCGTTATTTCTATGCTTATAGCTTCTTCTACCGTACTTTTCACTTGTGGAAATTTCTTCTGGTATCCGGATCTCTTCCCAACTACGATCTTCAAAAATTAGAATGCAGTGCCAGTCGTTGTCGTCTGCCTCTCATAATATTTCGTAGGAACTTCACACACGCACACACATTCATTTACCATGTTTGTAGCCTTTCTGCTTAGTTTGTTCAGGCAATAAAATATGTTAATAATTATATAACATGGTTTTTATATTGATTCGTACGGGTTATTAACCCTTTTCAAGTTATTTAAAGCCAGAAATTGTTTTAAGATTGTAAGAATTTTTTGGTGGGGGAGATAATAATGATTTAGCAACACATGGTCTAGTAAATGATTAAAATAAATCTAGATCCTTAGCAATTGTGAGTTCAATCGCTAGTGCTGGTAGTGTTCAGAAGTTACATGTTCAGGTTCAGTGATAAAAATGGACGAGCGGCGCAAAACTGAATGGGACCGGTAAGTACTAACTGATGAAATATCTCCTGGGTATGGAATGCGAAGCGTAAATTAAATAAAGAATTCGGTTTGCATTTTCAAGAAAGTTCCGAGGCTATAACGACCGAAACGTTGTGGATACCTCAACCAAAATGAGTACGCTGCTCCGATTAGCAAAGCTTATAATACATAGAAGTATTAAAACAAACACCTGATGAAGGTTTGTGGATGCAATAAGCGAAACGTTGTGAGTATAACAAACAAGCTTAGGACGGTATTCGGAGCAGAACGACAATAATAATAATAATAATAATAATAATAATAATAATAATAATAATACAAATTTAATTCCCAAACAGAATGTCAGTTATAAGCACCTTGGCTGTATCTGTGGTGCAATAGTTTCATGAACCACAGCCGACATTAGGCGAATGAATGCCCAAAACGAGAAAGCGTCTCACTTTCCATAGCATGCATCACTCCAAGGTTGATGTTGATCGCCTGTATGTGTCCAGATCCAGATGATAAGTTCAACTGGAAACGACAGAAGACTGGATGATTATCTTTGTCAAAGAACATGAAAGTAAGAAACTGTATTCAGTAATAAAGGAAACCAAAAAGTTCAAAATTGAAATTTCAGGTAAAACATAATACACCTACTGCAGCGGCAAAAAAAAACTTAAAAAATGAAAGCAATAACAAATGCAATGGACAATATACAGAAACGATGGCAAGATAAACCTCTTCATGGTCAATATTCTGCCCATACCAATCAAGCTGATATAGACAAACCCTGTACCCATCAATGACTACCTAGTGCAGGGTTAAAAGCTGAAATCGATGGTTTTATTCTTGCTGTATAGGACCAGTGCTTGCTAACTTCCCAAAATGCAGAACACCGGGATGAAAGCTGAGACAGAAGGCCTAATTATTGTAGCTCAGGACCAAAGACTCGCAACCAAATCTTATCAATGTCACATAATCATGCATGGAACTAACTCGAAATGCAAGATCTGCGGAAAATATGATGAAACTGTCGACCATATTATCTCAGGATGTACGGAATTGGCAAAAAAATTCATATACCCAGAGACATAACAAGATTATGCCATATGTGCATTGGAAGATATCCAAGAAACACAAAATTGAAACCACTAAGAGATGACCATCAACCAGACACAGTTACCTAAAATAACGATGTAACTATCCTCTGGGATAATAAAAAACCAACAGACCTGATATTATCATGAAAAGACAAGAAATTCAGGAAGTGTATCCTTGTTGTCATAGCAGTACCATATGAGGAAAACACCCCCGTGAAAAATATCGAGAAATTGTCCAAATACAAGGACATGGAGATCCAGATTAACCGGAAGTAGAGAATAAAGACTGAGATTGTACCAATAGTAATCGGAGCACTGGGCCTCGTGAGAAAAGGAATAGACAATTTTACTAACAGTATCCCATGTAACATCAACATATATGTTGAACAGAAATCACCCTACTAGGAACATCCCATATACAAATAAAAATGCTAACAATTAAATGACAATTCTCCTATAGGGCCTAAGGAGCATAGTTTGGGCTTGGCTCTACAGGATACACTTCCTGAATTTATTGTCTTTTTATGAT
Source organism: Acanthosepion lycidas (assembly GCA_963932145.1). NCBI lineage: Eukaryota > Metazoa > Mollusca > Cephalopoda > Sepiida > Sepiidae > Acanthosepion > Acanthosepion lycidas. The sequence continues at coordinate 837,550 of OZ010606.1, read as the reverse complement.
AATATCAGGTATTATTATTATTATTATTTATTTTCCTTGATTTCTGGCGTTTACACATTTCTTTCCGGTTCCCGTCCAGGTTAGAAATGGCATCATGACACTTTACATGGATAAAGCCCTTCGTAAAGTGTGCGCTGTACTTGTCAGAACAATTTTTTGTATCTCCTTGAGGCATGGACTTCCAGGAATCCCTTCAATTAGTCTACTGCGATCTTTTCCAACCAATCCTAGGGCTCCAGCTACAACAGGGATTGTTGATGTTCCCATATGCCACATTTTCGAGATTTCTATTTCAAGGTCCTTATTATTATTATTATTATTATTATTATTATTATATGCCTTATATAATATATTATTATATTATTATTGTTATTATATGGTTTTATTCTTTCTGCGCAAGACCAGAGTCTTTTCACTAGGAACTTTCAGGCAACTATCATATATAAGAGTGTGGATCCAAAATGCAGGCTCTGTGACAAATAACTGGAAACCATAGACCATCTAATCTCAGGATGTTCTCTACTTGCGCCAAATGAATATAAAAATTGTCACGATAGAGTGGGGTAATATTTACACTGGACAATGTGCAAACACTTTGGAAAAGATGTTAAGAAACACTGATATGAGCATCACCCAACACCAGTTACAGAAATAGAAGACATCACAATGGAATTACACTATACTTATAGACAGGAAGATTGAAGAAAATAGGCGGGACATAATCGTCAAAAACTGAAAAGAAAAAACTTGCCTATTAATTGATATGGCTTATCCAGCGTACTATAACATAGCGACCAAGGAATTTGAAAAAACTATTCAAGTATAAAGACCTGGAAATCGGAAAAGAAAAAATGAGGAATAGTGTGACACCCACCAGTGGACGCGGTCGCCGCGCCAGCGCCAATACGGGACGTCTACTGGTCGCGACGTCAATATATGACACTGCGCCGTTGGCCCGTGGTCAACTCTCAGTTGCGGCGCGAAGCCGTAAGTTTCTTTCACCAGCGTTTTGGGGTTGACTCCTTGTTTCTGCCACCAGCCTGTGTCCCGGTCGATCTGGTCGTTTCCGGTTCGATACCAGCTTTGTCGTTCTCAGCTCGCATCCAACGCTTGGTCACCGAAATAACTGCTTTGATCTCAAGTCTAACCTACCCCACGTTGTGACTTTGATCTTAGGTAGACGAAATCAATCAGGCGTCGGGCTGTAGTGCAAGCTGAATCCGGGATAAAGGTGATACCGCACAAGCGTAAGTAAAAGAAAAATAATAAAACAAACTCATGAGGTTCAAATATGTTGAGAAATAACAATTATATTTATCTCTCTGTTGAATATAGGAGTGTTTCTCTCCCAAGTCGTTTCTATGAATTCGTGATACTTTTTGCGTTTCTTAAGCGTGTTATGGTATCTTAAGTCGTTCGTCAATAAAAACTTGCTTTTGGTAGGAAGACTAAGTCGAAAGGCGTGGAATCTTGATCGGCTCCTACGAGGCGCTATTCTCCGAGCCCAACAGATTTCTGTCGATCTGTGTCTGCGTCTCCGATCTCCAACCCAACTCACTGAACGTCCGGGGACGTTCGTTTATATGGACACCGACCAAAAGCGGGGTAGGGGCCTGTCGTGGTTTGGTTTCTTTGACAAATCTTAATTCCCAACATAAATTCTCTTTGTTCTCAGGACAGGAAAATTTATTACTTCTCCCATTTTTGGAAGCTAATCACTTTCCATTCCGGGGGTTTTTCTCCCTCGTCTGAGTAGAGGTCGTAGGAGAATTATCCTCCTAGACTCTTCCTTTCTCATATTGGTATCTCATACCAATCCTCTTATCAACAACTTCCTCGGCTTTCTCATACATTCACCTTCGCCTATCACTCACGCCACCACTTGGCCAATGATCGCTCGGCAGCGTGGGTGTGGCTAGACCTGGCCTTGCTAAAATTATCGTCCCCAAAAAATTCTCTTTTCTTTTCTTTCCTTCTTTTCTATCGGCCAGAAATCGAAATATAATAATAATAATAATAATAATAATAATAATAATAATACCCATAAGTGGCTACGTAGTGCAAGGTTAAAAACTGAAACGGAAGTTTTTATTCTTGCTGTACAGAACCAATGCTTGCTAACTACAAATTACCAAGCCCACATACTGAAAAATTGTGTTAGTCCAAAATGCAGATTCTGTGATTAATATCCAGAAACAATTGACCATCTTGTATCAGGTTTCGCGGTATTGACATCCACTGAATATAAAGCACGGCACGACAGATTGCGCCAATATCTGCACCAGAAAATCTGCAACGCTTACCGAAAGGAAACTGAAAGAAATTGGTATGAAATTCCACCCAAACCCGTTACGAAGATAGGACCTGTAACAATTTTATGGGATTTCATAATACACGCAGTAAGAACAATCAAAGCTAATCGCCCAGGCATCGTTATTAGAAACTGCAAACACAAAAGTTCCTCCATATTGATATGGCAGTCCTTGCAGACTGTAATGTATCTTTGAAGATCTTCAAAAAACTATCAAAATACAAGAACCTTGAAATCGAAATCTCAAAAATGTGGCACATGAGGACATTAACAATTCCAGCCCTCGGATTGATTGAAAAAAGATTCCAATAGACTCATTGAAGGTATCCCTGGTAGCCCACGTCTTAAAGAAATACAAAAGTTGTACTCACAAGTACAACCCACACCTTACGAAGGGCTTTATCTATGTAAAATATGTGCGATTTTTTTCAAAACTGCACAGTAGAAAATGTTATGTCATTTTTGACCTTAGGTTTCTGGGACCCAGAAAGAAATGAATACACACCAGAAACCAAAGGAAATAATAATAATAATAATAATAATAATAATAATAATAATAATAAAGGAATATAATAAGACAGACAGCTGAAAAAGGCCGGAAGATACAAAGGCTAAAACGTCATGAGTACAACAACCAAGATGAGCATGCAGTTCCGAATAGCAGTTTACATAAAAATAATAATTCTTTATCTAAAAAATTCCGATATAAAAGTTTCTTTGTTATGATTGCCTGTCTTTGACTTTTCGTTGGTAATAACTTATGCTTTCTAAATTCTTCAGAGTGTTTTCTTTTGTTATATTTCATCCTTTGGTGCATTCCACATTTGAGATGAATTTTCTTTTAAAACCTTAGGGTAAACCGGTTTACATTTCTAGTTTACCGATTAATCTCTCATTGATAATCATTTATATAGACGAAGGAGGGCTGAAAAGATCATAGGCTGTCTATGAAGGAGTGGCGCTTGAACTGTAGAATCGTGCATGCATTATTTTCAACTCTTTTTATTAATAACTGTATTGTTTCGTTCCAACTGACATCTGACTGCTCAAAGAAGACTTCAAATATATCTAGTAGCAACTTCTCTTGAAAATGGACACAATTTGGCATCAAGGTGTTTTTCAAGTATCGGTAGAAAAATGGCTTACCCGCCCCCCGCCCCCAAATTATTCATACTGGCATAGTTGCTACATTAGGGGATAAAGCTCCAGCGCAAAAAGTGGGCAGCTGAATTCAGGAAAGGGAAGAGAGAGTCTTGAAAATAACCCAAGGTCTGGACGTCTTGCAAGAGTTAGTGTTAGGGTTAACCCTAACCCATATCTCGTTAGTGTTGAGAATATTCTGCACAATGAACTTGGCATAAAGAAGGTTTCTACTCGATGAGTGCTACGTCTTCTGAGACCAGATAAAAAGCGAACCAGGAAAAATCTGATATTGTTTTCACAGGAAAATCCGATATTGTTTGAGGCAGATCCAGCTGGTTTCCTTGAATGTTTCCAAACCCAGATTGTTGATTTCATTATTTTGAACCAATCTGAGACAATCCATGCAGTGGAAATACCCCTCCTCATCTGATCCAAAAAAGGCCAATGTCGTTTCATATGCAGAAAAGGTGATGGTCTCGATTTTGGGGATGCAAAAGGCATTGTTTTTAATGACTATCTTCAAAAAGGCCACACCATCAATGGGGAGTACTATTCCAATTTGCTAAGTCAGTTACGAAAGGCTATCAAGACCAAACGCCAATGAAAACTGTCGAAAGGAATCTTGTTTTATCAAGACAATGGTCCATCACACAAACCCTAGATTTCAATGGCTGTTGTATGCAGTTGTTTCTTTGAACTGGTTAATCACCTCCCTATTCTCTGGATTTGACTATAATCTGTTCTCCAACATGAAAAAATACATTTGGCTGGGACGCAGTATCGCAGCGATGATGACGCCATATCTGTTGTCGATGACCTTTTTCACCAACAGGATAAACAGTCTTCTTTTAACAGTTAGGTGTTAGTTTACCTGGAAAGAAACAATACAATTAAGGAGAAATTAGTTGAAATTAATACAGGCACAATTTCACAGCTCTGACAACACTCCTTCATAGTCAGCTACTGAATTTTTAAGTCCAGCCTCGTAACACCAAATAAATACCCTCCACCACCAAAAACAATATATAACCTTATCAAACCTGAGTTAAGGCAAAAGGTTGAACTCGTCATATTAAGCGTTTGGATGCGAGAGAAAGGAATAACGAGGATTAAATTTTGAATAATGTACAGAGGGGTTATGGAATGTCCGTTTTAGTGGCTGGTCGTCAGGATAGTAGGTGTAAGCATAGATCTTGGAGTTGACCTATTTCTTGTGCTGGCCCGGCCGAAGTCACAGGATATGGTCGGTGCACGTTTGGTTGGCCAATGTCACGGTGGTTAAGTCGTTTTGTTGATTGGTAGACCTGTTGTGTTGAACCGGAGTGACGTCGGATTGGTGGGCCTGCTCCGTTGAACGGAGGTCGCGATGTCGACTGTGAATGGGATACCTTATAAACGATTCGAGGCAAGCCGAGGTGATGGCGGTGGTTGGTAGGCCTGTTCTATGGAATGGAGGTCGCTGATCGAGTTCACGGTGGAGGGTCGAGTTCTGTTGGTTGGTATTGCCGAGGTGACAGCGTCGTCGACGATGAAGGCTTGTAGCTGGGTGGTGTCAAGTCTGGATAGTCGGCCGATCGTGGCTAGTGTTTGTCGAGGTGACGAGGTTGGTGCTGACAAAAGCTTGTAGCTGGGAGGAGCGTCGTCGAAGATGAAGGCTTGTAGTTGGGTGGTGTCGAGGCTGGATCATCGGTCGCTTGTAACTGGTATTTGCTGAGGTAGCGAGGTTAGCATCGATGAAAGCGTATAGCTGAGAGGAGTTGAAGTTGAGATGTTTTCGAGTCGAAGCTGGATAGCCGAGGTGTTTGGACAAGCCAGAGAGTGGTAACGGTCGTTGAGATGTGTGGTCATGTTTAATGTTGGTGACAAAGGCGGCGGAGGTGGCAGCAGCACCATCACCCTGTGTGGTGGCCGTCGGCACGCTGGGCCGCTACTGCCTGCTGTTGTTCTCAGAGACCTGCTCTTAAGCGTGTCTGGTAGTCTCCAAGAGCATCTCTCTCTCCGGCGAAATCATTCGTGATTGGCTACTGCCAGAGCTCTCTTCGTTGAGCGAATGTGATGCGTGGAGCCTAATGCGCAGAAGATCTAATTGCAACAGAGTATAACAAAATTAAATTCAAACCATCAAGCTAATGCATGGTAAAAAGAGAGAAAAGTCAAAGCTGTGGTTTGAAATAAAGTAGCAATAATTAGCTAAACAAATAATTTGAAATCTTTGAAGACGATGTGAAATGAAAACGATATTTCTAAGTGGAAAAGGAATTAGTAACAGCCGGTCGCTGGAGAAAGGTAGTCATACAAGAACTTTGAATGTGTGTGTGTGTGTGTGTGTGTGTGTGTGTGTGTCTGAAAAAGTAGGATGCAGAGACAACAGAACAACTGACTCTCAGACTGAACGGCATGTGTGGTGAGAGAGGGAAGGAGAAAGAGAGAGGGTGTGTGTATGTGCGTCTGTGAGTGTGTAATGGCGTCGGAGAGACGAACATTCTCGGCTCTGATTAACTGAGGGACATCGTAGGATCAAACGAACTGTTTTTAGGAGAGTCAAAATAAAGTGTTCCGATTGGTCCAAAAATGTAAGAAATTTGGTCCCCTACAAACTATAGTAACTTATCCAGATGTCATTGTCTGGATCATTTGAAGTTCAAATTAGAAGCTTTCAGTTCGAAATAAGTTTTCTGGAAAATGGTTTAGTGAATTGATACTGAGCCATATTTGACGAAATCGCTTCAAGTTACTACAACATATGATACAGTTTTGTTTCTTGCCTTTTATTACGAATGATAAAAGCTGGCCTATGCCTCACCGTGAATAAGTACTTAGTAAAATCGCCATGTTTTTTTTTCTACAGAATTGAGCGTCCGAAATTATTGCTTTATGTCAGACTAAGCTAAGTCGCCATACAGCAAATGATGTTGATCACTCCCTACACGTAAGCCACCAGCTTTGCCACCGGCGACCATCGGGCCACTAGCGGCTTCCGTGTAGTGTTAATAAAGCGTTACGGTATAACTCTCGGTTCAATTATAATTTCAAACAAAATCCATCTAGTTCCACGTGCCAGACCTCTTCCGGATATTCCAGTTATCTCTCTTTAACTAAACTCTCGAAGTTTTTCGTTCACCACTGTAGTAGCGAGCTATTGAATTCGCAACTCTTTGGGACAACCAACACTTTTATCCACTGGACAATGTGTCCTTGAAGAATATGGTAATAAAGATGAGGACAACATTCCGAACAATGTAAATAATGTAAAATCCACCGACTATTTCTCTAAACGGTGATATCACGGGTAGGATTTATCTAACAATTTCCTATACTAAAGTTTACACTATACAAGGCTCAATAGTCGCTCAAGGTAGAGGCTTAAAATGTTTATGATGATAAGTGTGATATCAATGAAAGATAGGTACCACCACTTTTTCGCTTTTATCATGATAAAAAGGCCCTAAACATGACGAAAAACGAGTTTTATCGTCAAAATGTTTGTTATTATTAAAAGAAAAGACCAAAGTATTTTGTATTATTTGATTAATTTTTTTAATCATTATAAGCGTATTTGAAATTTTGGTTAAAAATATTGTTTTTCTGGCGTCAGCGGTGGGCCAAAGAATGGGAAATTTAGCGTCTTTTTTAGGTAAAAAAAAAACACATTATTTTGGAAATTTTTGCATAACTCAAGTAATTGATGGATTTTAATTAAATTTTCAGGACTAATTCACAATTGAATTAAATTATTTTGAATTGTTTTTAGAAAGTTTTGGCAAAATATATTTTTTTTCTACATCTATTACTCCCCCTTTCTTAATTTTTTGAAATTTCGAGAAATTACAATTTCAGCGTGTTTATATCTATATTAGCTAAAAGCAGAATTTAAATGATCAATTTATTTTTGTCGAACAGAAACACTGAAAATCTGTCCTGAATCGTAAAATAATGCAATAAAACAACGATATTCTTTAATTAGAAAAGCTTTTAATTGCTTTTAGAAATAAGATTTATTAAAGACACTATTGTCTTAAAAAATATTTTTCGATGAATAATCCATTTTTACAAGAATTGTTTTCATTTTTTTAAATTTTAATTATAATAATTTATAAAGCTTTACATCTTTTAAAATTTTCTATTAATTTCCGCCTTTTAGATTATATTATTTGAAAAAGGCGCTTGCATCATTTTATTCAATTATGTTTTATTACAGATACAGTCTCTCTAGAACTACAACCGCTACTGTCAGGTTAAAAAATGCGTTTCTGTGATATTTTAAACTTAATGCAATAATATTTTTATCAAATAAAATTAATTATACTTTAATCAGCTCATATTCCTCAAATAAAGTTTTAAAAAAATATATTTTATTTTGGGAAGATTTTTTAATAAAGACAATTACATTGCGATGAAAGACGACTAAAAAGGCGCTAATCAACTATTTTAGCAACAATAAAACCTTCCAGTCAAATTAATTTTAAATTAGTTTTTGAAATATAGCAAAGTATTTTACTTATTGAAAATATTAAATTTAACCTATTAGCTTGACATTAAAACTAAAATAAAAGCTTCAAGAATGATTCTTCATTTTCAAAGATTCGCTTTAAACCTTGAGTATCGTTTTGTTTTCTGTTTTTTGTGGGGATACCTAATGAAAGAGGAAGCTAGGAAGTGAATATAATGAGGATAAGAAGAATAGATAAGGATTATCTCTTGACTTGATGGTGTAAAGATTTTAGTGTTCAGTGTAGCATCCACGTGGGTGTCTGTTCTACAATGTTACAGTTCTTGAGAAGAATCTGCCTGAGCGAAACTTTCTCCTTACATTTAGAATACAGGGGATTCGATTCCATGGATGTTGCAAGGCAGGTTCTTACTGTAAAAAGAGTGTTTCCAGGGAAATAGCGATAGAACAGTGATATACTTACGACCCTCTGCCTGTGAAGAAGAGGGTGCATCTGAACTTAAAATTACACAGTAAACACTAATAACTTCTACAGGAACGTGGAGAAAAACTCCTTTAGAAACGTTACATGCATCAACAAATTGCCCTGGTTGTGTTCCTTTTAATGTAATACGCAAGCGCAGCCGGAAAGTATAGGCTTCTTGGAACTATATATCATACTTGAAGGGAAGACAGGAAGGAGGAAAAAATGAAGTCATAAAGCGTTGTATTTTAGCCCTTCAATTAAAAACTGCAAAAATTATCTTATGAGAGACTATATTTTAGGCAACAGAATACGTCTTTACTGATGTGTAACCATAGAAAATAAACCCTATTCCCAACACAATTACATACATATCATATTAAAATGCACCCAAACTTTATTTTCTACGGAATAACAAACAATACTACAAACATGCCAAAAAGATTCCGCAATGCAACGCACACCGTTTAAAGCAAAGTGCATATTGGTTAGAAATTAACTTCACCATGCGAAATATTTGACCAATCAGAGAAAGCAAAAATCTTATTTTTCTCGAGCCTAATTTCAGAAAAAAATTTCTTATAAAAACCCACAGAGTTAGAATTTCAAAGAGCAGAGATACGACTGTCTTCTCTCTCAGCGCGTGCTGAAAGAAACATATGTCGGTGAATCATCTCCCGCAACAGCTTGGATGGTCAGTCGGTGGCGTCGAACGAACAATCTCTAAGAACAGAGATGGTCAGTAAATCTTCGGTAACAATAAAAGTCCTTTTTTAAACATCTGCTTTTCTGTGAACCAATTACCAAAAGACTTGAACTCAACTAAAGACTATTTTTAATCATTTATTTCTTACTATTTTGAATTCATACACATATGTTTGTAAATACAAATGATTTATTTAAAAATAATTTTTAAAAGTCGGACGACTGAATTTTTACAAAATCACCATCGGCGCGAAAAGAGAAATCGGCTTGCCGAGTTCAATTTCCAATTGATTCTGTTTCGTTCACAGGAATGTCCATTTTCTTGGGAGTCATTCCACAGTGGTTTACGGGAAGTAGCTGCTCGAGTGGAACTTACTTCTCATAATGAAATACGAAAGGAATGAATGTGGTTCGCTACAATGCGCGTAGCCGTGAAGGTTTATAACTGGAGGAACCAAGGAATACGGTTCTTCTGAGCACGTTCCGTAGTAGTAGCGATAAAGCTGTAAGAGGCTTTCCACATCCCGTCTGGGAGAGAGAGACTGCAGGATGGAAAATAATTTGTCACCCACAAGGAAGCGGAGATGCTTCGGAAAATGAGAATTGGGCACCTCCTGCCCAAACATAACATTACTTCATTTTAGGCCTGATCTGGTTCTTGCAAAGGCAAAGGATATCAGGAGGAGCCAGGTATTTACTGGAGCGGTACAAGGAATCGACCATTTTACCTGCATCTTTAGAGATGGATTGTATGTACGATTTCCACTTAAGGTCTGAGGTTACTTTAAGAACCAGGAGTCTATCTGTCATGGCCTACCATCGTGACTGGTGGTAGTTTGGAAACAATTTTTTTTTATCAGTTTTTATTCTTGTTCTTATCCTGCCAATGTTTTCAATCTATTTTTGATTGTTCTGTTATCTATTAGGTTGGTGCAAAAATAATTTCGTTTTCTAACATATGTTACTATGTGAGAAAACGAAATTATTTTTGCACCAACCTAATATTATCAACATTTTCGCAATTTCTAACTCAATGTTGTCCCCAATCAATAACTTTACATCATTTTGTTTCTCTTTTAAGCTTATATTTTACTTATGACCCATGGCAATCTTTATATAACTGAATTTAAAAAAAATAAATATTAATATATATATATATATATATATATATATATATACAATTTAATTACTTATTCTTAAGTTACATGATAAAATCTCACACGACCAAATAAGTTATTGTAAACATTTCTAATAGAAACAGACATTTTAGCTGGAATTCATATGGTATATTTGTTTTATAAATATCAATATATCCTACTGATTGGTTGTTGCCAGTTTTATTGAGAAAATATCGAATTGTATAATAAAATCTGACCATGTCAGTGATCTCTTTGCTGTTGTTTCGGTTCTAACAACGGTCATCTTGACTTTGTTCCTGTCTCTGACATATGTTCTCTATCGTCTGCATATTCATTCCGTTGTGAAGTCTGCTTTAATCGTGGTCGCTGCAGACGCGTCTGTCTATTGAAATTACTGCGTGAAGCTACGTATTTTCTTTTGACTAAAGTATTTCGTTTAAGCTATATTCTTTTACATTCGGATCTTTTTTTCTCTCTCAATAATAACCGCCAATTGAACTGATGCTAATTCACAATTTTCCATAAAAGATGGCTCGCAATGAAGGGAAAATTCGTTTGAAGAAATTTCAAGAGGAATTCAACGCTATTTTTAGTTCAGTTTGAAGAATGTAAAACGAAAAGAAAGAAATGAAATATTGAAGAAAAAAACCGTCAAATTGAACAGAGTAAGATAAAGACAGGAAGAAAATACTGAATGAAAACGGATGAATTGAAAAAACGAAAGAAAGAAAAATGGATTAATTAAACAGAAGAAAGAAATAAAGAAAATTGAGATTGAAAATAAATAGTATGCAAGAAAGAGTCAAGACGAAAAAAAAGAAAAAATTATATTAAAGAAAGTACAAAAAATATTCAGAAGAAATATGTAACTGAAACAAAAATGACGTAAAGAGAATATATCAAGAGAAAGCCAACGCCATTTTTATTTCAATTTGAAGAATAAAAAACAAAAAGGAAAAATGAAAGTAAAAAGCTGTCAAATTGAATAGAGTTAAATAAAAAAGAAAGAAATTACTGAAGGAAAACGGATGAATTGAACAAACAAAAGAAAGAAAAATATTGAAAAAAAAACCCGGACTAATTGAACAAAAGAAAAACCGAAGAAAAAAAGGAAAGTAAAAAGCGTGAAAAAATCGGGAAAATAAACTAAGAAAACGAACAAACGCCATTCATTGTTTCGACTGATAGAACTCCAGACAGACTAAATGAACTAACTGTTAGTAATGGCAAGGATTTCGATTACAAGTACCCTTTTGGTTCTCAAAGTAAATTCAAATAAATTTTTTGGTGTTCACCCTGTAAGGGGCCCAGGGGTCACTCGAGTCGGAGTTTACAGAGTAAGAGGCGCAGTGTATGCGAATATGTGAGAGAGATAACATTTATTCCTAGACTTGATTGCAGTGATTGAGGAAGTCGGCCGAACTCTTTCATGGCATAATACATTAACTTCAACAAAACTACAACATAAAACACACACATCACCGCCTCTAGTTCACACAAACATGTATATACACAAAAGCTGAGAATCATCTACTATATATTCAATTGTGAAAACAGAATAACGTACATCATTTTTATTACTTCAAAGCTTTCAAGAAAATTAAATTTCGGTATTAAATGACCCATGAAGGAGTTGATATGCCGTTAAACAAACAAATCAATTAATCAGCTCTATACTTGAATAGGTTAAGATTGTAGTAATCAGAGAAACGTTCTCTCAGTAGTCTGCAAAGTTCTTGGGGAGAAATTGTGGAACTTCCATCTTACCAATGCTATCCGAAGTAAATTAGGATGATTCGACCCTGTGTATTTCTCATAGCGAATCTTAAATAGGAAGGTTGTAATTGCTTGAACTTAGGAGTGAAGCTCATTTGAAACTTTGCCAAGGAAATAGTAACAGTCTACCATTTATCGAGAGGCTAATAACGTGATTAAGGGTTTGTAGGTGTCCGATCAAGTACGCCACAATGATCTGTTAGGACTGTTCGGGAAGGATATTAGAATAATCAAGCTATACTGACATCAAACTGCCTGCATACGGATAAAAAATGAGTTCAGCAGATATACACAGATAGAAGGATGCATCTTTTCCCAGGATTTATTCAATCTATACAGCGAGGCGATTCTGAGAGAACTAGAAGTCCTACCAGGATTTATTATCAGCGTCCACAATCTTAACACCATAAAGTATGCAGATGACACGGTGTTGATAGAAAACTCAGAAAGAAAGGTACAAAAACTCCTGTAGAAGGTAATGAAAACGAGAAGAAAGGATTAAAAATCAGCTGTAATATAGAATGCAGTATCTTGTTAGCAAAAGGATGAGCCCAAAATACAATTTACAAATCAGAGAGATATCAAACATCAAAGTTGGGAAGTGTTTTAACAGCGGACAGAAAGTGTGACACTGAAATCTGAATGTGCGCTGGGATAGCTAAGGAAGTATTCCAAGAGCTTAGCAGACTACTAAGAAATAGGAAGATTTTGCTAGAAAAAAAAACGGGACATCTGTCCTCCTATATGTCAGTGAGTGCTGGATAATCATAAGAAGTAACTTGAAGTAACAGAAATGCTGTTCTGCAGAAGGATGTTGAGGATACCATGGACCGAACATGTGAGCAACGACGAAAATTTTAGAGAAAATAGAAACAAAAAGGAAACATACTTAACATCAGCAAGAGACAGGGCACGTAATGAGGAATGAGGGCTTGGAAAATCTGATACTCAAAAGACAGATTGAAGGCAAGCAAAAAAAAACACGCATAACTTAGTGAACTTGACTAAATGGATGGCCGAACATGGTTTAGAAGAAATAACAAAATGACAAAATTTATTAAGAACTACAAAGGACAAGAAATTGTGGAGAGCCATGATCGCGTACGTACTGAGGTGACATGGTACATAAAAAGAAGGGGTGTTGAAAATAATTCATGGCACATGAGGCCGCGTAAACGCTTTTGAATTCTCTTAAGGCTGTAAAGTAAGGATTGGGCAGCTCCAATTCAGATATGATAGAAATATTTCATTTTTCGTCTGACTTTTGTGAAGATAATGCATAGCAGGGGTCAGGTATTTTGTCCAGTATCACAAGAAACGGGCCATTTTTCCCGTCGCTTTATCGGTAGATCATACGTATATATGAGTTCCAATACCTGGGAAGCGTTTTTTTCTGTATCTGCTTGATGTTTTTATCTCCAATTCGTAACTCACATATGGCGGCTTTATTTTTGCTGATGACCATGCTATCTTTACTGCATGTCAGTTTTTATACTGTATTCTTTGTTAAAGAAACTAAAATCTAAACACATCCCGCATTTTATTGTCCTGAAAGAGACTTTTAAACATTCTTCAGGTGCAGACAGTTAATATTTCAATCACAAATAGACATTTCTTTGACAAGGTGCGGCATAAAGGATTGCTGCACCATCTCTCCTGCTATGGAATCACTGGAAGTTTTTGCAATAATAAAATCCTTTCTAACGGATAAGTCTCTGAAGGTAGTTGTTAACGGCCAGTCCCCCGAGGTGCTAGCAATCAACGCAGGCATTCCCTAAGAGTCACTTTGCGGTCAACCCTCTTTATACTTAGCATAAATGATCTACCTAAGAGTATACTCCGATCATTTGTGAATATCTATTCTGATGATACAACGGTATATTGGGGCACTTCCAAAACTCTAGACGACCAGAGATTGGCAGCTGATCTCTTTTATGATCTAGGTCTAACATCTCAGTGCGAGAAAACAACACGATTACAGTCTGTGCCTCAAAAAAGAAACAAGTCGCATTCTATCAACGCCAATCGGACCCTGAACTATCACAAATCACGATGAATGTATGTATCCCCAGGGACCGTCCTATCCCTTGAGCAACTATTGGAACAAACAACCTAGACCTCAAGTGGAGTGCGTACATACTATCCATCACAAAAGATGCTGGGAAAATGGTCTGTTCTCTGTACCGCTCCAGTAAGTAACTGACTTATCATGGTATCGTCAACCTTTACAAGAGCCAAATCAGGCCTAAATTGGTTTACTGTTGTCATATATGGACAGGAGCTGCCAAGTCTTCACTTTCCAAGCTCGATTGAGTCCAAAAGTGTCTCCACGTCTTTGTTGATAACAAATTATTTTCCATTCTACAACCACTTTCTCACAGACGAAACTTCTCACTGCTCTATCACCTTCATCAAGGAACGTGTTCAGACAAACTACATTCCTTGGTTCCATCAGTTCTAACCTTCACGGCTATGACCCGCCATGCTCTGCATATTATAGCGAACCACCCTCATTCCCTTTTTCCATTGGTGTGAAGCAAGTTTTCCTCCAGCAACTTTTTCCCATGAACTGCTGCTTTGTGGAACCGACTCCCAAGCGGATACTTTCACGATCACTAAAATCGTAACCTGTTCAAATTTTGGATTAACCATAATCTTACCCTCATGTCCGCATAAACTGTCGTCTTAATCATTAACCATCTACATCGAGTGGCTCCGGGCCTTGTACATGCAAAAATCACTATAAAAAAGTCGTTCTTGTCGTTTGTCCATAAAGTTGTTTCTTGTCTTTTCTTTTTCTCTTCTGAGATATTTCCAAAATTCTTCTGCAGATATCTTATGTTGAGGGAAGTAGAGTAATATAAGTCTAGACTATCTTGCAGATGACCACACGGCCGCGTCTTGACATAGGTTTGAGAATTACCATGAGACGCCGAAGTGTATTTGATAGCAAACACATCGAATAGGATAATTTCCAAAAGAGATATTTACCTCCATTCTTACAACATATTTCAAATTATTTTCCAGTCTTTGATAGTTTTAAATTACAATTTACTGCCATTAGATTTAAAATATACCCACTCAAAATATTTCTATTATAAAATACAGCCCACACACGTCTAAAAAAATCTATCTATTCTCAAAGTCTATATGTATCAATCTCCTACATTTTATTATTATCTATCGATCTATCTCATTCTCTTCATATCTATCTACGAAAGTATAGAACAGAATTCGATTTGTCTCTCTTTCTCATAGTACTTTGCTTTATCTGAAAGAAAGCCAACAGTTTCGAACACTAAATGAAACTCGAACTCTGTAACGTCGTAATTGAATTTGAGATTTGTATTCATCATAGCATATTATTCTCCATGATCACTTTTCATTCTTATTTCTTGTTGCATTGATTTTACATTAAAACATTTAATTTTGATTATTATAAATATAGCGTAGTTCGGATGGATTTCTTCCAAGTGGTTTTTATTAGTCTTGAATTTATGCCAGAAGCTTTTTTAATAAATCAAGCATTTTTGCCAACAGAACCAGATCATTTAACTGCATTAGTAAACTCTCATCGTCCAAGATTACTCATTTATTTCGATATCGATTACAGTATTGCGATACTAATAATTAGTTCGGTTTGTTTATTGATGAAAACCTGGTTTGTTTTGTCCCAACTATCGATCGGGTTTTCTTGAATTCTTTCATTCTTTGGTTCTCGTTTTTTTTTTTTTTTTTTTTTTTTTTTTTTTTACATAGTTCCCGTAAACTGAGGTTTCTCTTATGCTCTCTTATTCACTTGCTATTCCTAGTGAAGGCAGTGTTGCTATAGTTCCGCTGTTTCACTCACTCACTCACTCACTCACTCACTCACTTGGGAACAATTTAGAGTACCCGTTTGCTATATGGTGTATTTTTATGCGTTGTTCGAAAAAAACAATCAATACGCAAAAGACTAAATATTCTAAGTATTTCCCGTCGTAGAAATCATGGTGCTTTCCCCCTCGTCCACATTGAAATTATTTCGATAGAATGGCGAGCGATACTTACATATCCCTATTCTCTTGAATCCTTTTTTTTATCTGCTGTGTCACCAAGCCATCGTATGTGTCCCAGGAATATCAGTTAGTTCTTTCTGATTGTTAGCTAGTATCGTTTCCTCATCACCAGAGCCGGATTCTCCATCAGGTTAATATAGGCTGCTGCCTTTAGTCTAGGAACATGTTATTCTTTAGGTTAGTATATGCTGCAGCCTAGGGCCCAGATCCCAGAGGCCATGGCCGGATTATCCTTCAAGCTAGTATTGGCTGATGCCTAGGGTCCAGTACCGGATTATCCTTGCGACTAGTATAGGCTGTAGCCTATGATCAAATTATCCTTTAGGCTAATATAGGCTGCAGCTTAGGACCGGATTATCCTTTAGGCTAGTATAGACTTCTGGCTAGGACCTAGAGCCGGTTTATCCTATAGGCAAGTATAAGCTGCTGCCTAGGTACCAGGAACGAGTTATTCTTTAGGCTAGTATCGACTGCTGCCTAAGGCCCAGGGCCGGATTATCTTTTAGGCTAGTATAGGCTGAAGCCTAAGGCACAGTGCCCAGGGTCGGATTATCTTTTTAGGCTAGTATACGCTGCAGCCTAGGGTCCCTCAATGTTTTATCAAGCAATGATTTTAATTTTCTAGATGTTATAACTTCTAAATAATTTCATAAACCGAAATGATATCAATATGACAAACTTACATTTATCTGACTTTGTACGAGTAAAAAATATTAAAAACTACTGCGGACGAGTTGGGGGTGGGGGGCTCCGTCTCAGGAAGAGTCCCACAATTTCATTAGCCTAGGGAACCCAAAAGGTTATAATCTGTCCCTGATCATCACTAATCATAACCTTTTTTTCTTGTAGTCTCCATTCTACTTGAAACTTCCGCTCTTGGAAACGCCATCCGACTATCCACCAAATCTACGGCAGTCTTTCCCGTGTTTTCTCTCTCATAGGAGCTCGTCGAGGACATTTTTCTGGCCACTGCCACTCTGCTTCCTCTCTCCTACTCAGGAAGCCTGCGTCAAACCTAACCAGATGCTGAAAACTATCATTCCCTAACGTCATCTCAAGGGATGCAAGTATTGGTAGGCAGGACTTGGGGACAGCAATGAAGGACCGGGAGGTCTGGCGTAGTGTTGTGCACTCCATGATCTCGACTGCGGTCGACACATCATCATGATGATGATGATGATCCTCGTTGCACACATGCTTCCTCCATATTATGATGATACGGTAACTATAACGATTGATATAATTCAATGATTTAGCTGGTGTGTGGCTAAATGGTATGTCTATGTATGCAGATGACACAGTGTTAATAGCAGACACAGAAAGAAAGCTACAAAACCTTTTACAGAAGGTAGCAAAGGAAAGCGAGAAGAAAGGATTAAACATTAACTGCAAGAAGACAGAATGAATGGTTGTTAGCTAAAGGATGAGGCCAAAATGCGAATTGCAATCGGGGGTAATAAAATCAAACAAGTGCAGAAATTTAAATATTTGGAAAGCATTTTAACAATGGACAGAAAGTTCGACACTGAAATCCGAAGGCATATTGAGATAGCCAAGGAAGCATTTCAAAAGATAAACAGAGTACTAAGAAATGAGAAAATTTCGCTAGAAACAAACAAAAGAGTTTTAAACTGCTATGTGCTATTTGTCTTCTAATATGACAGTAAGTGCTGGACAATCTCCTCAAAGATAAAGAGGAGATTTGAAGCAACAGAAATATGGTTCTACAGAAGGATGATGAGGATACCCTGGATCAAATATGTGATCAACGATGAAGTATGGTGGTATTTCTTTATTTAATAGCTAACATGATGATAAATAATTTTATTAATTATTAATATTACATTACCTTATTACATTTTTAATTTAATAGCTGAGATAATAACTAATAAAATTATTATTATATTAATAATTAAAATATCTCACTCAGTTATTAATTGTTTAAAGTGATAAATGAGATAATTTTATTACCTCAATTTAATTTTTAATTTAATAACTGAGAGTGACATATATTCCAAATGGCTTTCACTAAGGAGGAGACAAGCCGTGAAACACGTGACTTTTTAACCATAATGACACTTAAGAGAAATCATACTAAAAAAAAAATATAACATTTTGACGCACAAAAAATATCTTTAATTATGGTAAAAAATTTTGGTAGCATGATTTGTATTAAGCTTTTAATTTTCGATTAGTAAATATAGGCTTCACTTAAAAACTTAATAACCTACCTTGTATTCTGTTTAGAAGAATTTTAAAACATTTTTTAAAATTAAAGAAAAATGAAATAACTAAAAGAAAAATGCAAACAATTCTTGTAAAAATTCTTTATTCATCGAAAACTTTTTTCTTCAGATAATAATGTCCTTAATGTATATTATCTATAAAAGCAAATAAAAGCCTATGTAATTCAATAATTAGATAGTTTATTGCAGTTTTTATTTTACGATTTGGAGCAGATTTTTAAAAAGTTGGCAGTAGTTGTGAAAAAACAAACTGATGATTTCATTTCTCCAATGAGTCCTGCTTATATAAAATAATTTGAGAATTGTTTGAAATTCTAGAAAATTTTATAAAATTAATTTATGTTGAGGAGGGGTAACAGATGTAAAAACAATATTTTTACCTAGATTTTCTAAAAATAAACATTTCAAAAATAAATTAATTCATTTTTGAATAATAAGTCCTGAAAGTTTCTTTAAAATCAGAAAATGATTTGATTTTTGCAAGAATTTCCAAATTAATGGGTTTTCCCCCGGAAACTGCAACACTAAAATGGCCATTACCACAAGTAGTACAAAGTTGACAAAAAAAAACGAGATTTTTTACCCAAATTTAGAACGTGTTAAAAAGAAGGAAATTTTTTTTTAAATAATTAAAAAATACTTTGTTCTTTCCTCTTAATAATAACATAAACATGTTAACGATAAACCTTTGTTTTTTTTTTCAAATGCTATCGGATAATTAACCATTTTCAAGGAGTTGGTGGTTAGCATATTTTCCTGTGTTTATGTTCTATGTTATATTGTGTTAGGATAGCCTCGAGAAAATAAGGTTTTAGCTTTCTCTGATTGGTTAAATATTTTAAATGGTGATGTCAATTTCTAATCCTAACCCTGTAAGAAAAAATTCTTGTAAGAACATTTAATTTTAAAAGACGTCTTAAGATAATTGAAGCAAGTTATATAAAACGTTTTTACCAAGTCTCAGTGTTACCCTATTTAACAACTGAAATAATATTTTGGCGGTCTTAGACATCACAACAAAAAGGAACCACCTAATTAAAATCAATAACAATTAAATGGACGCAAACTTAGAACGGGAATTATGCACCTTATTTTGAGGGTGTAGTACGCAGTAATTATCAGATGTCTGCTCACTGGTCAAAATTAAGCCCCTAATATTAACATCGTACTGACCTATATAAGGCGCGAACCAACGAATGAATGGACATATTTGTTTTGCAGCATGGACAGAAAGACACACGCAAATTAAGCAAAATGGCTACTACATGCCGTTACTAGATACAAAGACTATTAAAGACTATACGTTGCCACCCACAGACTGTTAAAGGAACTCATATAATATATCAGCAGAGCACCAATGTCATCAAAATATTTCAATTACTTTTTATTCCCATTGTTTTATTAAATGTTTATCAAACTTATAAGACCGTAAAGATCTTTTCTCTTCCGCTAACACCCAGTTAAATTAGACTAATTTCGTTGTCTGAATTCTGTTGTATTAAATCCCTGTATTTGAAAGAATAGCTGGAAACATAGTAGAATTGATGTAATTAAGCTGGTATATGGTTACAAAGACATGATGATGACTGAAAAATATCAATAAATACGGTATCTATATGGAAATTGAATTATATAATGTAAATACCATATTAAAACCTATACGAATTATGTTCCAAAAGTAATAACTTGTATTTATTTCCTATAACCAAAACCAATAATGACATCACTGTTGGATAAGAACAAGTTTTTAGCTACAAAGCACTATTTTTCTACACAGCCATCATTATTGACTATGCTCCAAAAGCCATACCTTGTATTTATTTCCACGAAACTACAAACGATACAAAAGCATAATAATACCGTTGGATGAAGGCAAGATTTATCTACAAACCATCATTTTTGGCTATACTTTGAACGTACCGTATTTCACTGCTTATAAGATCCTCCGAGGGATTAGAAGCCCTCTTCAAATTTCAAAGGAAGAAATGAAAAAAAAAAGTGTTTACTTGTGTTGGGTTTGAATATGGTTTGGTTAAAACTTAAAACACTACCAGTACAACCACGGACACCACTCAACATATGATGAAAACATTGTTTTAGTTATGAGATGCGTGTTTCTGTATCACCGTTAGCGTAAACAGTATGCATAAATAGACAACATTTTATTACATGTTACCTTTAATATCTTAGCAAAATTAACAGAAGTGTCGAAATTTCAAAACTTTGTTGATTTAATTTTAAAACACAAGAGTTGATTCTAACGGGGAAATAAACGCTCACTCCAAACTTATATATCCCGTCAACGACCTTCGAATTATAATATGCAGAGTTGTTTTGGGGGGATATTTTATAGGAAAAATGTCTCTTAGATGCATCAAAATACGATAATTCTTCCTATTTATTTTCACGAAAATACAAAAGATACATGAACATAATAACACCGTTGAATGAAAGCAAGTTTTTAGCTACAAAACATTATTTTTCTACTCTGCTATCATTATTGATATGGAGCATATCAATAATGATGACTGTGTAGAAAAATAGATAAATAAGAAGAAATAAGAACCAGCATGCGGTGCTCGTAAAAAAGAAACTGTGACACTCTCTGCTGTCGAGTGGTTTAAAGCACGCTAGATCAAACAGTGATTCTCCTACAAGGGGGAATGCAGGTTAGGGCCTTGCGTGAAGGTACATATTCTTTATTAGGTTTTCTCAAATGTGCAAGATGGTAGAGGTAACACGCACTGCTTGAAAATAATAACTAAAAACGGGTGTCTATATTTCAAACATGTTTATCCACTACAAATACCGCTTGAAATAAAAATGTCGGATTAAAAATGAATCTATTAACTCATATATATATATATATATATATATATATATTAGGTTGGGGCAAAAATAATGACGTGATAATGTCGTTTTTTGACGTATTTTTTAACGTCAAAAACGACATTATTACGTCATTATTTTTGCACCAACCTAATATATATATATATATATATATATATATATATATAGCGATAGCAAAGACAATGCGAAACCAGAAATTCTGTCAGTGGAAGTTTGAAAGAGAAGATATTTAAGTTATGCAGTATATCGTATATATTGGGTTGGTGCAAAAATAATGTCGTTTTCTCACATAGTAACATATGTGAGAAAACGACATTATTTTTGCACCAACTTAATATATTCTATGTATCAGTTGAATTCAATTATTTTGAATTCGTTGAAATTTTCTATGGCATTTTTAGGGGACTTTCAGTTAATTTAAAGGGATCCCCACATAAATATCACCTCTGGGTTCTCTTGCATAACGATTAGAATCTTTCAGTGAATGACATATTCACTGAAAGATTCTAATCGTTATGCAATAAAATGAAATAAAATTGATGAATAAAATAATAATAATGAATAATAAAACAAAAAGAAAAACAAATACATTTCCCATGATGCTAAGTGTAAAAGAACCGGAAATATGGTTACCCCACTTAGCTTCACCAAAAGCCGTCAGATAGCGCCGTTGAAGTCTGTAAAAAAATAAACATTTCCTGTCTCTTTCTTTCATGCTCTTTCTCTTTTTTGCTCCAACATATACCACGTGGTAATTACTTTCCCGCTGGAGAATATTACTTTCCCGCTGGGGAATATTACTTTCCTTGGTTCTTTGACCACTGAACTCTCTTTTCAGTTTCCAACGCATGGCGTTTGTACGTGTCTTCGAAAACTTCCAAGGTTAAAATGAGTACAAACCTTTCTTTGGGTGTTCCAACTCTGCGCAAGGCTGACTTGAGCTCGACCATTGATACGGTGCTTATACTTACTTAACCTAATTAAGAACCTTTATTTCATTGAAGTCGTATTCAATGAATATATATATATATATATATATATATATATATATATATATATATATATATATATATATATATATATATATATATATATATATATATATATAAGAGAATAAACTGTCCGTGGGAGAAACGCGTGATTTTGTATGCTTCTTCTTTAATTGTTTATATGAGAACGCACACCCACCTAAATCTCACACAAACATGCAACCATTTAAATTGCATAGTTAGATCAAGAAGGCAACAATTAATGGAAAGTATCTGATACTCCAACCCCATTTTACATTGTCGAGTTTGTAAATACCTTTTTTACGGTTCATCATAAATTGTATAAAACTTTTAAAATGTCTATCTGTTTCTATAAAATGGCAGGTGGGTGAGCATCATCGAACACTTAACATTAACTAACAGGAACGAAAACTTTTCTATGATATTTTTATAATTCAAAAATCATTATAAAAATAACACGTGAAAGTTATTTTGCTTTTCTTTTTTTAAAAAATCATTTCATTTCTTTTTGGAAAGAAAAAAAATACACACAACAACGTAATTTTGCTTCTTGGGCTGACATTTCTGACGGGCTGACATTGATATGATTTTATCGAAATCCGTCATTTCTGTCAATCAGATTTTCCTTTGTGAGTTACCTTACTTCACTTTGCCAAACGCCTGTCAGGTGCTTCTGTTTAAATATATAAAAAACAAAATTTCCTTCCTCTTTCTCTTTCCTCTTGCCCCAAAATGTAGCAAACGTATGTGAGAACGGCCCAGCTAGGGCACGTTCGTTTCCACGGTCCACTGACAAATGAACTCTCACGCATACAAACACGTGGGTAACACACGCGCTTGTATAAAAACACAGAAACAAGTACATTCTTTAATATTAGGTTGTTGAAAAAATAATGACGTAATAATGTCGTTTTTTGACGTTAAAAATACGTCAAAAAACGACATTATTACGTCATTATTTTTGAACCAACCTAATATCTAAGTTTTAATGCTTAGTTCTTTTCCTTTTCAACTGTGTACATATTAATGTAAATTTCTTTTCTTTTATGCATTGCTTGTTTAAAAGCCATGTTTGTTTTTATTTTTACCAGGACTCATATGAGTCCGCCAAATATTGTTTGCGGGACAAATGTACCAGGAACCATAAAATTTTACTGAAAAATGTCCATGCCTCTCAACAAAAGAGGTGATTCCCCGCAAAACCTTCCATGGCATTCATTAAAACAGTTGCTGATAAAAAGCGCCCAGATAAAAATAAAAGACCTGTTTTCTTTTATTGCGCTTGTAAAAAATTGTTTTATTCATAATTATTTTTTCTTCGTTCTCATAAATTGCTTGACTGACATCTTTTTATTTCCCTATGTGAAATATCACTTATTCACTAACTTGAGAAGATATGTAAGAAATACAAGTCATTATAGTATTGTCGGTATTTGCCAGTGCGCCCACGTTGCTACCGGTTGTGACACAAGGTCGAGGTTTAAATTGGATTTAAATCGGCAATACCGTGAAAAGATTGCCTAAGTACTCCTCGGCATTTCCCCTTTTGGAGACATCTCAGGCACTGGGTAATCAGTAACGGATTTAGTGTTGCTGGCACTCTGAGCAACCTGGACTTCGGCGCTCTTACAAGCATATCTTTTTTAAATCTTCACAAGGAGAAAAACTGAAAATGATGAATAACGAGTTTATTACAATATACAACTTAATACAAGCTAAAGAAAACCTTCATTATCCTACCTAAAACATTTTGTCTAGTCTTTAAATCTGCTAATCTACTCATGTCAATTTCTACACCTATCTTCTTTACAAGATTATTGTCTAATGACAAAATAGCCAAAGAATTTAATCTTGAGTCATGGACGACCGCTAGTATGTTTTTATAAGTTTAAGTTTTGGAAGATCAAAACATGGCGGTATGATTTTTCTTTCGGTCTTGATGGCGCCCCAGGTAACTGCCCGAATTGCTAGTACCTTAAGCCGGCCCTACGGTCAATGAAGCTAATCCTTTCCAAAAGAGAGAAACTGACTGGGGTGAAAGACCCTTTGGGAAGTCTGCATAGTATTGTGTGATTCATAGATACGACCACTTTAATGAATGCTAATTTCTCGCACGACAACGACTGTTTATCTTTGTATTTTATTCAGTTTGTTGTCTTTTATTAACACGTTTCTGACATTGTATTTTGTGGGCTTTCCTTCGGAACCTGTTGCATTTTCTGGTATTCAACCATATTCTCTCTGTATTAAAAATAACAAAAATTAATGCAACCGATATTCGAAGATACAGCGACTAGGAAGCTGTGCTAAAAATAAAATGAAACAAAGACGAGAAAATTTATTTGACTTAACCAACGTATAAAAAGGTAGGGTAACCAGACAAGTACTGCTATTCATTATTTTGACACCAATGCAAGTATTTCTTTTTTTTTTTACTACTATTTCCTCATGTTCTATTCTTCTTTTTGAGTTTTTTCTACTACTCTTCCCACCCCACGACCGCCGTCTCTAATACTGCTACTACAGTGTAACCCGGATATAAGAGAGTTGTCGGGACCGGAGAAGAAGTCTCTTATATCCGGGTTTCTCTTATATACGGGTTTGGTCTATTATATATACATTAACACAGGCTCTAATTTGGGACCAGATAAAATCTCTCTTATATCCGGGTTGCTCTTATATCCGGGTCTCTTATATCCTGGTTACACTGTATATCGTTTACTACTATTACTACTATTTGCCTTTTTTCCGTCATATAAATTTCCTCATAATCAATTACTATATTTAATCCTCCTCCTCCTTCTGCTATTACTACTTACTTTACTACATACTACTAATAATAACTACTACTAATTCGTTTACTACTATTACTACTATTTGTCTTTTTACTACTAATAATAACTACTAGAACTAATAATAATTATTATTATTACTACTACTACTGCTAATAATAATAATAATAATAATAATAATAATAATAATAATAATGATAATGATAACAATAATAATAACTAGAAAAAGCGTGAAATTTTCACGGTTTTTCTATTCAAATTGTCTGATGAATCATAATTCTCAAGTTAATGTTTGAAAAAGCCACTTGCAAGATCCGTAACTACAAAATTATTACACGCGAAATTTCCCCCGTTGCATTGTTAAATATTTGAGCTTAACGACTTTAACAAAATATTACAATAACAAGCAAAATACGAATGCAGGTCATTATTTAAAGAAGTAAGAAGAATGTACAAACGAAGAGATTTAAAACTAGAGTCGAAATTTCCATTTGGTTGAAAAAGACGTTAAACACATGACACCGTTAAATTTCTTTCTATCCATCTTTCTTTCTTTTCCCTTTCTCTCTTAAAAACTAAACAGCCCGTTTGATTTATCTTTACATCCATTTATTCTCGCAACTAAACAGAAATGGCTCATTGTTTATCTTAGGTAATGGTGGGACTTAACGTACGCGCTAACTAAGGAACAAGCCGAATTATAATACGATAATAATAATAACTGTTTTTTTTTTGTTTTTTTTTGTTTTTTTTGCCTAATTTTATCTTCTTCTATTTCCTTCTTCTCTACTATTTCTTCTGTCTTCTTCTTCTTCTTCTTCTTCTTCTTCTTCTTCTGTTTTCTATATCCCTTCTCTTTTTGGCGTTTTTCTTGTTCTTCTTTCATCCTTTCTTTTTTCTCTCCTTTCTTTTTTCTTCTCCACCTTTTTTATACTTTCATTTCTCTGTTTTATTTTTGTTTAATTCTCCTATTCTTTTTTAATTTATTGCTTTTCTTTTCTTCCTATCTTCTTTTCTGTGTTTTCTTTGTCATTCTGTTCTCTCCCATTCTTCTTTTTCTTCTGCTTCTTTTATTGCTAATGCTACGACTACAGATACATACTAAGCTTTCTGAAATTCATACAATATCCAAGTGAAAAACATGACGCCCATAAAAAGTGTTAGTCTCTGGTAGTATTCAAATCTAAATGACGCACTGTCGACATGTTTAACTAAATCCAGTTCACGTTGGTTAGTAATTCACTTTAATTCCGCTGTTCTTATTTGGTTCTAAATTTGCATGTTTGAAATTCGATATACAGAGTGGAATGAATAAATTGTCACCAATTTATATTTTTAATTTCGCGCATGCGCGTTGTTTATTCTTTATTTTGTCGACTGTACAATAAAGTAGGATTAATTGGGCATCGTTTGTAAGAAAAAGAGAACCTTGAGGCAATTCACTCAGTCAGAAATTTGAAAGCGGCATACTGTACTGCTTGGCATTCGCGCCGGAAGCTCCAATATGAACATTTCAGAACTGGATTAGTATATGGTAATTACAAATGTGTTTGGAGTGATCACTAGTGGTGGCGACGTTATGTCACCATTCAACTTCGCACAGGGCATCAAACTGAACAGAGAGTCCTACATCAAGTGCCTTGAAGATGTCTACTGGAAGACCCTATGTCTGACAACTGCGTCATGCCACACAAGTAGGTGAACTCAGTCATGGCTGTCAAAAAATATCTGCGACTACATCACCCCTTACATCTGGCCACCTAACTCAACAGACTGCAATTCCCTTGATTATTATGTGTGGTGCGCAGTTGAGCGAGAGACCAAGAGAACTCCTTGTAACACCAGAAATGAATAGAAGGCAAGGATCACAACAGCATTCACCAACTTAAACAAAGAGACTATCTAGAAGAGTTGCAGGGGATTCCGAAGTCATCTGGAGGTCGTGGTTGAAGCCAATGGCGATTTTATTGAATAAATTTACTCTTTAGTATTTCAAGATATTTTTGTGTAATTTTGGTAAATATATCATGTCAGTGTTATTTTCATATTTGCGTCATTTAGACAATTTATCCAGCTCACCCTGTATTTCCTAATATCCTATGGAAATATTAACTATGATCAGTCTATTTACAATCGGACTATTGTCTTCATCATTGTTTTTATTATCACAACATTATGCTCCCCAGACTCGTTCAGGTGTCTCATGGGTCAACAGACTAGTGGATTAAAAGCATTGGTTCGTAAATTTGTTGGAAGAGAAATTGTGGGCTCAGTCAATGTAGTACAGACGCAGGTTTAGTGGAAACAGAGTGATCAATAACTGAGCAGTACTAAATAAGAACGAGACAAGATATCTCTAGCTATGAACTGCGGAACAAGAAAACCTTCACCGTGGATTCAATAAAGGGTTCAATTTGAAATTCTCTTAATATTAGCCGGATCAGCAGAAGAAGGCTGTGGGGCACAACAACAGAAACATTTTAATAAGATGAGGACATTAGTCCGCGTGTGTCTGTGTCGCGCCAGAAGAGTCCATCCTTCACGTATACAAATCTACCCTTCGTCCATGCATGTAATACTGTTGCCATATATGGTCTTGTTCCCCCGCTGTTCATCTCGACAAAATCCAAAGACGAATATGTAATGTGATCGGTCCTGACTTGGGATCTAGATTGCAATCACTTTCTCACCGACGTAATGTGGCTTCCCTCTGTCTTTTCTATAAATATTTTCACGGCATCTGCTCTGACGAGCTATTTTCACTGCTGCCCTGATTTCATGAATGTAAGCGTGCTACTAGGTTAGCATATCGATCCCACCACTTTACTGTCGAAACAGTTACATGTAACCGCCTCTTCTACTCCAACAGCTTCTTCTCTCGCATTTCCTGACAGTGGAGCCTCTCTTCCTCTTACTTGATTCACTGATAACTAAAATCTTCAAAAACTTTAATGTAATGTCAATCAGCATTTTCTGATGCCTTGATCCCCGTTCTTTTTTTATGCTCCTCCATTCTTCTTTTTATCCTTTCCTCACCCCTTATACCTAGTCGTTTCCCTTACACTCTCTGTAGCCCCTTTCGTACTAGTTGCCTTGGTTGGGGTGAATTGCTTAAAAAATAAAAAATAACGATAACTAATCGTTCCAGAAATTTAGACAGAAAAGAAACTTCTAGTCTGACACCAGTCAAAGCGACATATATTTTAAGGTTGATCTGACACAATGTTTTTGATTAATTTGTTTTTCTCCGATTTATCAACCATGGTTATTTAAACTTGAAACATATTTGGGGTTGTACGAATAATACATATTTTCGACTGAATATTGTATTATTTTTTTTAATTATTTTTTCATATAAAAGTCCTAATATTTAACCAGTAGCTAGGGGGAATATGACGCAAAGCCAAAATAAATTATCTCGTGCATTGCTCCAGGTCTGGTGTGTTTGTATACTCTAAAAATCAGTATTCAAAACTCTGGCATTTATCTGGGCTCGAACACAGAACACTAACATCAATGAGTCATATACAATTATCTCAGCACGGAAATCCGTTGCAATATTTTTTTTATCTATAATATACTTATATGTTCCTAGTACTGACCTACTGATATTTTACTTACCTGTAGTAGGCATAAAATCATTTTATTTTCCTCCACTCCTCTAAAATGTAAAGATTCGAATACATTCATTAGTCATTCTCTTGGGACAGGCAATTTATAGACGCCATTCAATGACATTAAATCCCAAGGTTAAACTTTCGACAGGGCAAGATAACATGACTCCAATTTAAGAATTGAATCATTCACTGTGCTATAAGTGAGTATAGGATTTCACCCCACCTCACACACATTTTTTCCTGAAACTGAGTCTAAAATTGTTATCTTGGCCTCAATTTATGACAATCTTTTCAGCTGAGGTGTATCATTTCTCAAAAATCTTTACTGATATTAAACTTCATTTTTTTTGTTTCTTTTTCCCCCCAGACACAGCTTTTTAACTTTTTAAATTCATACAAGGTGTATATAGGTTTGCTCATCGCCTGGTTCACGCTCCTCTCCGTTTTTTTTTTTTTGAGCTAGGGTAGATGTTTATCATTTGTTTCCTGTTTATGATTGGGTTTCCGGTCCCTTCTAAATTTTACTTCAACTCTATAATTCTAACGTCTCCGACTGAACTCCGAAATGTTATTCATTCACTAAATATTGACCTCTTCAAGTCTAGAATTAGCAGTTATCTTTCCTGCATAGGTCCCAAAACTTCACTTCTTGCCCTTTCTTATGCTCATACAACACCACACGGTAACCCTCTACCTTGATTGGCTCTTGGGAATTTTATTGGATGAACATTAGTAAAAAAAAAAAAAAAAAAAAAAAAAAAGGTTAAAGCAAAAAAAAAAAATGTGTATTTAACATCAAAATTGAAACAAACAAAAATATTGCGAGCTGTGGACATTTTCAGTAAATATTTAATGACTATTGGTACATTTGTCCCGCAAACAATATTGGGCGGACTCATGTGAGCAAAAGATGAATTTTAAACAAGCAATTTATGCATATACAGTATAACCCGGATATAAGAGAGATGTCGGGACCGGAGCAGAGGTCTCTTATATCCGGGTTTATCTTATGTCAGGGTCTCTTATATTCGGGTTACACTGTAGTAACAAAGGAAAATGACATTAATATGTACACAATTTAAACGGAAAAATGTACGTGTGTGTGTGTGTGCAAGAGTTCAGCCGTCACTTGACCGGAAAAAGGAGACATTTCCAGTGGGGGACGCCTTCAACTATGAACTGTTACATCTTAGGTCAAGAGGACGAAAGAGGAAACGAGAAAATTTTTTTTTCATAGAACTTAAACAGCGCCATCTAATGGACGTTTTGCCAAGACAAGTGGGATAATAGATCTAACAAATATTCTTTTTTTGAGAGAATCAGATAGAAAAAAAAAATAGATTATAGGAATCCTTAAAACTTAACATCTGATTTAGTCCTACTTTACCTTTAACATCTGGTTTACCCCCCCCCCACACACGCGCGCGCATGCTGGACAATCTTCTCCCAAATGAAATGTGGTTCTCCAGAAGGATACTGAGAATACCATGGACTGAATGCCATGTGAGCAACGACGAAGGACACTTTTACTTCAGAAAGAGGCAGTTGAAATTTCTACGGCAGATAATATTGAAAGAGGGATTGGAAAAATTGATACTTATAGGACAAATTGAAGGCAAGAGAGACAGAGGAAAACAACGCATAACCTACCTAGAGTGCTTGAGTGAATAGATAACGGAGTAAGGTTTAGGCGAGATAACAAAAGGACAAAATTTATTAAACACAAACATTTACTCCTGTCTCTATCGTAAGTCATATCAGTTTGATAAGGCCCAAATGGCAGCTGACATTCAAAACGGCCTTTAGTCTGTTGTTAACTAGGGCAAAGGATGACTTGTTAATTTTAACGCCTTAAAAACTAAACTACTCTCTATTAATCATCCAAGAGATCCTCTCTGGTCTTCCATTAACATGGTTGATGCTGACCCCCAGGAGAGTGACTTGTTGCGTCTTCTCGGGCTAACTTTTTCGGCTGACATGAATACTATATTGAATCCATTTCTAGGTCAGATACTAAGAAAGTTAGTTCACTGTGTCGTGCTAGATAATTTTTCTCTCCAGTATCTATCTTACATGTCTACACCTACCATTCGTCCAGGCTTAGAATGTTGCTGCTACATATGGTCCGGTGTTCCTGCTATTTATCTAGAGCCCCTTGATAAAATCCAACGAAGAATCAATATTATTGTCCC
This sequence comes from Acanthosepion lycidas, assembly GCA_963932145.1. NCBI lineage: Eukaryota > Metazoa > Mollusca > Cephalopoda > Sepiida > Sepiidae > Acanthosepion > Acanthosepion lycidas. The sequence continues at coordinate 806,798 of OZ010606.1, read as the reverse complement.
TGTCTCGGCTTCAGTCACTTTCCCACCGCTGTAAGGTTGCTTTCCTATGTCGTTTCTATAGATGCTTTCATGGTAATTGTACATATGAACTCTTCGCTAAGGTGCATAGTTTTTGTCAATTTAAGCGCAGTACTAGACTGGCGACGAGGTCTCGGCAATTTACAGTTGAGCTAGCTAAATATAGCCATAAATTTTATGCTAACAGTTTCTTTTCTCGCACTCCTCGCTTGTAGAACTCCCTTTCGGCTCCATGCCAACTTTAATCTTCAAAATTTAAATTCAATGTCAATCGCTATCTGTTTTCTTCCTGCTTACTCTTATTTTGTTCTCGCTCCTTAGCAATGTTTCTCTTTCTAACTCTTCCACACCGGTAACTTCTTGTGTTTTAATGGCTTTACTAGCTTGCTTAGAGTGAACTCGATTAAAAAATGCTACAAAGAACAGAAAATTGTGGAAATCTATGATCCCTGAACGTTCAGAACACAAAGAAAAAAAGAGAAGAAGTCGTACTAACAAACACCGGAAATGTGACGTAGAACCCGGAAGGCACACAGGAATAGTAAAATATGCCTTCCAGAAACTAAGCAGATTATTAAAAGGTAAAAACATTTCATTAGTAACAAAGAAATGTGTCCCGAACCAGTCGGAAATATCTAATCTGGTATATGGCAGTGAAGAGATTTTTTAAAGCGTTTCACCCCAAGCAAGGCGAGAAGCCACTAGAACGCAAGGGTTTACAGAAAATTTGGAGCAAGATCAGATAGGAGTGATAGAAGAAAGGATGAGGAGAAGGGTAGTGGATAGATCAAGGCAACTGGAGATGTCGATTGACATTACATTTGAATAGCTGGAGATTATATTAGTTTGGTGCAAAAATAATGACGTAATAATGTCGTTTTTTGACGTTAAAAATATGTCAAAAAACGACATTATTACGTCATTATTTTTGCACCAACCTAATAACTCTCAGGGAAACTGGAATAGGGAAGGGAGTTGCACAGGCGAGAGGTACGAGACATGAAGCTATTGGAGTAGAAGAGACGGCTACATTTAGGAGTTTCGACAGTGAAGGGGTGAAAGCAGGATGCCAGCCTCGTAGGGCGCTTGAACTCATGAAGTCTCGGAGCAATTGCTATGAAAGTATTTGTAAAACAGACAGAGAGGCGACGGCGCGTCTGTGAGAAAGTGACTGTAGACGAGATGCCAGAGCAGGGCCAATTATATTGCGTATCCGCCTCTGGAGCTATCAAGAACCACGAGGCAAACAGAAGGGGCTCCAGATGGGCGATGGCGGCTGAGCAAGTAGCGGAGAACCAGGGGGAGGAGCGTGACATGACCCTATATTTCACTGAGGGGATGAAAGCGTCGATTCCAGCTTTAACCCAGGATGAGACCTCAGAAGCACATTCTTGGACGGGGAGCGTAAAGACAACATCCCAGGGGACATCGCGGAGGAAATCATGGAACGCGTCCCAGTCAGCTCGTTGATAGTAGAACAAAGTTCTAGTGGTAGGAGGTTCTTTGCAGGGGGTGGAGGAAGGAGATGTTAATAGATACTACCGCATGATCAGAGTTACCAAGAGGGCAGAGTTGCGTGGCGCTACAGGACTCGGGGATAGAGGTAAAACACAGATCGAGAAGAGAGGCTTTACCTTACCGGTTGAAGGCAAAACGAGTGGGAAAGTTAACTATCTGCGTGAGGGATTGAGAGACTGAAAAATTGAGCGTTTGAATGCCTGCGTGGTCAGTAGTAGCATTCTTAAGCCACTTCTTATGATGGGCGTTAAAGTCGCCAAACACAAAAATGTGAGCAAACGGGTGGAGGGAGAGAGCCTTGTCTATGCTGTCAGAAATGCTATCAAGTATCCCACAGTCTTGAGAGGATGGAGAGCCGTAAAGGAAGAAGAGATAGCTTACCGCATTGAGAAGAGATAGTCGGAGACATGTGTATGACTGGTCTGGCGATTCGAGAGACAATTCTCTGGCCAGAGGGAGCTGGTCCTTGACGTAGACACCAAGGCCGTGCATGTGTGTTAGAGAGTCTTTTCTGAGGAGAGGAAATTAGCCTGGGATCGAGTGATCAGAGGAGGGGGATAGACGAGACAAGGTTGGTCTCACAGAGAGCCAGTATATCCGGGCAGTTTGCAGTGAGGAAAGATTCCATACTGCAGAAGTTTGTTCTAATGCCACGGATGTTGGAGAACGAAATGTTGAGGGGTTTAGGCGATTTGGGGGGTGGGGTAGGATCACTTTTTCGGTCTTTGTAAGTCATTATGTGGAATTATGGCTGGAAGATGAGAAGGCCCGAAGTAAAAGAAGCAGACAGATATCGACCGTGACGTGGGCAGAGAGGAGTTGGCACAGCCTGCATTATAATGTGGCCTCAGGGTTGCCCACCGGAGGTGACTGCAGGGACACCTTTCCATGCGCGACATGGCACTATAAACACCCCGGTATTATACAACTGTTGATCAGAGCGGCCGCTCAAGACGCTACGCAAGAGTTAGGGAAAGGAACGAAGATGTGGTCCTACCGAAGAATGTTGAGAATATTAGCGGAACATGTGGGAAACCAAGAATTTTTAAGGAGTATAGGAATAATAAAAAACTGCTGCTAAAGTAATAACCGAAATTTCTGGAAATAGAAATTTCTGGAATATAGAAAGATGGCGAAAGTCTTGAAAATTTAGCGCTTACAGAATATGAGAAACGGGGAAAACAGCGAATCACCCATTTAAAATCACTTACTTAACAAGACTAAATGGATGGCAAAACAAAGTTTACAGAGCTAAAGAGGGTGATAAAGAAGCAAGAGTTAAATTTAAATAGTGAGGAAGTTGTGGAGCATCATGATCGCACGTGTCTTGAAAGATGAAGAAAGATGTTGTTCATACGTAGGTAATATGAGACTTAAAATGTAATGTATTATTTCAAGATCTTACAACTTCGTATTCGTTTGCAGGGAGTGCTATGCTATTGATAAGTAAACTGTAACTATGAAAAATTTACCGAATATAATACTGTTTTTTTTTTGTTTGTTTGTTTTGTGAAAGAAAGAACAAACATGCTTAAACAAACAATTATTTGACTACTTCTGAAAGAAATCGTAGTTCTTGCAGTTTTCTTGTTAGATTTCCATAGTAAGATGCAAACATAGGAAAATGCATTTTCACGAAGACCAAAATGGTATTACGCATGTGTTTTGGGTAGTTGGTTCACAGAAAAAGCTGCAGATTTAGAAGAGATTTTGAATGTCAGCGAACATTCACTGAGCGGTTGTCATTGGAAATGGTTCGTTTAAAGTCGCTGACACGTTTCTATCAGCACGCGCTGCGGGGAAGAAAAAGCTACGTAGGAACATCTCTTTGTTTGAACGAATTGGAGAGAGTTGCATCTCTACTCCTGAAAGTCGAAATCTTGGTTTTTATAAGACTTTTTTCTCGAAAGAATAGAGTAGAGAAAAATAAGGTTTTATTTTTCTCTAATTGGTCAAATATTTCACTTGGTGATGTTCATTTCTAACCAATAGACACTTTTATTTAAACAGTGAGTGTTGCATTGTGGAATCTTTTTGGCATGTTTAGAAATATTGTCAGCTATTAGTAGAAAATAATGTTTGGACATGTTTTACTATGGTATGTATGTGGGTATTTAATTGTGTTGTAAATAGGGTTTAATTCTTATGTGTTAACGGGGATATATTTGGGCTCGTGTATATAGTGTAAGAGGAATAGTAGGTGTGTTGTGGGTGTTCTGGGGATGAGTTAGCTGTGTCTGAATATAATTTTTTTAATATATGTATTTTGGGGTTAAAACGGAATCATCAGGCCACAACGGGATTATAAAATTACACTCAAAATCATGTATGAGATACGAAATATGCATAGACGAAAATGATAAAACGCTTTGGTATACATTTCAGAGAACTGATTGTATATTTTAAAGAACATATATGTATACAGAAATAAAGAAGTTTTACTTATCTATTGGTGGCAATTTTTTTTATTGGAGATTTGGCCAGGACGTCTGATTGAAGAGAGGAAAAGTTTTGATTTTTGTTTCATTTTGTGGTAAAACGCTTATTCTAATACATCATGGGAGTACTCTATATTTATTTTAAAAAATTTTGAAATGTAACTTTTTCTGTTTTTATTGTTAGTTGCCATTCTTATCTGTATTTAAAAGTATTTTTATTGCTTAACATTTAATCTTTCTTTTATTATTAATTATCAATTATTTTGGTTCCTACTACGTGGTCTAGTAATAAGTGTCGTGGGTTATTTAGTAATTTACTTGCTATCACTACAGATGGTTCAAATTATTGAAACTTCTAAAACTAAGTTTTCGAAAGTTGTTTTTATTTTGTTTTTTGTTTTGTTTTTTGTCTTTTTTTGTTGTTGTTTTTTTGTAGAAGTCAAGATTCAATTCTTCTAGAACAGACACCGCCATCGCTTCCAAAAGCATGAGTGAAATATCAGGTGATAATGACGAAAACATTTTTAACTGGATGTGAAACTATTTAGCTATGGTAATTGACTAACTAATTAACCATAGAAATTAAAAACAGGAAAGACTTAAGGCGAGAAAGAGCTATATCGAAAGATAGACTGAGCGACGTTAAAAAGAAGAGTATTTTTATTTAAAAAAAAAGAGATACTTTTCGAACGAGACAGAAAATCCGTAAGAAAAAGCGAGATATGAGATTCTGTCAAAACTGATTAATGTCATGGTAAGGGAATGTCGCGCCAAGGGAAACAGAATTCAAAAAAAAAAATCAAAGCCGGCCGACACATGGCGATCATAAAAAATTTCGGGTTGAGACGACCGCGATACAGGCAGAGAGAATCAATATTAGTTATCTTTCAGAGATATCATTTAACTTTGATTCCTGGGTCCAACGAAGGGAAATCATCTGGTATGTGTTAGAATTTGGGCATGAGGAAGAAAATCGTGGGGAAAAATATTATTGTTGATTTTTTTCAAACTGTTGACGTCAGACACAGCGTCGTCAAAAATTGAGTTTTGTTTTATTGTTTCTTTTACTTACGCTTGTGCGATATCACCTTCACCCCGGATTCAGCTTGCACTACGGCCCGACGCCTGATTGATTTCGTCTACCTAAGATCAAAGTCACAACGTGGGTAGGTTAGACTTGAGATCAAAGTAGTTACCTCGGTAACCAGACGTTGAAAGTTTCATGTTTCTAGCTGTCTGTTAAGATGAAAAAATGTTAGTTCTTCGCGTGTATGTGTGAAAAAATTGGCATGGGAGAAAGTGAGGAGGAAAGTGTAAGTGTCACGTAGCTTGTTGAGGAAGAGTGTAAATATCACGAAGTTTGGTGTGAAAAAGTGTAAATGCCACGTAGCACGGTGAGTAAGCGTATAAATGTCACTCGTCTTAGTGAGTAAACGTGTAAATATCACGTAGTTTTGGGAGGAAAACGGATGAATGATTAAGGGAATCTCTTTGAAGCCGTGCGTCATGAACTGTTGCCGTTCCTTACTGTTTTTTTTCTTTTGTCTAGAGAATTTACTTAAATACTCTTCAAAAGGATCACGAAGTATATTTTTATTGTCGGCGAGAATGCGACCTATTAGTTGAAAAATGTTAAATATTATTTTTTAAAGGATTAATTTATTATCAGAAAAGATGCGCTAATCTTTTGACTCAGAAACCTTTTTTTTCTTTTTTTTCTTTTGTTATTTGTTGTTCGATTGTCTTGCTGTTTCATTCCGTCTTCTCTCCACAAAGTCATTGAAAATAAAATGTAATACCTTTCAATCTTTTCAGATGAGGTATTATTATATTATTATGAGGTATTATTATTATTTTCAGATGAGGTATTATTATTTTATTATGAGGTATTATTATTATTTTCAGATGAGGTATTATTGTTTTATTACCCTTTTCACCCAACTTATTATTGTCATTTAGATGAAACTTTTCACTCTTATTATTTTTAAGGGCCCCTTTTAAAGTATTACTACAAAAAGTATATTCGATTTAATTATTTTTTTCTTTTTTGTAAGTTTCAGTGAATTAAGGAATTAAAAAAAGGAAAACGAAAACTTCAGGTACATATTAAAGTAAAAAGAATATTTAACCGTCCGTCAGTACCGTGAGGTGGTTGAATACCCCAGAAAATGTTTTTCTTTTATATTTAGCAAGCATCAAGTCAAATTTTAAAGATTACTCAAGTAGCTTTCTGAATACCTATGCCATGCCATGTAACTAATTCTTTTGCAGGAATACCTATGCCATGTAACTATTAGGTTGGTCCAATAATGATGACGTAGTAATGTCGTTTTTTGACGTATTTTTTAAAGTAAAAAACGACATTATTACGTCATTATTTTTGCACCAACCTAATTGTTTTTTTGCTTGTGGGTTTAGGTAGAAAAACACGTGACATCTGGGGTTATTTTTCCCGTAACAATTATTGCGAACACTCATATGAGTCCAAGTAATAAAATGATATGAGTAACACAAAACTATATACAAACAAATGAAAATTTATGTATTAACGAAAGTATGCAACGACGATAAAAGAAAAAAAAAGATTTAGAGACTAATTACATAGAAAACATTTAGACTAGAAAATGTGTGTTTGTGGAATGTGTGTAGGAGAAGTCTGGGAGTAAAGTAATATATTGTGAAGTAAATGTGCCCCAATCGGACACACTTTATTTACGAAGTACGACTTCATCTCATAGCCAAAGTTTTAGGAGAGGAAAAATGGGTGAGTATATCATTGTCTATTTATAAATTTCTTTTAATGAGCGACGGTTTTTCAGTAAAGTGGGGTAAGCCATATGTTGTTCGGAAAATAATGTCCGATTTTAGAATAAATTTTGGGGTCTAATATATTATAATAAATGCACAAAAATATCTTACTCATTCTTAATAATTAAAGTATTCTGTTTGTTAATCTCATATTAATCTCTTTTAGAATGTAACTTAAATTATTATATACCTGAGGTCCTATGCTAGTCACGACACTATGGGCGGCCTTAGTTTCGTGACTTCTACATGCGTTTCTGTCTAGTTGTTCTGTCAACTCCTACGCCCACAATGTGTTTGAAAGATCCACAGAAGGACGATGACACAATTCAACCGAAACTTCTTATGATGGTCAGGGTAGTCTGTATATCGTCAGCAACTTAAAGAGTCAAGCAACTCTCCGTTAAATAACAAGAATATTTATTGTAACACGATTATGAAACAATACATAAAGAATGGAAAATTTTAATTTTTGTCAGTTGGCTATTGAAAGAAGACAGTTCTTTTCAATAGACATTAATGTTGCCAAGTGGGAAAAAAGACACTGTAGAGTAGTCGGAAGTGAACAACATCAAATCAAAGGAGCAAGTAACAAAATTAAAGGGTTCCGGGTTTCAAATATACTTCAAATTTTCAATTTAATAAAAATAAATAGCCAATAGCAAATCAGCTTCCGTCAGTAAATAAACACAGGCCTCCAGAGTCTACACAACATAAAAACCAAACATTCCATTAACTCGGCATAAGGACTGACAGCAGTAAAGAGACACAAGTCAACCTCGGCCTCTAGTCTTTCTCATCAAAGCAACTCCCTTTGATCTTGTCTCCCAACTTCACTTTCTCTATTTCTCGCTGAAAGATTATTCATGTTCATTTCCTTACAGTCAAAAAGAAGAACTTTCTTTCATTTCATGATAAGTAATTACAGTTAATATTTGTGTAACCTACGTTTAAATAAATATCATTTTATTTGAACACGCAACAATCTTTTCTCTCATTTTTTATTCAAACGATGACGCAAGAAATCTTTCGCCACATCACTACGGACTTATGCTAATCATCTGATTATAGTAAGTTAAGTCGTTGGTTCAGTGTCTGGGAGTTTCTTTAATGTTCCGGGTCTTTACAATGTCTTTTGAAAGGCTGGAGAGAATCCGGTGTCAAAGAGGAAGATATGATTCTTGACTTTTCGTCTCCGGTCTGCTTGTTGTAGAACTCAATCCTTCATCTTTTATGTACACAATTCTCAGACCAAAAAGACTTTTGATTGATTATCCAATTACCGACTATTTCGTGTCATATTCTCATTGGTCAAACAAACATAGTTCGGGTTATAATTTACAGAAATAAGAGAAAGCTCTTCTAAATCCCTGATTCGGCAATGCTTTTATTGTTACATTCTTATTGACCCTTAACATGAAAGAGAAGAGATGCGTTTACTTTTATGCACCAGTTCAAGTTTAGTCATAATGCTTTTCAAACTGCTGCCAACATTAACAGAGAATGCGGTGAAGGGTCCATTTGTGAGCGGACAGTACAGTACTGGTTACTGAACTTCTGCAGTGGGGATATGAGTCTTGAAGAAGATTAAAGTGGTAGAAGACATTCATCTGCAATTGACAGTCAACATTTGAAAACACTAGTCGAACCAAAACCCAGGATAAAGTGTCTGAGAAATGTTTCAGATAATGAGTGTCAGCATTTCAACAATATCGGACCATCTCAAGAAAATTGGAAAGGTGAAGAAATTTGATAAATAGGTTTCACATGAAAGTCAAAGAGTTCGACGTTTTGAAGTGTGTTCGATGCTGCATCTGCGAAATTCGAATGATCCATATCTTGATCGAACAGTGACTTGTGACGAGAAATGGATTCTTTATGACAATCGTAAACAATCGGCTCAATAGCTTGTATCATGATGAACGACCCAAACACATACGAAAATTGGAATTTCACCAACAGAAAATTATAGTGACAGTCTGGTGGTTCGCCATTGGCGTCATCCATTACAGTTTTCTAGAATCTAACCAGAACATCAATGGCGAAGTTTAGTGTCAGCAACTGGCTGAACTACACATGCATTTAAGAAAAATGTAATCTTCAAAGATTTCTTGGCGTCCCAACCTTTACATTTTTATCGTGTGTGTGGCATCCGTCGGTCTCGAGAAAACTTGCGACCAAAGAGTCATGTGGTGCAGCATCTTTTATGGCTATACAGACTCATACGGGAGTGACAATTTCGATTTCAACGAATGTATGAGACGATGATCCCTCTGGATGTCGCCTTGATATTTTCTTTCCGTCGAGCATGCTTCTCCCCGGCGGCAAGCATTCACTTCTCCTCTCCTCGTTCCAGCCCTCGGCGTAAATCGCGCCTCCAGCGTGAGCGAACGTTAGCAACGTCTTCACACCTCTCGATGTCCATATCCCTCGCCCTCATCTTCCTTTTGCAGACACTCTTGAAGCGAAGATGAGATCGCCCTCATACCCTCTTGCCGGTGGCCAGTTCCTCGTACTGAAAGACTTTCGGAATCCTCCTATCCGGCATACTGTTTACATGTCCAAGCCAGCGGAGCCAGCGCTGTTGGAGAAGGACATATAGGCTGAGTAACAGGACACGGGGGAGACATACGACATCAGTGACCCAATCGGACCAATTGATATCCAGAATGAGTCTCAGACAGCGAAGATGACAGGCGCTGAGACAACTCTCCTATCTGGAGAGTTGGGTCTCGCTACCGCAGATCAGCACGCTGACAACGCATGCCCTATAGGCTGCAATTTTGGTGTTCATAGTAAGCTTTCTGTTCTCTCAGACTCTCGAGGTCAGCCTGGAAAACGTGGTGGAAGCTTGTCCGATCCATCTGTTGACATCAGTGTCTAGGGAGAAGGTGTCTGTAAGTTTTATCGTAAAGGCATAAATAACTTTATAAACCGATGACAGAAATTCATAAACGTTCATGGTTACTATTTTTCCTGATTTAACTGATTAAATATATTAATTCAGGCATAAAAGTAGATTCTAAAATCGGACATTATTTTGTGAACAGAATATTTCTAGTTTTAATCATAATATTTGGGTGAATTAAAAGCAATTTTATTTGTTTTCTGAAAATAAAATGTAATATATTTGAATTTTTTGAAACTTATGTTCACATTTCAATCCTGTCCTTCCTGATTTGTTTCATAATAAAACATTTTTTATTTGTTTTTCCATTTTTCATCCTACTCAAACAAGAGAGAAAACTCAAGACAATATAGAATAAGAAAAGTAAAACTAAATAATACATCTACAATATTTTAAATGATGTTTTAAAAACACCACGGTATTAATGTTGTAACAATTACCCACAGTACTAACAGGGGATTAATAACAGAAGCAGTCGGAGTCGACAGGAATTAATTCAAATGCAGAGAAATACAACTGTGACATTTTTCGCCGTCAGTATGACAAAACATCCAGCACAATTCCCATATGAAAGCAAGCCCACAATGGAAATACAAAATCAATGTTATAATATTTACCAACGACATAATTGGTAAGGGAGACAGCTGCCTCAACATTTCACAGCAAAATACAGATATTTCTTTATCTGCCAACTGACAAGTTGGCATTAAGAAATTGCATATACAAGCAGATGCAATATATGAGAGACACTTCAAGAAAAATATAAACATCTCGCAATAAAGCATTTTATATTTAGCACAAAAGTTTGCTATGCAAACAATTAAAAATAATTACGAAAACATTTTGCGTTTTTATGGCTCATTTCTATTAAAAGGCATGAAAAGAAATAAATTATGTACTCTATTGGAACTCCAATTTTTTAAAACTTAAATGGAAGTGCTCACTTCGACGTTCCCAAATCAGATGACGAAAACAGATCTTAATTTCGTGCGAACTCACTTTCGGAATACCACCCAAAAATACCAGAGTTATAAACGATCTTTTCTGACCAATCAGAAAACGCCTACGCTGTTTTTCGTATCAGCCATTTCTGATCCACTGACTCACGACATTGGCAGCGCTGATTTCACCCATGAAGACAGATCCTACTCGGGTGGCATTAGCGAAGGACCCTAAGACAGGCGAAATTAACAAGACCATCTACAGCGACACCAAGGCTTTTCCATCAACAGGGCCATAACCAGCGGCAGCAGCAGAGACTAACTCTCAACTACTTTTTCTTTCTTTTTATGTGCCATGTCTTTTCAGGACGTAGGCGATCAAGGCTCTCCACCTCCTCCTATCCCTTGCAGCCCTCAACAAGTTCCTTCCCTCTGCTATCTCCTCCAGACCACGTTCTGCCATCCACCTACTCAAGCCCGACAGGAATGTCACGCGCTTCTTTCCATTGTCTCTCTTTCCCTCTATTCGATCCGTGAGTATCAGATTCTCAAGGATCTCCTTCCTCGTTATGTGTCCCAGAAACTTCAGCTGCCTCTTCCTGATGTTAAGCACGATCCTCCTCCTTGTCTGCATCCTCTCTAAGATCTCATCGTTCCTCACACGCTCGGTCCACGAAATCCTCAGCATCCTTCTGCAGAACCACATCTCCGCGCCTCGAATCTCTTCTTCATCCTTGAGGAAATCGTCCAGCAGTCGCTGCCGTAAAGAAGGGCAGATGTCACGTAACAGTTCAGTATCCTTTTTTTTATTGCCTCTCTCGCAATACTCTGCCCAGCTTTTGGAATGCGTCCTTGGCCATCGCAATACGTCTACGGATTTCAGTGTCGCACTTACCGTCCTCTGCCAAAACGCTTCCCAGATATTGAAACTTGCCCGTCTGCTTGATTCTAGTGTTCCTGACCTGCATTCCGTCTTCTTGTAGTTTATTCTTAGTCCTTTCTTCACACTCTCCGTCGCTATCTTCCGTAGGAGATTTTGTAGTTTCTTTTCCGTGTCTGCTATCAGGTCTTGTGTCTTCTGTGTGTCACATGTTGTTGAAATTGTGGCCATCAAGTTTCCAACTCTCTCAGAATTGCCTCGCTGTACAGGTTGAACAGGTCAGGTGAGAAGACGCATCCTTGCTTTACGCTCCTTTCTATTTTTGTGCATTCACTGAACTCGTTTCCTATGCGCATGCATGCTGTTTGCTGCCAGTATAGGTGTTTAATTATTCTGATATCTTTCCCGAATATTTCAAGGTTGCTGAGCAGTTCCAGAAGATCCTTGAGGCGTACTTTGTCGAAAGCCTTTGCGTAATCTATGAAACATAGGCACACGTCCTTCTGCATTTGTATCGCTCTTTAATTCGTGAAATATATTTTTTACAGTAAGGTTCGCCCTGTACAAAGCTTAGGGGCCACTCGAGGTAAGGGTTAAGTTCAGGGGTAGTTTCTACAGATAGGAAGGGAACATAACGGTTGACTCTAGGCTTGAACAGATTACGATTGTTGTGATCGGGGAAACATCTTGGGAGTCTGTTCCACAATGCAGCAGTTCGCGGGAAAAAGCTGTTCGAGTCGAACTTACTTCTCACCAATGGAATACGAAGGGAATTTCTCACACGAGTCTGTCTCATTGGACTAGATATACGTGTTGATTTTCTCCACGTGTCTATCTCGACTATTATCTTGTGTTATACCCTGAACGAACTTTCAGTCTCTCAAGACTGATATACGATACCCAGAGCAAACGATCGAACGGGAAATAAACAAACTTGTTCTTATCTCAAGCACGTTGATTTCCATTTGTTGTTTTGTCATTTCCACTTCTATTTGTTAAAAGTAAGGCTGCTGTTACAATGTCAAATCATTTTAAGATCAGGAAAAACATGCAAAGTCACCGAAACATAATTTAACCACTGTTGTGTTTTCACTCAACTATTAGTAATATGTGGTTACATGTGGTAGTTTAGATTTACAACAAAGTCCATTGTTGCGGCTTATCGCCGAGTAGACACAGTCAACCTTAAATTACTCCTCCTCTACTAAATACAACATTGTCAACAGGTGGCGCCATTGTCAACAGGTGGCGTCTATTATAGCTAACGATGAGACGGGTTCTAGAATCCCCGTGTCTATAAAAGACACATGGTAATTTCTCTTCTTTGTCCTTCTGGATTTTTACAATGTCGGCGTAGGTTGACCGCCAGGTAAACGAACACATTAATTTTAACACCATCCGGACAGGGAAGAAAATAATTCATTTTTTTAAATCAAATCAAACCTTTTGATCCGACACAGGACCACTTACACAAAAGTAGGGTTGTTTTTGGTTCTTTTTTTTTTAAATAATAATTTTTTAATAATTTATAGCTCTAGATTAATGCAGAGACAACAACAGAATTTTTCTTTCTATAAATAAACAATTAAACATTAGTTTGCAGTAATACGATGACCAAAAGGCACAAGATTTCTTAATTAAAGTAATCACAAAAACAGAATAAGGTAACATTAAAAAAAAGGTGCAAGTGAATTTTAGAAATTCTAGTAACGGGCAAGTAAACAAGTTTTAAACAGCAGCTTAGGTGAGAAATCAGATCGAACACCTTTTAAATAATTTCCCAATTAATTTCGGAGGGAATTATACGGGAGCTACACAGGTGACCTGGAGGTAACAGAGGTTAGGGGTACCCTCATTCAGTCTCCACTGTCGGTTGTAGTTTAAATTCATACTCAGAACTGATGATAGGGAGCTCTCAACAGGGTGCTACTTGTTCAGGGTTCACACGGGTTGAACAAAACCATTGATCCTCATCAGGAGCTATGGAAATATTAACACAGCCTCAATGTTACCACTCATCGCAGCCATCAGTCTAGGGGAGTTAGGTGGCCAGACGTAAGGGTTGATGCGGTTGCAGAAATTGTCTGAAAGCCATGACTGGGTACTCCTGCTTGAATGGCATAGTACAGAGTCCTGTTGCCAGACATAGGGTTTTCCAGCAATCACCCTCTTGATCCAAGGCAGCACTACTTCCTCAATGCACTTGATGTAGGTCTCCATGTTGAATCTAATGCCCTCACCAATAAATTCGGGAGTTCTTTTCTTATCAGAACGATCAGAATGAGTTTTCCAAGCTGCTGTACCATTCTAATCACAGTTGGCAGATAAAGAAATATCTGTATTTTGCTGTGAAATGTTGAGGCAGCTGTCTCCCTTACCAATTATGTCGTTGGTAAATATTATAACATTGATTTTGTATTTCCATTGTGGGCTTGCTTTCATATGGGAATTGTGCTGGATGTTTTGTCATACTGACGGCGAAAAATGTCACAGTTGTATTTCTCTGCATTTGAATTAATTCCTGTCGACTCCGACTGCTTCTGTTATTAATCCCCTGTTAGTACTGTGGGTAATTGTTACAACATTAATACCGTGGTGTTTTTAAAACATCATTTAAAATATTGTAGATGTATTATTTAGTTTTACTTTTCTTATTCTATATTGTCTTGAGTTTTCTCTCTTGTTTGAGTAGGATGAAAAATGGAAAAACAAATAAAAAATGTTTTATTATGAAACAAATCAGGAAGGACAGGATTGAAATGTGAACATAAGTTTCAAAAAATTCAAATATATTACATTTTATTTTCAGAAAACAAATAAAATTGCTTTTAATTCACCCAAATATTATGATTAAAACTAGAAATATTCTGTTCACAAAATAATGTCCGATTTTAGAATCTACTTTTATGCCTGAATTAATATATTTAATCAGTTAAATCAGGAAAAATAGTAACCATGAACGTTTATGAATTTCTGTCATCGGTTTATAAAGTTATTTATGCCTTTACGATAAAACTTACAGACACCTTCTCCCTAGACACTGATGTCAACAGATGGATCGGACAAGCTTCCACCACGTTTTCCAGGCTGACCTCGAGAGTCTGAGAGAACAGAAAGCTTACTATGAACACCAAAATTGCAGCCTATAGGGCATGCGTTGTCAGCGTGCTGATCTGCGGTAGCGAGACCCAACTCTCCAGATAGGAGAGTTGTCTCAGCGCCTGTCATCTTCGCTGTCTGAGACTCATTCTGGATATCAATTGGTCCGATTGGGTCACTGATGTCGTATGTCTCCCCCGTGTCCTGTTACTCAGCCTATATGTCCTTCTCCAACAGCGCTGGCTCCGCTGGCTTGGACATGTAAACAGTATGCCGGATGGGAGGATTCCGAAAGTCTTTCAGTACGAGGAACTGGCCACCGGCAAGAGGGTATGAGGGCGATCTCATCTTCGCTTCAAGAGTGTCTGCAAAAGGAAGATGAGGGCGAGGGATATGGACATCGAGAGGTGTGAAGACGTTGCTAACGTTCGCTCACGCTGGAGGCGCGATTTACACCGAGGGCTGGAACGAGGAGAGGAGAAGTGAATGCTTGCCGTCGGGGAGAAGCATGCTCGACGGAAAGAAAATATCAAGGCGACATCCAGAGGGATCATCGTCTCATACATTCGTTGAAATCGAAATTGTCACTCCCGTATGAGTCTGTATAGCCATAAAAGATGCTGCACCACATGACTCTTTGGTCGCAAGTTTTCTCGAGACCGACGGATGCCACACACACGATAAAAATGTAAAGGTTGGGACGCCAAGAAATCTTTGAAGATTACATTTTTCTTAAATGCATGTGTAGTTCAGCCAGTTGCTGACACTAAACTTCGCTATTAATGTTCTGGTTAGATTCTAGAAAACTGTAATGGATGACGCCAATGGCGAACCACCAGACTGTCCTTATAATTTTCTGTTGGTGAAATTCCAATTTTCGTATGTGTTTGGGTCGTTCATCATGATACAAGCTATTGAGCCGATTGTTTACGATTGTCATAAAGAATCCATTTCTCGTCACAAGTCACTGTTCGATCAAGATATGGATCATTCGAATTTCGCAGATGCAGCATCGAACACACTTCAAAACGTCGAACTCTTTGACTTTCATGTGAAACCTATTTATCAAATTTCTTCACCTTTCCAATTTTCTTGAGATGGTCCGATATTGTTGAAATGCTGACACTCATTATCTGAAACATTTCTCAGACACTTTATCCTGGGTTTTGGTTCGACTAGTGTTTTCAAATGTTGACTGTCAATTGCAGATGAATGTCTTCTACCACTTTAATCTTCTTCAAGACTCATATCCCCACTGCAGAAGTTCAGTAACCAGTACTGTACTGTCCGCTCACAAATGGACCCTTCACCGCATTCTCTGTTAATGTTGGCAGCAGTTTGAAAAGCATTATGACTAAACTTGAACTGGTGCATAAAAGTAAACGCATCTCTTCTCTTTCATGTTAAGGGTCAATAAGAATGTAACAATAAAAGCATTGCCGAATCAGGGATTTAGAAGAGCTTTCTCTTATTTCTGTAAATTATAACCCGAACTATGTTTGTTTGACCAATGAGAATATGACACGAAATAGTCGGTAATTGGATAATCAATCAAAAGTCTTTTTGGTCTGAGAATTGTGTACATAAAAGATGAAGGATTGAGTTCTACAACAAGCAGACCGGAGACGAAAAGTCAAGAATCATATCTTCCTCTTTGACACCGGATTCTCTCCAGCCTTTCAAAAGACATTGTAAAGACCCGGAACATTAAAGAAACTCCCAGACACTGAACCAACGACTTAAATTACTATAATCAGATGATTAGCATAAGTCCGTAGTGCTGTGGCGAAAGATTTCTTGCGTCATCGTTTGAATAAAAAATGAGAGAAAAGATTGTTGCGTGTTCAAATAAAATGATATTTATTTAAACGTAGGTTACACAAATATTAACTGTAATTACTTATCATGAAATGAAAGAAAGTTCTTCTTTTTGACTGTAAGGAAATGAACATGAATAATCTTTCAGCGAGAAATAGAGAAAGTGAAGTTGGGAGACAAGATCAAAGGGAGTTGCTTTGATGAGAAAGACTAGAGGCCGAGGTTGACTTGTGTCTCTTTACTGCTGTCAGTCCTTATGCCGAGTTAATGGAATGTTTGGTTTTTATGTTGTGTAGACTCTGGAGGCCTGTGTTTATTTACTGACGGAAGCTGATTTGCTATTGGCTATTTATTTTTATTAAATTGAAAATTTGAAGTATATTTGAAACCCGGAACCCTTTAATTTTGTTACTTGCTCCTTTGATTTGATGTTGTTCACTTCCGCCTACACTACAGTGTCTTTTTTCCCACTTGGCAACATTAATGTCTATTGAAAAGAACTGTCTTCTTTCAATAGCCAACTGACAAAAATTAAAATTTTCCATTCTTTATGTATTGTTTCATAATCGTGTTACAATAAATATTCTTGTTATTTAACGGAGAGTTGCTTGACTCTTTAAGTTGCTGACGATATACAGACTACCCTGAGCATCATAAGAAGTTTCGGTTGAATTGTGTCATCTTCCTTCTGTGGATCTTTCAAACACATTGTGGGCGTAGGAGTTGACAGAACAACTAGACAGAAACGCATGTAGAAGTCACGAAACTAAGGCCGCCCATAGTGTCGTGACTAGCATAGGACCTCAGGTATATAATAATTTAAGTTACATTCTAAAAGAGATTAATATGAGATTAACAAACAGAATACTTTAATTATTAAGAACGAGTAAGATATTTTTGTGCATTTATTATAATATATTAGACCCCAAAATTTATTCTAAAATCGGACATTATTTTCCGAACAACATATGGCTTACCCCACTTTACTGAAAAACCGTCGCTCATTAAAAGAAATTTATAAATAGACAATGATATACTCACCCATTTTTCCTCTCCTAAAACTTTGGCTATGAGATGAAGTCGTACTTCGTAAATAAAGTGTGTCCGATTGGGGCACATTTACTTCACAATATATTACTTTTCTCCCAGACTTCTCCTACACACATTCCACAAACACACATTTTCTAGTCTAAATGTTTTCTATGTAATTAGTCTCTAAATCTTTTTTTTTCTTTTATCGTCGTTGCATACTTTCGTTAATACATAAATTTTCATTTGTTTGTATATAGTTTTGTGTTACTCATATCATTTTATTACTTGGACTCACATGAGAGTTCGCAATAATTGTTACGGGAAAAATAACCCCAGATGTCACGTGTTTTTCTACCTAAACCCACAAGCAAAAAAACTATTAGGTTGGTGCAAAAATAATGACGTAATAATGTCGTTTTTTACTTTTAAAAATACGTCAAAAAACGACATTACTACGTCATTATTATTGGACCAACCTAATAGTTACATGGCATAGGTATTCCTGCAAAAAAATTAGTTACATGGCATAGGTATTCAGAAAGCTACTTGAGTAATCTTGAAAATTTGACTTGATGCTTGCTAAATATAAAAGAAAAACATTTTCTGGGGTGTTCAACCACCTCACGGTACTGACGGACGGTTAAATATTCTTTTTACTTTAATATGTACCTGAAGTTTTCGTTTACCTTTTTTTAATTCCTTAATTCACTGAAACTTACAAAAAAGAAAAAAATAATTAAATCGAATATACTTTTTGTAGTAATACTTTAAAAGGGGCCCTTAAAAATAATAAGAGTGAAAAGTTTCATCTAAATGACAATAATAAGTAGGGTGAAAAGGGTAATAAAACAATAATACCTCATCTGAAAATAATAATAATACCTCATAATAAAATAATAATACCTCATCTGAAAATAATAATAATACCTCATAATAAAATAATAATACCTCATCTGAAAAGATTGAAAGGTATTACATTTTATTTTCAATGACTTTGTGGAGAGAAGACGGAATGAAACAGCAAGACAATCGAACAACAAATAACAAAAGAAAAAAAAGAAAAAAAAGGTTTCTGAGTCAAAAGATTAGCGCATCTTTTCTGATAATAAATTAACCCTTTAAAAAATAATATTTAACATTTTTCAACTAATAGGTCGCATTCTCGCCGACAATAAAAATATACTTCGTGATCCTTTTGAAGAGTATTTAAGTAAATTCTCTAGACAAAAGAAAAAAAAACAGTAAGGAACGGCAACAGTTCATGACGCACGGCTTCAAAGAGATTCCCTTAATCATTCATCCGTTTTCCTCCCAAAACTACGTGATATTTACACGTTTACTCACTAAGACGAGTGACATTTATACGCTTACTCACCGTGCTACGTGGCATTTACACTTTTTCACACCAAACTTCGTGATATTTACACTCTTCCTCAACAAGCTACGTGACACTTACACTTTCCTCCTCACTTTCTCCCTTGCCAATTTTTTCACACATACACGCGAAGAACTAACATTTTTTCATCTTAACAGACAGCTAGAAACATGAAACTTTCAACGTCTGGTTACCGAGGTAACTACTTTGATCTCAAGTCTAACCTACCCACGTTGTGACTTTGATCTTAGGTAGACGAAATCAATCAGGCGTCGGGCCGTAGTGCAAGCTGAATCCGGGGTGAAGGTGATATCGCACAAGCGTAAGTAAAAGAAACAATAAAACAAAACTCAATTTTTGACGACGCTGTGTCTGACGTCAACAGTTTGAAAAAAATCAACAATAATATTTTTCCCCACGATTTTCTTCCTCATGCCAAAATTCTAACACATACCAGATGATTTCCCTTCGTTGGACCCAGGAATCAAAGTTAAATGATATCTCTGAAAGATAACTAATATTGATTCTCTCTGCATGTATCGCGGTCGTCTCAACCCGAATTTTTTTATGATCGCCATGTGTCGGCCGGCTTTGATTTTTTTTTTTTTTGAATTCTGTTTCCCTTGGCGCGACATACCCTTACCATGACATTAATCAGTTTTGACAGAATCTCATATCTCGCTTTTTCTTACGGATTTTCTGTCTCGTTCGAAAAGTATCTCTTTTTTTGTAAATAAAAATACTCTTCTTTTTAACGTCGCTCAGTCTATCTTTCGATATAGCTCTTTCTCGCCTTAAGTCTTTCCTGTTTTTAATTTCTATGGTTAATTAGTTAGTCAATTACCATAGCTAAATAGTTTCACATCCAGTTAAAAATGTTTTCGTCATTATCACCTGATATTTCACTCATGCTTTTGGAAGCGATGGCGGTGTCTGTTCTAGAAGAATTGAATCTTGACTTCTACAAAAAAAAAAAAACAACAAAAAAAGACAAAAAACAAAACAAAAAACAAAATAAAAACAACTTTCGAAAACTTAGTTTTAGAAGTTTCAATAATTTGAACCATCTGTAGTGATAGCAAGTAAATTACTAAATAACCCACGACGCTTATTACTAGACCACGTAGTAGGAACCAAAATAATTGATAATTAATAATAAAAGAAAGATTAAATGTTAAGCAATAAAAATACTTTTAAATACAGATAAGAATGGCAACTAACAATAAAAACAGAAAAAGTTACATTTGAAAATTTTTTTAAATAAATATAGAGTACTCCCATGATGTATTAGAATAAGCGTTTTACCACAAAATGAAACAAAAATCAAAACTTTTCCTCTCTTCAATCAGACGTCCTGGCCAAATCTCCAATAAAAAAAATTGCCACCAATAGATAAGTAAAACTTCTTTATTTCTGTATACATATATGTTCTTTAAAATATACAATCATTTCTCTGAAATGTATACCAAAGCGTTTTATCATTTTCGTCTATGCATATTTCGTATCTCATACATGATTTTGAGTGTAATTTTATAATCCCGTTGTGGCCTGATGATTCCGTTTTAACCCCAAAATACATATATTAAAAAAATTATATTCAGACACAGCTAACTCATCCCCAGAACACCCACAACACACCTACTATTCCTCTTACACTATATACACGAGCCCAAATATATCCCCGTTAGCACATAAGAATTAAACCCTATTTACAACACAATTAAATACCCACACACATACCATAGTAAAACATGTCCAAACATTATTTTCTACTAATAGCTGACAATATTTCTAAACATGCCAAAAAGATTCCACAATGCAACACTCACTGTTTAAATAAAAGTGTCTATTGGTTAGAAATGAACATCACCAAGTGAAATATTTGACCAATTAGAGAAAAATAAAACCTTATTTTTCTCTACCCTATTCTTTCGAGAAAAAAGTCTTATAAAAACCAAGATTTCGACTTTCAGGAGTAGAGATGCAACTCTCTCCAATTCGTTCAAACAAAGAGATGTTCCTACGTAGCTTTTTCTTCCCCGCAGCGCGTGCTGATAGAAACGTGTCAGCGACTTTAAACGAACCATTTCCAATGACAACCGCTCAGTGAATGTTCGCTGACATTCAAAATCTCTTCTAAATCTGCAGCTTTTTCTGTGAACCAACTACCCAAAACACATGCGTAATACCATTTTGGTATTCGTGAAAATGCATTTTCCTATGTTTGCATCTTACTATGGAAATCTAACAAGAAAACTGCAAGAACTACGATTTCTTTCAGGAGTAGTCAAATAATTGTTTGTTTAAGCATGTTTGTTCTTTCTTTCACAAAATAAACAAACAAAAAAAAAAAAACAGTATTATATTCGGTAAATTTATCATAGTTACAGTTTACTTATCAATAGCATAGCACTCCCTGCAAACGAATACGAAGTTGTAAGATCTTGAAATAATACATTACATTTTAAGTCTCATATTACCTACGTATGAACAACATCTTTCTTCATCTTTCAAGACACGTGCGATCATGATGCTCCACAACTTCCTCACTTTTAAAATTTAACTCTTGCTTCTTTATCACCCTCTTTAGCTCTGTAAACTTTGTTTTGCCATCCATTTAGTCTTGTTAAGTAAGTGATTTTAAATGGGTGATTCGCTGTTTTCCCCGTTTCTCATATTCTGTAAGCGCTAAATTTTCAAGACTTTCGCCATCTTTCTATATTCCAGAAATTTCTATTTCCAGAAATTTCGGTTATTACTTTAGCAGCAGTTTTTTATTATTCCTATACTCCTTAAAAATTCTTCGTTTCTCACATGTTCCGCTAATATTCTCAACATTCTTCGGTAGGACCACATCTTCGTTCCTTTCCCTAACTCTTGCGGAGCGTCTTGAGCGGCCGCTCTGATCAACAGTTGTATAATACCGGGGTGTTTGTAGTGCCATGTCGCGCATGGAAAGGTGTCCCTGCAGTCACCTCCGGTGGGCAACCCTGAGGCCACATTATAATGCAGGCTGTGCCAACTCCTCTCTGCCCACGTCACGGTCGATATCTGTCTGCTTCTTTTACTTCGGGCCTTCTCATCTTCCAGCCATAATTCCACATAATGACTTACAAAGACCGAAAAAGTGATCCTACCCCACCCCCCAAATCGCCTAAACCCCTCAACATTTCGTTCTCCAACATCCGTGGCATTAGAACAAACTTCTGCAGTATGGAATCTTTCCTCACTGCAAACTGCCCGGATATACTGGCTCTCTGTGAGACCAACCTTGTCTCATCTATCCCCCTCCTCTGATCACTCGATCCCAGGCTAATTTCCTCTCCTCAGAAAAGACTCTCTAACCCACATGCACGGCCTTGGTGTCTACGTCAAGGACCAGCTCCCTCTGGCCAGAGAATTGTCTCTCGAATCGCCAGACCAGTCATACACATGTCTCCGACTATCTCTTCTCAATGCGGTAAGCTATCTCTTCTTCCTTTACGGCTCTCCATCCTCTCAAGACTGTGGGATACTTGATAGCATTTCTGACAGCATAGACAAGGCTCTCTCCCTCCACCCGTTTGCTCACATTTTTGTGTTTGGCGACTTTAACGCCCATCATAAGAAGTGGCTTAAGAATGCTACTACTGACCACGCAGGCATTCAAACGCTCAATTTTTCAGTCTCTCAATCCCTCTCGCAGATAGTTAACTTTCCCACTCGTTTTGCCTTCAACCGGGAAGGTAAAGCCTCTCTTCTCGATCTGTGTTTTACCTCTATCCCCGAGTCCTGTAGCGCCACGCAACTCTGCCCTCTTGGTAACTCTGATCATGCGGTAGTATCTATTAACATCTCCTTCCTCCACCCCCTGCAAAGAACCTAGAACTTTGTTCTACTATCAACGAGCTGACTGGGACGCGTTCCATGATTTCCACCGCGATGTCCCCTGGGATGTTGTCTTTACGCTCCCCGTCCAAGAATGTGCTTCTGAGGTCTCATCCTGGGTTAAAGCTGGAATCGACGCTTTCATCCCCTCAAGGAAATATAGGGTCATGTCACGCTCCTCCCCCTGGTTCTCCGCTACTTGCTCAGCCGCCATCGCCCATCTGGAGCCCCTTCTGTTTGCCTCGTGGTTCTTGATAGCTCCAGAGGCGGATACGCAATATAATTGGCCCTGCTCTGGCATCTCGTCTACAGTCACTTTCTCACAGACGCGCCGTCGCCTCTCTGTCTGTTTTACAAATACTTTCATAGCAATTGCTCCGAGACTTCATGAGTTCAAGCGCCCTACGAGGCTGGCATCCTGCTTTCACCCCTTCACTGTCGAAACTCCTAAATGTAGCCGTCTCTTCTACTCCAATAGCTTCATGTCTCGTACCTATCGCCTGTGCAACTCCCTTCCCTATTCCAGTTTCCCTGAGAGCTATTAGGTTGGTGCAAAAATAATGACGTAATAATGTCGTTTTTTGACATATTTTTAACGTCAAAAAACGACATTATTACGTCATTATTTTTGCACCAAACTAATATAATCTCCAGCTATTCAAATGTAATGTCAATCGACATCTCCAGTTGCCTTGATCTATCCACTACCCTTCTCCTCATCCTTTCTTCTATCACTCCTATCTGATCTTGCTCCAAATTTTCTGTAAACCCTTGCGTTCTAGTGGCTTCTCGCCTTGCTTGGGGTGAAACGCTTTAAAAAAATCTCTTCACTGCCATATACCAGATTAGATATTTCCGACTGGTTCGGGACACATTTCTTTGTTACTAATGAAATGTTTTTACCTTTTAATAATCTGCTTAGTTACTGGAAGGCATATTTTACTATTCCTGTGTGCCTTCCGGGTTCTACGTCACGTTTCCGGTGTTTGTTAGTACGACTTCTTCTCTTTTTTTTCTTTGTGTTCTGAACGTTGAGGGATCATGGATTTCCACAATTTTCTGTTCTTTGTAGCATTTTTTAATCGAGTTCACTCTAAGCAAGCTAGTAAAGCCATTAAAACACAAGAAGTTACCGGGTGTGGAAGAGTTAGAAAGAGAAACATTGCTAAGGAGCGAGAACAAAATAAGAGTAAGCAGGAAGAAAACAGATAGCGATTGACATTGAATTTAAATTTTGAAGATTAAAGTTGGCATGGAGCCGAAAGGGAGTTCTACAAGCGAGGAGTGCGAGAAAAGAAACTGTTAGCATAAAATTTATGGCTATATTTAGCTAGCTCAACTGTAAATTGCCGAGACCTCGTCGCCAGTCTCGTACTGCGCTTAAATTGACAAAAACTATGCACCTTAGCGAAGAGTTCATATGTACAATTACCATGAAAGCATCTATAGAAACGACATAGGAAAGCAACCTTACAGCGGTGGGAAAGTGACTGAAGGCGAGACAGGGACAATAATATTGATTCTTCGTTGGATTTTATCAAGAGGCTCTAGATAAATAGCAGGAACACTGGACCATATGTAGCAGCAACATTCTAAGCCTGGACGAATGGTAGGTGTAGACATGTAAGATAGATACTGGAGAGAAAAATTATCTAGCACGACACAGTGAACTAACTTTCTTAGTATCTGACCTAGAAATGGATTCAATATAGTATTCATGTCAGCCGAAAAAGTTAGCCCGAGAAGACGCAACAAGTCACTCTCCTGGGGGTCAGCATCAACCATGTTAATGGAGGAGCAGAGAGGATCTCTTGGATGATTAATAGAGAGTAGTTTAGTTTTTAAGGCGTTAAAATTAACAAGTCATCCTTTGCCCTAGTTAACAACAGACTAAAGGCTGTTTTGAATGTCAGCTGCCATTTGGGCCTTATCAAACTGATATGACTTACGATAGAGACAGGAGTAAATGTTTGTGTTTAATAAATTTTGTCCTTTTGTTATCTCGCCTAAACCTTACTCCGTTATCTATTCACTCAAGCACTCTAGGTAGGTTATGCGTTGTTTTCCTCTGTCTCTCTTGCCTTCAATTTGTCCTATAAGTATCAATTTTTCCAATCCCTCTTTCAATATTATCTGCCGTAGAAATTTCAACTGCCTCTTTCTGAAGTAAAAGTGTCCTTCGTCGTTGCTCACATGGCATTCAGTCCATGGTATTCTCAGTATCCTTCTGGAGAACCACATTTCATTTGGGAGAAGATTGTCCAGCATGCGCGCGCGCGCGTGTGTGTGTGTGTGTGTGGGGGTAAACCAGATGTTAAAGGTAAAGTAGGACTAAATCAGATGTTAAGTTTTAAGGATTCCTATAATCTATTTTTTTTTTCTATCTGATTCTCTCAAAAAAAGAATATTTGTTAGATCTATTATCCCACTTGTCTTGGCAAAACGTCCATTAGATGGCGCTGTTTAAGTTCTATGAAAAAAAAATTTTCTCGTTTCCTCTTTCGTCCTCTTGACCTAAGATGTAACAGTTCATAGTTGAAGGCGTCCCCCACTGGAAATGTCTCCTTTTTCCGGTCAAGCGACGGCTGAACTCTTGCACACACACACACGTACATTTTTCCGTTTAAATTGTGTACATATTAATGTCATTTTCCTTTGTTACTACAGTGTAACCCGGATATAAGAGACCCTGACATAAGATAAACCCGGATATAAGAGACTTCTGCTCCGGACCCGACATCTCTCTTATATCCGGGTTATACTGTATATGCATAAATTGCTTGTTTAAAATTCATCTTTTGCTCACATGAGTCCGCCCAATATTGTTTGCGGGACAAATGTACCAATAGTCATTAAATATTTACTGAAAATGTCCACAGCTCGCAATATTTTTGTTTGTTTCAATTTTGATGTTAAATACACATTTTTTTTTTTGCTTTAACCTTTTTTTTTTCTTTTTTTTTTTACTAATGTTCATCCAATAAAATTCCCAAGAGCCAATCAAGGTAGAGGGTTACCGTGTGGTGTTGTATGAGCATAAGAAAGGGCAAGAAGTGAAGTTTTGGGACCTATGCAGGAAAGATAACTGCTAATTCTAGACTTGAAGAGGTCAATATTTAGTGAATGAATAATATTTCGGAGTTCAGTCGGAGACGTTAGAATTATAGAGTTGAAGTAAAATTTAGAAGGACCGGAAACCCAATCATAAACAGGAAACAAATGATAAACATCTACCCTAGCTCAAAAAAAAAAAAAAAAAAAAAACGGAGAGGAGCGTGAACCAGGCGATGAGCAAACCTGTATACACCTTGTATGAATTTAAAAAGTTAAAAAGCTGTGTCTGGGGGAAAAAAGAAACAAAAAAAATGAAGTTTAATATCAGTAAAGATTTTTGAGAAATGATACACCTCAGCTGAAAAGATTGTCATAAATTGAGGCCAAGATAACAATTTTAGTCTCAGTTTCAGGAAAAAATGTGTGTGAGGTGGGGTGAAATCCTATACTCACTTATAGCACAGTGAATGATTCAATTCTTAAATTGGAGTCATGTTATCTTGCCCTGTCGAAAGTTTAACCTTGGGATTTAATGTCATTGAATGGCGTCTATAAATTGCCTGTCCCAAGAGAATGACTAATGAATGTATTCGAATCTTTACATTTTAGAGGAGTGGAGGAAAATAAAATGATTTTATGCCTACTACAGGTAAGTAAAATATCAGTAGGTCAGTACTAGGAACATATAAGTATATTATAGATAAAAAAAAATATTGCAACGGATTTCCGTGCTGAGATAATTGTATATGACTCATTGATGTTAGTGTTCTGTGTTCGAGCCCAGTTAAATGCCAGAGTTTTGAATACTGATTTTTAGAGTATACAAACACACCAGACCTGGAGCAATGCACAAGATAATTTATTTTGGCTTTGCGTTATATTCCCCCTAGCTACAGGTTAAATATTAGGACTTTTATATGAAAAAATAACAAAAAAAAAATAATACAATATTCAATCGAAAATATGTATTATTCGTACAACCCCAAATATGTTTCAAGTTTAAATAACCATGGTTGATAAACCGGAGAAAAACAAATTAATCAAAAACATTGTGTCAGATCAACGTAAAAATATATGTCGCTTTGACTGGTGTCAGACTAGAAGTTTCTTTTCTGTCTAAATTTCTGGAACGATTAGTTATCGTTATTTTTTATTTTTTAAGCAATTCACCCCAACCAAGGCAACTAGTACGAAAGGGGCTACAGAGAATGTAAGGGAAACGACTAGGTATAAGGGGTGAGGAAAGGATAAAAAGAAGAATGGAGGAGCATAAAAAAAGAACGGGGATCAAGGCATCAGAAAATGCTGATTGACATTACATTAAAGTTTTTGAAGATTTTAGTTATCAGTGAATCAAGTAAGAGGAAGAGAGGCTCCACTGTCAGGAAATGCGAGAGAAGAAGCTGTTGGAGTAGAAGAGGCGGTTACATGTAACAGTTTCGACAGTAAAGTGGTGGGATCGATATGCTAACTTAGTAGCACGCTTACATTCATGAAATCAGGGCAGCAGTGAAAATAGCTCGTCAGAGCAGATGCCGTGAAAATATTTATAGAAAAGACAGAGGGAAGCCACATTACGTCGGTGAGAAAGTCATTGCAATCGAGATCCCAAGTCAGGACCGATCACATTACATATTCGTCTTTGAATTTTGTCGAGATGAACAGCGGGGGAACAAGACCATATATGGCAACAGTATTACATGCATGGACGAATGGTAGATTTGTATACGTGAAGGATGAACTCTTCTGGCGCGACACAGACACATGCGGACTAATGTCCTCATCTTATTAAAATGTTTCTGTTGTTGTGCCCCACAGCCTTCTTCTGCTGATCCGGCTAATATTAAGAGAATTTCAAATTGAACCCTTTATTGAATCCACGGTGAAGGTTTTCTTGTTCCGCAGTTCATAGCTAGAGATATCTTGTCTCTTTCTTATTTAGTACTGCTCAGTTATTGATCACTCTGTTTCCACTAAACCTGCGTCTGTACTACATTGACTGAGCCCACAATTTCTCTGCCAACAAATTTACGAACCAATGCTTTTAATCCACTAGTCTGTTGACCCATGAGACACCTGAACGAGTCTGGGGAGCATAATGTTGTGATAATAAAAACAATGATGAAGACAATAGTCCGATTGTAAATAGACTGATCATAGTTAATATTTCCATAGGATATTAGGAAATACAGGGTGAGCTGGATAAATTGTCTAAATGACGCAAATATGAAAATAACACTGACATGATATATTTACCAAAATTACACAAAAATATCTTGAAATACTAAAGAGTAAATTTATTCAATAAAATCGCCATTGGCTTCAACCACGACCTCCAGATGACTTCGGAATCGCCTGCAACTCTTCTAGATAGTCTCTTTGTTTAAGTTGGTGAATGCTGCTGTGATCCTTGCCTTCTATTCATTTCTGGTGTTACAAGAAGTTCTCTTGGTCTCTCGCTCAACTGCGCACCACACATAATAATCAAGGGAATTGCAGTCTGTTGAGTTAGGTGGCCAGATGTAAGGGGTGATCTAGTCGCAGATATTTTTTGACAGCCATGACTGAGTTCACCTACTTGTGTGGCATGACGCAGTTGTCAGACATAGGGTCTTCCAGCAGACATCTTCAAGGCACTTGATGTAGGACTCTCTGTTCAGTTTGATGCCCTGTGCGAAGTTGAATGGTGACATAACGTCGCCACCACTAGTGATCACTCCAAACACATTTGTAATTACCATATACTAATCCAGTTCTGAAATGTTCATATTGGAGCTTCCGGCGCGAATGCCAAGCAGTACAGTATGCCGCTTTCAAATTTCTGACTGAGTGAATTGCCTCAAGGTTCTCTTTTTCTTACAAACGATGCCCAATTAATCCTACTTTATTGTACAGTCGACAAAATAAAGAATAAACAACGCGCATGCGCGAAATTAAAAATATAAATTGGTGACAATTTATTCATTCCACTCTGTATATCGAATTTCAAACATGCAAATTTAGAACCAAATAAGAACAGCGGAATTAAAGTGAATTACTAACCAACGTGAACTGGATTTAGTTAAACATGTCGACAGTGCGTCATTTAGATTTGAATACTACCAGAGACTAACACTTTTTATGGGCGTCATGTTTTTCACTTGGATATTGTATGAATTTCAGAAAGCTTAGTATGTATCTGTAGTCGTAGCATTAGCAATAAAAGAAGCAGAAGAAAAAGAAGAATGGGAGAGAACAGAATGACAAAGAAAACACAGAAAAGAAGATAGGAAGAAAAGAAAAGCAATAAATTAAAAAAGAATAGGAGAATTAAACAAAAATAAAACAGAGAAATGAAAGTATAAAAAAGGTGGAGAAGAAAAAAGAAAGGAGAGAAAAAAGAAAGGATGAAAGAAGAACAAGAAAAACGCCAAAAAGAGAAGGGATATAGAAAACAGAAGAAGAAGAAGAAGAAGAAGAAGAAGAAGAAGAAGAAGAAGACAGAAGAAATAGTAGAGAAGAAGGAAATAGAAGAAGATAAAATTAGGCAAAAAAAAAACAAAAAAAAAACAGTTATTATTATTATCGTATTATAATTCGGCTTGTTCCTTAGTTAGCGCGTAAGTCCCACCATTACCTAAGATAAACAATGAGCCATTTCTGTTTAGTTGCGAGAATAAATGGATGTAAAGATAAATCAAACGGGTTGTTTAGTTTTTAAGAGAGAAAGGGAAAAGAAAGAAAGATGGATAGAAAGAAATTTAACGGTGTCATGTGTTTAACGTCTTTTTCAACCAAATGGAAATTTCGACTCTAGTTTTAAATCTCTTCGTTTGTACATTCTTCTTACTTCTTTAAATAATGACCTGCATTCGTATTTTGCTTGTTATTGTAATATTTTGTTAAAGTCGTTAAGCTCAAATATTTAACAATGCAACGGGGGAAATTTCGCGTGTAATAATTTTGTAGTTACGGATCTTGCAAGTGGCTTTTTCAAACATTAACTTGAGAATTATGATTCATCAGACAATTTGAATAGAAAAACCGTGAAAATTTCACGCTTTTTCTAGTTATTATTATTGTTATCATTATCATTATTATTATTATTATTATTATTAGCAGTAGTAGTAGTAATAATAATTATTATTATTAGTTCTAGTAGTTATTATTAGTAGTAAAAAGTCAAATAGTAGTAATAGTAGTAAACGAATTAGTAGTAGTTATTATTAGTAGTATGTAGTAAAGTAAGTAGTAATAGCAGAAGGAGGAGGAGGATTAAATATAGTAATTGATTATGAGGAAATTTATATGACGGAAAAAAGGCAAATAGTAGTAAACGATATACAGTGTAACCCGGATATAAGAGACCCTGATATAAGAGCAACCCGGATATAAGAGAGATTTTCTCTGGTCCCAAATTAGAGTCTGTGTTAATGTATATATAATAGACCAAACCCGTATATAAGAGAAACCCGGATATAAGAGACTTCTTCTCCGGTCCCGACAACTCTCTTATATCCGGGTTACACTGTAGTAGCAGTATTAGAGACGGCGGTCGTGGGGTGGGAAGAGTAGTAGAAAAAACTCAAAAAGAAGAATAGAACATGAGGAAATAGTAGTAAAAAAAAAAAGAAATACTTGCATTGGTGTCAAAATAATGAATAGCAGTACTTGTCTGGTTACCCTACCTTTTTATACGTTGGTTAAGTCAAATAAATTTTCTCGTCTTTGTTTCATTTTATTTTTAGCACAGCTTCCTAGTCGCTGTATCTTCGAATATCGGTTGCATTAATTTTTGTTATTTTTAATACAGAGAGAATATGGTTGAATACCAGAAAATGCAACAGGTTCCGGAGGAAGGCCACAAAATACAATGTCAGAAACGTGTTAATAAAAGACAACAAACTGAATAAAATACAAAGATAAACAGTCGTTGTCGTGCGAGAAATTAGCATTCATTAAAGCGGTCGTATCTATGAATCACACAATACTATGCAGACTTCCCAAAGGGGCTTTCACCCCAGTCAGTACCTCTCTTTTGGAAAGGATTAGCTTCATTGACCGTAGGGCCGGCTTAAGGTACTAGCAATTCGGGCAGTTACCTGGGGCGCCATCAAGACCGCCATGTTTTGATCTTCCAAAACTTAAACTTATAAAAACATACTAGCGGTCGTCCATGACTCAAGATTAAATTCTTTGGCTATTTTGTCATTAGACAATAATCTTGTAAAGAAGATAGGTGTAAAAATTGACATGAGTAGATTAGCAGATTTAAAGACTAGACAAAATGTTTTAGGTAGGATAATGAAGGTTTTCTTTAGCTTGTATTAAGTTGTATATTGTAATAAACTCGTTATTCATCATTTTCAGTTTTTCTCCTTGTGAAGATTTAAAAAAGATATGCTTGTAAGAGCGCCGAAGTCCAGGTTGCTCAGAGTGCCAGCAACACTAAATCCGTTACTGATTACCCAGTGCCTGAGATGTCTCCAAAAGGGGAAATGCCGAGGAGTACTTATGCAATCTTTTCACGGTATTGCCGATTTAAATCCAATTTAAACCTCGACCTTGTGTCACAACCGGTAGCAACGTGGGCGTACTGGCAAATACCGACAATACTATAATGACTTGTATTTCTTACATATCTTCTCAAGTTAGTGAATAAGTGATATTTCACATAGGGAAATAAAAAGATGTCAGTCAAGCAATTTATGAGAACGAAGAAAAAATAATTATGAATAAAACAATTTTTTACAAGCGCAATAAAAGAAAACAGTTCTTTCATTTTTATCTGGGCGCTTTTTATCAGCAACTGTTTTAATGAATGCCATGGAAGGTTTTGCGGGGAATCACCTCTTTTGTTGAGAGGCATGGACATTTTTCAGTAAAATTTTATGGTTCCTGGTACATTTGTCCCGCAAACAATATTTGGCGGACTCTATGGGTCCTGGTAAAAATAAAAACAAACATGGCTTTTAAACAAGCAATGCATAAAAGAAAAGAAATTTACATTAATATGTACACAGTTGAAAAGGAAAAGAACTAAGCATTAAAACTTAGATATTAGGTTGGTTCAAAAATAATGACGTAATAATGTCATTTTTTGACGTATTTTTAACATCAAAAAACGACATTATTACGTCATTATTTTTTCAACAACCTAATATTAAAGAATGTACTTGTTTCTGTGTTTTTATACAAGCGCGTGTGTTACCCACGTGTTTGTATGTGTGAGAGTTCATTTGTCAGTGGACCGTGGAAACGAACGTGCCCTAGCTGGGCCGTTCTCACATACGTTTGCTACATTTTGGGGCAAGAGGAAAGAGAAAGAGGAAGGAAATTTTGTTTTTTATATATTTAAACAGAAGCACCTGACAGGCGTTTGGCAAAGTGAAGTAAGGTAACTCACAAAGGAAAATCTGATTGACAGAAATGACGGATTTCGATAAAATCATATCAATGTCAGCCCGTCAGAAATGTCAGCCCAAGAAGCAAAATTACGTTGTTGTGTGTATTTTTTTTCTTTCCAAAAAGAAATGAAATGATTTTTTAAAAAAAGAAAAGCAAAATAACTTTCACATGTTATTTTTATAATGATTTTTGAATTATAAAAATATCATAGAAAAGTTTTCGTTCCTGTTAGTTAATGTTAAGTGTTCGATGATGCTCACCCACCTGCCATTTTATAGAAGCAGATAGACATTTTAAAAGTTTTATACAATTTATGATGAACCGTAAAAAAGGTATTTACAAACTCGACAATGTAAGATGGGGTTGGAGTATCAGATACTTTCCATTAATTGTTGCCTTCTTGATCTAACCATGCAATTTAAATGGTTGCATGTTTGTGTGAGATTTAGGTGGGTGTGCGTTCTCATATAAACAATTAAAGAAGAAGCATACAAAATCACGCGTTTCTCCCACGGACAGTTTATTCTCTTATATATATATATATATATATATATATATATATATATATATATATATATATTTCATTGAATACGACTTCAATGAAATAAAGGTTCTTAATTAGGGTAAGTAAGTATAAGCACCGTATCAATGGTCGAGCTCAAGTCAGCCTTGCGCAGAGTTGGAACACCCAAAGAAAGGTTTGTACTCATTTTAACCTTGGAAGTTTTCGAAGACACGTACAAACGCCATGCGTTGGAAAGTGAAAAGAGAGTTCAGTGGTCAGAGAACCAAGGAAAGTAATATTCCCCAGCGGGAAAGTAATATTCTCCAGCGGGAAAGTAATTACCACGTGGTATATGTTGGAGCAAAAAAGAGAAAGAGCATGAAAGAAAGAGACAGGAAATGTTTATTTTTTTACAGACTTCAACGGCGCTGTCTGACGGCTTTTGGTGAAGCTAAGTGGGGTAACCATATTTCCGGTTCTTTTACACTTAGCATCATGGGAAATGTATTTGTTTTTCTTTTTGTTTTATTATTCATTATTATTATTTTATTCATCAATTTTATTTCATTTTATTGCATAACGATTAGAATCTTTCAGTGAATGACATGGAAGAGAACCCAGAGGTGATATTTATGTGGGGATCCCTTTAAATTAACTGAAAGTCCCCTAAAAATGCCATAGAAATTTTCAACGAATTCAAAATAATTGAATTCAACTGATAAGTTGGTGCAAAAATAATGTCGTTTTCTCACATATGTTACTATGTGAGAAAACGACATTATTTTTGCACCAACCTAATATATACGATATACTGCATAACTTAAATATCTTCTCTTTCAAACTTCCACTGACAGAATTTCTGGTTTCACATTGTCTTTGCTATCGCTATATATATATATATATATATATATATATATATATATATATATTAGGTTGGTGCAAAAATAATGACGTAATAATGTCGTTTTTGACGTTAAAAAATACGTCAAAAAACGATATTATCACGTCATTATTTTTGCCCCAACCTAATATATATATATATATATATATATATATATATATATATATATATATGAGTTAATAGATTTATTTTTAATCCGACACTTTTATTTCAAGCGGTATTTGTAGTGGATAAACAGGTTTGAAATATAGACACCCGTTTTTAGTTATTATTTTCAAGCAGTGCGTGTTACCTCTACCATCTTGCACATTTGAGAAAACCTAATAAAGAATATGTACCTTCACGCAAGGCCCTAACCTGCATCCCCCCTTGTAGGAGAATCACTGTTTGATCTAGCGTGCTTTAAACCACTCGACAGCAGAGAGTGTCACAGCCCAGCAAGGATTTATTTTCCCTTTTCTAAAGAATGCGCACTTCCCTTTTCAGATTTTCTCGTGGGATTGTAAACAGTATTCACCCACATCCTTAGGAGTTGTAGGGTGTGATACAATGTCGGTTTACTGTATGGATTTCATACACGTTTGTCAAAAATACAATCATTTCCCAGTCCACATAATAACTCGAATCGCTGCTCTAAAAAGGTGGGTAGACTACATTGGTACCCATTTTTTTTACGAGCACCGCATGCTGGTTCTTATTTCTTCTTATTTATTTATTTTTCTACACAGTCATCATTATTGATATGCTCCATATCAATAATGATAGCAGTGTAGAAAAATAATGTTTTGTAGCTAAAAACTTGCTTTCATTCAACGGTGTTATTATGTTCACGTATCTTTTGTATTTTCGTGAAAATAAATAGGAAGAATTATCGTATTTTGATGCATCTAAGAGACATTTTTCCTATAAAATATCCCCCCAAAACAACTCTGCATATTATAATTCGAAGGTCGTTGACGGGATATATAAGTTTGGAGTGAGCGTTTATTTCCCCGTTAGAATCAACTCTTGTGTTTTAAAATTAAATTAACAAAGTTTTGAAATTTCGACACTTCTGTTAATTTTGCTAAGATATTAAAGGTAACATGTAATAAAATGTTGTCTATTTATGCATACTGTTTACGCTAACGGTGATACAGAAACACGCATCTCATAACTAAAACAATGTTTTCATCATATGTTGAGTGGTGTCCGTGGTTGTACTGGTAGTGTTTTAAGTTTTAACCAAACCATATTCAAACCCAACACAAGTAAACACTTTTTTTTTCATTTCTTCCTTTGAAATTTGAAGAGGGCTTCTAATCCCTCGGAGGATCTTATAAGCAGTGAAATACGGTACTTTCAAAGTATAGCCAAAAATGATGGTTTGTAGATAAATCTTGCCTTCATCCAACGGTATTATTATGCTTTTGTATCGTTTGTAGTTTCGTGGAAATAAATACAAGGTATGGCTTTTGGGGCATAGTCAATAATGATGGCTGTGTAGAAAAATAGTGCTTTGTAGCTAAAAACTTGTTCTTATCCAACAGTGATGTCATTATTGGTTTTGGTTATAGGAAATAAATACAAGTTATTACTTTTGGAACATAATTCGTATAGGTTTTAATATGGTATTTACATTACATAATTCTATTTCCATATAGATACCGTATTTATTGATATTTTTCAGTCATCATCATGTCTTTGTAACCATATACCAGCTTAATTACATCAATTCTACTATGTTTCCAGCTATTCTTTCAAATACAGGGATTTAATACAACAGAATTCAGACAACGAAATTAGTCTAATTTAACTGGGTGTTAGCGGAAGAGAAAGGATCTTTACGGTCTTATAAGTTTGATAAACATTTAATAAAACAATGGGAATAAAAAGTAATTGAAATATTTTGATGACATTGGTGCTCTGCTGATATATTATATGAGTTCCTTTAACAGTCTGTGGGTGGCAACGTATAGTCTTTAATAGTCTTTGTATCTAGTAACGGCATATAGTAGCCATTTTGCTTAATTTGCGTGTGTCTTTCTGTCCATGCTGCAAAACAAATATGTCCATTCATTCGTTGGTTCGCGCCTTATATAGGTCAGTACGATGTCAATATTAGGGGCTTAATTTTGACCAGTGAGCAGACATCTGATAATTACTGCGTACTACACCCTCAAAATAAGGTGCATAATTCCCGTTCTAAGTTTGCGTCCATTTAATTGTTATTGATTTTAATTAGGTGGTTCCTTTTTGTTGTGATGTCTAAGACCGCCAAAATATTATTTCAGTTGTTAAATAGGGTAACACTGAGACTTGGTAAAAACGTTTTATATAACTTGCTTCAATTATCTTAAGACGTCTTTTAAAATTAAATGTTCTTACAAGAATTTTTTCTTACAGGGTTAGGATTAGAAATTGACATCACCATTTAAAATATTTAACCAATCAGAGAAAGCTAAAACCTTATTTTCTCGAGGCTATCCTAACACAATATAACATAGAACATAAACACAGGAAAATATGCTAACCACCAACTCCTTGAAAATGGTTAATTATCCGATAGCATTTGAAAAAAAAAAAAAACAAAGTTTTATCGTTAACATGTTTATATCATTATTAAGAGGAAAGAACACAGTATTTTTTAATTATTTAAAAAAAAATTTCCTTCTTTTTAACACGTGCTAAATTTGGGTAAAAAATCTCGTTTTTTTTTGTCAACTTTGTACTACTTGTGGTAATGGCCATTTTAGTGTAGCAGTTTCCGGGGGAAAACTCATTAATTTGGAAATTCTTGCAAAAATCAAATCATTTTCTGATTTTAAAGAAACTTTCAGGACTTATTATTCAAAAATGAATTAATTTATTTTTGAAATGTTTATTTTTAGAAAATCTTGGTAAAAATATTGTTTTTACATCTGTTACCCCTCCTCAACATAAATTAATTTTATAAAATTTTCTAGAATTTCAAACAATTCTCAAATTATTTTATATAAGCAGGACTCATTGGAGAAATGAAATCATCAGTTTGTTTTTTCACAACTACTGCCAACTTTTTAAAAATCTGCTCCAAATCGTAAAATAAAAACTGCAATAAACTATCTAATTATTGAATTACATAGGCTTTTATTTGCTTTTATAGATAATATACATTAAGGACATTATTATCTGAAGAAAAAAGTTTTCGATGAATAAAGAATTTTTACAAGAATTGTTTGGATTTTTCTTTTAGTTATTTCATCTTTCTTTAATTTTAAAAAATGTTTTAAAATTCTTCTAAACAGAATACAAGGTAGGTTATTAAGTTTTTAAGTGAAGCCTATATTTACTAATCGAAAATTAAAAGCTTAATACAAATCATGCTACCAAAATTTTTTACCATAATTAAAGATATTTTTTGTGCGTCAAAATGTTAAATTTTTTTTTTAGTATGATTTCTCTTAAGTGTCATTATGGTTAAAAAGTCATGTGTTTCACGGCTTGTCTCCTCCTTAGTGAAAGCCATTTGGAATATATGTCACTCTCAGTTATTAAATTAAAAATTAAATTGAGGTAATAAAATTATCTCATTTATCACTTTAAACAATTAATAACTGAGTGAGATATTTTAATTATTAATATAATAATAATTTTATTAGTTATTATCTCAGTTATTAAATTAAAAATGTAATAAGGTAATGTAATATTAATAATTAATAAAATTATTTATCATCATGTTAGCTATTAAATAAAGAAATACCACCATACTTCATCGTTGATCACATATTTGGTCCAGGGTATCCTCATCATCCTTCTGTAGAACCATATTTCTGTTGCTTCAAATCTCCTCTTTATCTTTGAGGAGATTGTCCAGCACTTACTGTCATATTAGAAGACAAATATCACATAGCAGTTTAAAACTCTTTTGTTTGTTTCTAGCGAAATTTTCTCATTTCTTAGTACTCTGTTTATCTTTTGAAATGCTTCCTTGGCTATCTCAATATGCCTTCGGATTTCAGTGTCGAACTTTCTGTCCATTGTTAAAATGCTTTCCAAATATTTAAATTTCTGCACTTGTTTGATTTTATTACCCCCGATTGCAATTCGCATTTTGGCCTCATCCTTTAGCTAACAACCATTCATTCTGTCTTCTTGCAGTTAATGTTTAATCCTTTCTTCTCGCTTTCCTTTGCTACCTTCTGTAAAAGGTTTTGTAGCTTTCTTTCTGTGTCTGCTATTAACACTGTGTCATCTGCATACATAGACATACCATTTAGCCACACACCAGCTAAATCATTGAATTATATCAATCGTTATAGTTACCGTATCATCATAATATGGAGGAAGCATGTGTGCAACGAGGATCATCATCATCATCATCATCATGTGTCGACCGCAGTCGAGATCATGGAGTGCACAACACTACGCCAGACGTCCCGGTCCTTCATTGCTGTCCCCAAGTCCTGCCTACCAATACTTGCATCCCTTGAGATGACGTTAGGGAATGATAGTTTTCTGCATCTGGTTAGGTTTGACGCAGGCTTCCTGAGTAGGAGAGAGGAAGCAGAGTGGCAGTGGCCAGAAAAATGTCCTCGACGAGCTCCTATGAGAGAGAAAACACGGGAAAGACTGCCGTAGATTTGGTGGATAGTCGGATGGCGTTTCCAAGAGCGGAAGTTTCAAGTAGAATGGAGACTACAAGAAAAAAAGGTTATGATTAGTGATGATCAGGGACAGATTATAACCTTTTGGGTTCCCTAGGCTAATGAAATTGTGGGACTCTTCCTGAGACGGAGCCCCCCACCCCCAACTCGTCCGCAGTAGTTTTTAATATTTTTTACTCGTACAAAGTCAGATAAATGTAAGTTTTTCATATTGATATCATTTCGGTTTATGAAATTATTTAGAAGTTATAACATCTAGAAAATTAAAATCATTGCTTGATAAAACATTGAGGGACCCTAGGCTGCAGCGTATACTAGCCTAAAAAGATAATCCTACCCTGGGCACTGTGCCTTAGGCTTCAGCCTATACTAGCCTAAAAGATAATCCGGCCCTGGGCCTTAGGCAGCAGTCGATACTAGCCTAAAGAATAACTCGTTCCTGGTACCTAGGCAGCAGCTTATACTATAGGATAAACCGGCTCTAGGTCCTAGCCAGAAGTCTATACTAGCCTAAAAAATAATCCTGTCTTAAGCTGCAGCCTATATTAGCCTAAAGGATAATCCGGTCCTAAGCTGCAGCCTATATTAGCCTAAATGATAATTCGATCATAGGCTACAGCCTATACTAGTCGCAAGGATAATCCGGTACTGGAGCCTAGGCATCAGCCAATATTAGCTTGAAGGATAATCCGGCCATGGCCTCTGGGATCTGGGCCCTAGGCTGCAGCATATACTAACCTAAAGAATAACATGTTCCTAGACTAAAGGCAGCAGCCTATATTAACCTGATGGAGAATCCGGCTCTGGTGATGAGGAAACGATACTAGCTAACAATCAGAAAGAACTAACTGATATTCCTGGGACACATACGATGGCTTGGTGACACAGCAGATAAAAAAAAGGATTCAAGAGAATAGGGATATGTAAGTATCGCTCGCCATTCTATCGAAATAATTTCAATGTGGACGAGGGGGAAAGCACCATGATTTCTACGACGGGAAATACTTAGAATATTTAGTCTTTTGCGTATTGATTGTTTTTTTCGAACAACGCATAAAAATACACCATATAGCAAACGGGTACTCTAAATTGTTCCCAAGTGAGTGAGTGAGTGAGTGAGTGAGTGAGTGAGTGAGTGAAACAGCGGAACTATAGCAACACTGCCTTCACTAGGAATAGCAAGTGAATAAGAGAGCATAAGAGAAACCTCAGTTTACGGGAACTATGTAAAAAAACAAAAAAACAAAAAAAAAAACGAGAACCAAAGAATGAAAGAATTCAAGAAAACCCGATCGATAGTTGGGACAAAACAAACCAGGTTTTCATCAATAAACAAACCGAACTAATTATTAGTATCGCAATACTCTAATCGATATCGAAATAAATGAGTAATCTTGGACGATGAGAGTTTACTAATGCAGTTAAATGATCTGGTTCTGTTGGCAAAAATGCTTGATTTATTAAAAAAGCTTCTGGCATAAATTCAAGACTAATAAAAGCCACTTGGAAGAAATCCATCCGAACTACGCTATATTTATAATAATCAAAATTAAATGTTTTAATGTAAAATCAATGCAACAAGAAATAAGAATGAAAAGTGATCATGGAGAATAATATGCTATGAAGAATACAAATCTCAAATTCAATTACGACGTTACAGAGTTCGAGTTTCATTTAGTGTTCGAAACTGTTGGCTTTCTTTCAGATAAAGCAAAGTACTATGAGAAAGAGAGACAAATCGAATTCTGTTCTATACTTTCGTAGATAGATATGAAGAGAATGAGATAGATCGATAGATAATAATAAAATGTAGGAGATTGATACATATAGACTTTGAGAATAGATAGATTTTTTTAGACGTGTGTGGGCTGTATTTTATAATAGAAATATTTTGAGTGGGTATATTTTAAATCTAATGGCAGTAAATTGTAATTTAAAACTATCAAAGACTGGAAAATAATTTGAAATATGTTGTAAGAATGGAGGTAAATATCTCTTTTGGAAATTATCCTATTCGATGTGTTTGCTATCAAATACACTTCGGCGTCTCATGGTAATTCTCAAACCTATGTCAAGACGCGGCCGTGTGGTCATCTGCAAGATAGTCTAGACTTATATTACTTTACTTCCCTCAACATAAGATATCTGCAGAAGAATTTTGGAAATATCTCAGAAGAGAAAAAGAAAAGACAAGAAACAACTTTATGGACAAACGACAAGAACGACTTTTTTATAGTGATTTTTGCATGTACAAGGCCCGGAGCCACTCGATGTAGATGGTTAATGATTAAGACGACAGTTTATGCGGACATGAGGGTAAGATTATGGTTAATCCAAAATTTGAACAGGTTACGATTTTAGTGATCGTGAAAGTATCCGCTTGGGAGTCGGTTCCACAAAGCAGCAGTTCATGGGAAAAAGTTGCTGGAGGAAAACTTGCTTCACACCAATGGAAAAAGGGAATGAGGGTGGTTCGCTATAATATGCAGAGCATGGCGGGTCATAGCCGTGAAGGTTAGAACTGATGGAACCAAGGAATGTAGTTTGTCTGAACACGTTCCTTGATGAAGGTGATAGAGCAGTGAGAAGTTTCGTCTGTGAGAAAGTGGTTGTAGAATGGAAAATAATTTGTTATCAACAAAGACGTGGAGACACTTTTGGACTCAATCGAGCTTGGAAAGTGAAGACTTGGCAGCTCCTGTCCATATATGACAACAGTAAACCAATT
This sequence comes from Acanthosepion lycidas, assembly GCA_963932145.1. Taxonomy (NCBI): domain Eukaryota; kingdom Metazoa; phylum Mollusca; class Cephalopoda; order Sepiida; family Sepiidae; genus Acanthosepion; species Acanthosepion lycidas. Next base: position 765,899 of record OZ010606.1, on the reverse strand, counting down.
TAGGCCTGATTTGGCTCTTGTAAAGGTTGACGATACCATGATAAGTCAGTTACTTACTGGAGCGGTACAGAGAACAGACCATTTTCCCAGCATCTTTTGTGATGGATAGTATGTACGCACTCCACTTGAGGTCTAGGTTGTTTGTTCCAATAGTTGCTCAAGGGATAGGACGGTCCCTGGGGATACATACATTCATCGTGATTTGTGATAGTTCAGGGTCCGATTGGCGTTGATAGAATGCGACTTGTTTCATTTTTGAGGCACAGACTGTAATCGTGTTGTTTTCTCGCACTGAGATGTTAGACCTAGATCATAAAAGAGATCAGCTGCCAATCTCTGGTCGTCTAGAGTTTTGGAAGTGCCCCAATATACCGTTGTATCATCAGAATAGATATTCACAAATGATCGGAGTATACTCTTAGGTAGATCATTTATGCTAAGTAAAAAGAGGGTTGACCGCAAAGTGACTCTTAGGGAATGCCTGCGTTGATTGCTAGCACCTCGGGGGACTGGCCGTTAACAACTACCTTCAGAGACTTATCCGTTAGAAAGGATTTTATTATTGCGAAAACTTCCAGTGATTCCATAGCAGGAGAGATGGTGCAGCAATCCTTTATGCCGCACCTTGTCAAAGAAATGTCTATTTGTGATTGAAATATTAACTGTCTGCACCTGAAGAATGTTTAAAAGTCTCTTTCAGGACAATAAAATGCGGGATGTGTTTAGATTTTAGTTTCTTTAACAAAGAATACAGTATAAAAACTGACATGCAGTAAAGATAGCATGGTCATCAGCAAAAAAAAAAGCCGCCATATGTGAGTTACGAATTGGAGATAAAAACATCAAGCAGATACAGAAAAAAAACGCTTCCCAGGTATTGGAACTCATATATACGTATGATCTACCGATAAAGCGACGGGAAAAATGGCCCGTTTCTTGTGATACTGGACAAAATACCTGACCCCTGCTATGCATTATCTTCACAAAAGTCAGACGAAAAATGAAATATTTCTATCATATCTGAATTGGAGCTGCCCAATCCTTACTTTACAGCCTTAAGAGAATTCAAAAGCGTTTACGCAGCCTCATGTGCCATGAATTATTTTCAACACCCCTTCTTTTTATGTACCATGTCACCTCAGTACGTACGCGATCATGGCTCTCCACAATTTCTTGTCCTTTGTAGTTCTTAATAAATTTTGTCATTTTGTTATTTCTTCTAAACCATGTTCGGCCATCCATTTAGTCAAGTTCACTAAGTTATGCGTGGTTTTTTTGCTTGCCTTCAATCTGTCTTTTGAGTATCAGATTTTCCAAGCCCTCATTCCTCATTACGTGCCCTGTCTCTTGCTGATGTTAAGTATGTTTCCTTTTTGTTTCTATTTTCTCTAAAATTTTCGTCGTTGCTCACATGTTCGGTCCATGGTATCCTCAACATCCTTCTGCAGAACCGCATTTCTGTTACTTCAAGTTACTTCTTATGATTATCCAGCACTCACTGACATATAGGAGGACAGATGTCCCGTTTTTTTTTCTAGCAAAATCTTCCTATTTCTTAGTAGTCTGCTAAGCTCTTGGAATGCTTCCTTAGCTATCCCAGCGCACATTCAGATTTCAGTGTCACACTTTCTGTCCGCTGTTAAAACACTTCCCAACTTTGATGTTTGATATCTCTCTGATTTGTAAATTGTATTTTGGGCTCATCCTTTTGCTAACAAGATACTGCATTCTATATTACAGCTGATTTTTAATCCTTTCTTCTCGTTTTCATTACCTTCTACAGGAGTTTTTGTACCTTCCTTTCTGAGTTTTCTATCAACACCGTGTCATCTGCATACTTTATGTTGTTAAGATTGTGGACGCTGATAATAAATCCTGGTAGGACTTCTAGTTCTCTCAGAATCGCCTCGCTGTATAGATTGAATAAATCCTGGGAAAAGATGCATCCTTCTATCTGTGTATATCTGCTGAACTCATTTTTTATCCGTATGCAGGCAGTTTGATGTCAGTATAGCTTGATTATTCTAATATCCTTCCCGAACAGTCCTAACAGATCATTGTGGCGTACTTGATCGGACACTTACAAACCCTTAATCACGTTATTAGCCTCTCGATAAATGGTAGACTGTTACTATTTCCTTGGCAAAGTTTCAAATGAGCTTCACTCCTAAGTTCAAGCAATTACAACCTTCCTATTTAAGATTCGCTATGAGAAATACACAGGGTCGAATCATCCTAATTTACTTCGGATAGCATTGGTAAGATGGAAGTTCCACAATTTCTCCCCAAGAACTTTGCAGACTACTGAGAGAACGTTTCTCTGATTACTACAATCTTAACCTATTCAAGTATAGAGCTGATTAATTGATTTGTTTGTTTAACGGCATATCAACTCCTTCATGGGTCATTTAATACCGAAATTTAATTTTCTTGAAAGCTTTGAAGTAATAAAAATGATGTACGTTATTCTGTTTTCACAATTGAATATATAGTAGATGATTCTCAGCTTTTGTGTATATACATGTTTGTGTGAACTAGAGGCGGTGATGTGTGTGTTTTATGTTGTAGTTTTGTTGAAGTTAATGTATTATGCCATGAAAGAGTTCGGCCGACTTCCTCAATCACTGCAATCAAGTCTAGGAATAAATGTTATCTCTCTCACATATTCGCATACACTGCGCCTCTTACTCTGTAAACTCCGACTCGAGTGACCCCTGGGCCCCTTACAGGGTGAACACCAAAAAATTTATTTGAATTTACTTTGAGAACCAAAAGGGTACTTGTAATCGAAATCCTTGCCATTACTAACAGTTAGTTCATTTAGTCTGTCTGGAGTTCTATCAGTCGAAACAATGAATGGCGTTTGTTCGTTTTCTTAGTTTATTTTCCCGATTTTTTCACGCTTTTTACTTTCCTTTTTTTCTTCGGTTTTTCTTTTGTTCAATTAGTCCGGGTTTTTTTTTCAATATTTTTCTTTCTTTTGTTTGTTCAATTCATCCGTTTTCCTTCAGTAATTTCTTTCTTTTTTATTTAACTCTATTCAATTTGACAGCTTTTTACTTTCATTTTTCCTTTTTGTTTTTTATTCTTCAAATTGAAATAAAAATGGCGTTGGCTTTCTCTTGATATATTCTCTTTACGTCATTTTTGTTTCAGTTACATATTTCTTCTGAATATTTTTTGTACTTTCTTTAATATAATTTTTTCTTTTTTTTCGTCTTGACTCTTTCTTGCGTACTATTTATTTTCAATCTCAATTTTCTTTATTTCTTTCTTCTGTTTAATTAATCCATTTTTCTTTCTTTCGTTTTTTCAATTCATCCGTTTTCATTCAGTATTTTCTTCCTGTCTTTATCTTACTCTGTTCAATTTGACGGTTTTTTTCTTCAATATTTCATTTCTTTCTTTTCGTTTTACATTCTTCAAACTGAACTAAAAATAGCGTTGAATTCCTCTTGAAATTTTCTTCAAACGAATTTTCCCTTCATTGCGAGCCATCTTTTATGGAAAATTGTGAATTAGCATCAGTTCAATTGGCGGTTATTATTGAGAGAGAAAAAAAGATCCGAATGTAAAAGAATATAGCTTAAACGAAATACTTTAGTCAAAAGAAAATACGTAGCTTCACGCAGTAATTTCAATAGACAGACGCGTCTGCAGCGACCACGATTAAAGCAGACTTCACAACGGAATGAATATGCAGACGATAGAGAACATATGTCAGAGACAGGAACAAAGTCAAGATGACCGTTGTTAGAACCGAAACAACAGCAAAGAGATCACTGACATGGTCAGATTTTATTATACAATTCGATATTTTCTCAATAAAACTGGCAAGAACCAATCAGTAGGATATATTGATATTTATAAAACAAATATACCATATGAATTCCAGCTAAAATGTCTGTTTCTATTAGAAATGTTTACAATAACTTATTTGGACGTGTGAGATTTTATCATGTAACTTAAGGATAAGTAATTAAATTGTATATATATATATATATATATATATATATATATATATATATATATATTAATATTTATTTTTTTAAAATTCAGTTATATAAAGATTGCCATGGGTCATAAGTAAAATATAAGCTTAAAAGAGAAACAAAATGATGTAAAGTTATTGATTGGGGACAACATTGAGTTAGAAATTGCGAAAATGTTGATAATATTAGGTTGGTGCAAAAATAATTTCGTTTTCTCACATAGTAACATATGTTAGAAAACGAAATTATTTTTGCACCAACCTAATAGATAACAGAACAATCAAAAATAGATTGAAAACATTGGCAGGATAAGAACAAGAATAAAAACTGATAAAAAAAAACTGTTTCCAAACTACCACCAGTCACGATGGTAGGCCATGACAGATAGACTCCTGGTTCTTAAAGTAACCTCAGACCTTAAGTGGAAATCGTACATACAATCCATCTCTAAAGATGCAGGTAAAATGGTCGATTCCTTGTACCGCTCCAGTAAATACCTGGCTCCTCCTGATATCCTTTGCCTTTGCAAGAACCAGATCAGGTCTAAAATGAAGTAATGTTATGTTTGGGCAGGAGGTGCCCAATTCTCATTTACCGAAGCGTCTCCGCTTCCTTGTGGGTGACAAATTATTTTCCATCCTGCAGTCTCTCTCTCCCAGACGGGATGTGGAAAGCCTCTTACAGCTTTATCGCTACTACTACGGAACGTGCTCAGAAGAACCGTATTCCTTGGTTCCTCCAGTTATAACCTTCACGGCTACGCGCATTGTAGCGAACCACATTCATTCCTTTCGTATTTCATTATGAGAAGTAAGTTCCACTCGAGCAGCTACTTCCCGTAAACCACTGTGGAATGACTCCCAAGAAAATGGACATTCCTGTGAACGAAACAGAATCAATTGGAAATTGAACTCGGCAAGCCGATTTCTCTTTTCGCGCCGATGGTGATTTTGTAAAAATTCAGTCGTCCGACTTTTAAAAATTATTTTTAAATAAATCATTTGTATTTACAAACATATGTGTATGAATTCAAAATAGTAAGAAATAAATGATTAAAAATAGTCTTTAGTTGAGTTCAAGTCTTTTGGTAATTGGTTCACAGAAAAGCAGATGTTTAAAAAAGGACATTTATTGTTACCGAAGATTTACTGACCATCTCTGTTCTTAGAGATTGTTCGTTCGACGCCACCGACTGACCATCCAAGCTGTTGCGGGAGATGATTCACCGACATATGTTTCTTTCAGCACGCGCTGAGAGAGGAGACAGTCGTATCTCTGCTCTTTGAAATTCTAACTCTGTGGGTTTTTATAAGAAATTTTTTTCTGAAATTAGGCTCGAGAAAAATAAGATTTTTGCTTTCTCTGATTGGTCAAATATTTCGCATGGTGAAGTTAATTTCTAACCAATATGCACTTTGCTTTAAACGGTGTGCGTTGCATTGCGGAATCTTTTTGGCATGTTTGTAGTATTGTGTGTTATTCCGTAGAAAATAAAGTTTGGGTGCATTTTAATATGATATGTAAGTAATTGTGTTGAGAATAGGGTTTATTTTCTATGGTTACACATCAGTAAAGACGTATTCTGTTGCCTAAAATATAGTCTCTCATAAGATAATTTTTGTAGTTTTTAATTGAAGGGCTAAAATACAACGCTTTATGACTTCATTTTTTCCTCCTTCCTGTCTTCCCTTCAAGTATGATATATAGTTCCAAGAAGCCTATACTTTCCGGCTGCGCTTGCGTATTACATTAAAAGGAACACAACCAGGGCAATTTGTTGATGCATGTAACGTTTCTAAAGGAGTTTTTCTCCACGTTCCTGTAGAAGTTATTAGTGTTTACTGTGTAATTTTAAGTTCAGATGCACCCTCTTCTTCACAGGCAGAGGGTCGTAAGTATATCACTGTTCTATCGCTATTTCCCTGGAAACACTCTTTTTACAGTAAGAACCTGCCTTGCAACATCCATGGAATCGAATCCCCTGTATTCTAAATGTAAGGAGAAAGTTTCGCTCAGGCAGATTCTTCTCAAGAACTGTAACATTGTAGAACAGACACCCACGTGGATGCTACACTGAACACTAAAATCTTTACACCATCAAGTCAAGAGATAATCCTTATCTATTCTTCTTATCCTCATTATATTCACTTCCTAGCTTCCTCTTTCATTAGGTATCCCCACAAAAAACAGAAAACAAAACGATACTCAAGGTTTAAAGCGAATCTTTGAAAATGAAGAATCATTCTTGAAGCTTTTATTTTAGTTTTAATGTCAAGCTAATAGGTTAAATTTAATATTTTCAATAAGTAAAATACTTTGCTATATTTCAAAAACTAATTTAAAATTAATTTGACTGGAAGGTTTTATTGTTGCTAAAATAGTTGATTAGCGCCTTTTTAGTCGTCTTTCATCGCAATGTAATTGTCTTTATTAAAAAATCTTCCCAAAATAAAATATATTTTTTTAAAACTTTATTTGAGGAATATGAGCTGATTAAAGTATAATTAATTTTATTTGATAAAAATATTATTGCATTAAGTTTAAAATATCACAGAAACGCATTTTTTAACCTGACAGTAGCGGTTGTGGTTCTAGAGAGACTGTATCTGTAATAAAACATAATTGAATAAAATGATGCAAGCGCCTTTTTCAAATAATATAATCTAAAAGGCGGAAATTAATAGAAAATTTTAAAAGATGTAAAGCTTTATAAATTATTATAATTAAAATTTAAAAAAATGAAAACAATTCTTGTAAAAATGGATTATTCATCGAAAAATATTTTTTAAGACAATAGTGTCTTTAATAAATCTTATTTCTAAAAGCAATTAAAAGCTTTTCTAATTAAAGAATATCGTTGTTTTATTGCATTATTTTACGATTCAGGACAGATTTTCAGTGTTTCTGTTCGACAAAAATAAATTGATCATTTAAATTCTGCTTTTAGCTAATATAGATATAAACACGCTGAAATTGTAATTTCTCGAAATTTCAAAAAATTAAGAAAGGGGGAGTAATAGATGTAGAAAAAAATATATTTTGCCAAAACTTTCTAAAAACAATTCAAAATAATTTAATTCAATTGTGAATTAGTCCTGAAAATTTAATTAAAATCCATCAATTACTTGAGTTATGCAAAAATTTCCAAAATAATGTGTTTTTTTTTACCTAAAAAAGACGCTAAATTTCCCATTCTTTGGCCCACCGCTGACGCCAGAAAAACAATATTTTTAACCAAAATTTCAAATACGCTTGTAAGGATTAAAAAAATTAATCAAATAATACAAAATACTTTGGTCTTTTCTTTTAATAATAACAAACATTTTGACGATAAAACTCGTTTTTCGTCATGTTTAGGGCCTTTTTATCATGATAAAAGCGAAAAAGTGGTGGTACCTATCTTTCATTGATATCACACTTATCATCATAAACATTTTAAGCCTCTACCTTGAGCGACTATTGAGCCTTCTATAGTGTAAACTTTAGTATAGGAAATTGTTAGATAAATCCTACCCGTGATATCACCGTTTAGAGAAATAGTCGGTGGATTTTACATTATTTACATTGTTCGGAATGTTGTCCTCATCTTTATTACCATATTCTTCAAGGACACATTGTCCAGTGGATAAAAGTGTTGGTTGTCCTAAAGAGTTGCGAGTTCAATAGCTGGCTACTACAGTGGTGAACGAAAAACTTCGAGAGTTTAGTTAAAGAGAGATAACTGGAATATCCGGAAGAGGTCTGGCACGTGGAACTAGATGGATTTTGTTTGAAATTATAATTGAACCGAGAGTTATACCGTAACGCTTTATTAACACTACACGGAAGCCGCTAGTGGCCCGATGGTCGCCGGTGGCAAAGCTGGTGGCTTACGTGTAGGGAGTGATCAACATCATTTGCTGTATGGCGACTTAGCTTAGTCTGACATAAAGCAATAATTTCGGACGCTCAATTTTGTAGAAAAAAAAACATGGCGATTTTACTAAGTACTTATTCACGGTGAGGCATAGGCCAGCTTTTATCATTCGTAATAAAAGGCAAGAAACAAAACTGTATCATATGTTGTAGTAACTTGAAGCGATTTCGTCAAATATGGCTCAGTATCAATTCACTAAACCATTTTCCAGAAAACTTATTTCGAACTGAAAGCTTCTAATTTGAACTTCAAATGATCCAGACAATGACATCTGGATAAGTTACTATAGTTTGTAGGGGACCAAATTTCTTACATTTTTGGACCAATCGGAACACTTTATTTTGACTCTCCTAAAAACAGTTCGTTTGATCCTACGATGTCCCTCAGTTAATCAGAGCCGAGAATGTTCGTCTCTCCGACGCCATTACACACTCACAGACGCACATACACACACACTCTCTCTTTCTCCTTCCCTCTCTCACCACACATGCCGTTCAGTCTGAGAGTCAGTTGTTCTGTTGTCTCTGCAACCTACTTTTTCACACACACACACACACACACACACACACACACACACACACACACACACACATTCAAAGTTCTTGTATGACTACCTTTCTCCAGCGACCGACTGTTACTAATTCCTTTTCCACTTAGAAATATCGTTTTCATTTCACATCGTCTTCAAAGATTTCAAATTATTTGTTTAGCTAATTATTGCTACTTTATTTCAAACCACAGCTTTGACTTTTCTCTCTTTTTACCATGCATTAGCTTGATGGTTTGAATTTAATTTTGTTATACTCTGTTGCAATTAGATCTTCTGCGCATTAGGCTCCACGCATCACATTCGCTCAACGAAGAGAGCTCTGGCAGTAGCCAATCAAGAATGATTTCGCCGGAGAGAGAGATGCTCTTGGAGACTACCAGACACGCTTAAGAGCAGGTCTCTGAGAACAACACCAGGCAGTAGCGGCCCAGCGTGCCGACGGCCACCACACAGGGTGATGGTGCTGCTGCCACCTCCGCCGCCTTTGTCACCAACATTAAACATGACCACACATCTCAACGACCGTTACCACTCTCAGGCTTGTCCAAACACCTCGGCTATCCAGCTTCGACTCGAAAACATCTCAACTTCAACTCCTCTCAGCTATACGCTTTCATCGATGCTAACCTCGCTACCTCGGCAAATACCAGTTACAAGCGACCGATGATCCAGCCTCGACACCACCCAACTACAAGCCTTCATCTTCGACGACGCTCCTCCCAGCTACAAGCTTTTGTCAGCACCAACCTCGTCACCTCGACAAACACTAGCCACGATCGGCCGACTATCCAGACTTGACACCACCCAGCTACAAGCCTTCATCGTCGACGACGCTGTCACCTCGGCAATACCAACCAACAGAACTCGACCCTCCACCGTGAACTCGATCAGCGACCTCCATTCTATAGAACAGGCCTACCAACCACCGCCATCACCTCGGCTTGCCTCGAATCGTTTATAAGGTATCCCATTCACAGTCGACATCGCGACCTCCGTTCAACGGAGCAGGCCCACCAATCCGACGTCACTCCGGATCAACACAACAGGTCTACCAATCAACAAAACGACTTAACCACCGTGACATTGGCCAACCAAACGTGCACCGACCATATCCTGTGACTTCGGCCGGGCCAGCACAAGAAATAGGTCAACTCCAAGATCTATGCTTACACCTACTATCCTGACGACCAGCTACTAAAACGGACATTCCATAACCTCTCTGTACATTATTCAAAATTTAATCCTCGTTATTCCTTTCTCTCGCATCCAAACGCTTAATATGACGAGTTCAGCCTTTTGCCTTAACTCAGGTTTGATAAGGTTATATATTGTTTTTGGTGGTGGAGGGTATTTATTTGGTGTTACGAGGCTGGACTTAAAAATTCAGTAGCTGACTATGAAGGAGTGTTGTCAGAGCTGTGAAATTGTGCCTGTATTAATTTCAACTAATTTCTCCTTAATTGTATTGTTTCTTTCCAGGTAAACTAACACCTAACTGTTAAAAGAAGACTGTTTATCCTGTTGGTGAAAAAGGTCATCGACAACAGATATGGCGTCATCATCGCTGCGATACTGCGTCCCAGCCAAATGTATTTTTTCATGTTGGAGAACAGATTATAGTCAAATCCAGAGAATAGGGAGGTGATTAACCAGTTCAAAGAAACAACTGCATACAACAGCCATTGAAATCTAGGGTTTGTGTGATGGACCATTGTCTTGATAAAACAAGATTCCTTTCGACAGTTTTCATTGGCGTTTGGTCTTGATAGCCTTTCGTAACTGACTTAGCAAATTGGAATAGTACTCCCCATTGATGGTGTGGCCTTTTTGAAGATAGTCATTAAAAACAATGCCTTTTGCATCCCCAAAATCGAGACCATCACCTTTTCTGCATATGAAACGACATTGGCCTTTTTTGGATCAGATGAGGAGGGGTATTTCCACTGCATGGATTGTCTCAGATTGGTTCAAAATAATGAAATCAACAATCTGGGTTTGGAAACATTCAAGGAAACCAGCTGGATCTGCCTCAAACAATATCGGATTTTCCTGTGAAAACAATATCAGATTTTTCCTGGTTCGCTTTTTATCTGGTCTCAGAAGACGTAGCACTCATCGAGTAGAAACCTTCTTTATGCCAAGTTCATTGTGCAGAATATTCTCAACACTCTAACGAGATATGGGTTAGGGTTAACCCTAACACTAACTCTTGCAAGACGTCCAGACCTTGGGTTATTTTCAAGACTCTCTCTTCCCTTTCCTGAATTCAGCTGCCCACTTTTTGCACTGGAGCTTTATCCCCTAATGTAGCAACTATGCCAGTATGAATAATTTGGGGGGGGGGCGTATAAGCCATTTTTCTACCGATATTTGAAAAACACATTGATGCCAAATTTTGTCCATTTTCAAGAGAAGTTGCTACTAGATATATTTGAAGTCTTCTTTGAGCAGTCAGATGTCAGTTGGAACGAAACAATACAGTTATTAATAAAAAGAGTTGAAAATAATGCATGCACGATTCTACAGTTCAAGCGCCACTCCTTCATAGACAGCCTATGATCTTTTCAGCCCTCCTTCGTCTATATAAATGATTATCAATGAGAGATTAATCGGTAAACTAGAAATGTAAACCGGTTTACCCTAAGGTTTTAAAAGAAAATTCATCTCAAATGTGGAATGCACCAAAGGATGAAATATAACAAAAGAAAACACTCTGAAGAATTTAGAAAGCATAAGTTATTACCAACGAAAAGTCAAAGACAGGCAATCATAACAAAGAAACTTTTATATCGGAATTTTTTAGATAAAGAATTATTATTTTTATGTAAACTGCTATTCGGAACTGCATGCTCATCTTGGTTGTTGTACTCATGACGTTTTAGCCTTTGTATCTTCCGGCCTTTTTCAGCTGTCTGTCTTATTATATTCCTTTATTATTATTATTATTATTATTATTATTATTATTATTATTATTATTATTTCCTTTGGTTTCTGGTGTGTATTCATTTCTTTCTGGGTCCCAGAAACCTAAGGTCAAAAATGACATAACATTTTCTACTGTGCAGTTTTGAAAAAAATCGCACATATTTTACATAGATAAAGCCCTTCGTAAGGTGTGGGTTGTACTTGTGAGTACAACTTTTGTATTTCTTTAAGACGTGGGCTACCAGGGATACCTTCAATGAGTCTATTGGAATCTTTTTTCAATCAATCCGAGGGCTGGAATTGTTAATGTCCTCATGTGCCACATTTTTGAGATTTCGATTTCAAGGTTCTTGTATTTTGATAGTTTTTTGAAGATCTTCAAAGATACATTACAGTCTGCAAGGACTGCCATATCAATATAAAGGAACTTTTGTGTTTGCAGTTTCTAATAACGATGCCTGGGCGATTAGCTTTGATTGTTCTTACTGCGTGTATTATGAAATCCCATAAAATTGTTACAGGTCCTATCTTCGTAACGGGTTTGGGTGGAATTTCATACCAATTTCTTTCAGTTTCCTTTCGGTAAGCGTTGCAGATTTTCTGGTGCAGATATTGGCGCAATCTGTCGTGCCGTGTTTTATATTCAGTGGATGTCAATACCGCGAAATCTGATACAAGATGGTCAATTGTTTCTGGATATTAATCACAGAATCTGCATTTTGGACTAACACAATTTTTCAGTATGTGGGCTTGGTAATTTGTAGTTAGCAAGCATTGGTTCTGTACAGCAAGAATAAAAACTTCCGTTTCAGTTTTTAACCTTGCACTACGTAGCCACTTATGGGTATTATTATTATTATTATTATTATTATTATTATTATATTTCGATTTCTGTCCGATAGAAAAGAAGGAAAGAAAAGAAGGAAAGAAAAGAAAAGAGAATTTTTTGGGGACGATAATTTTAGCAAGGCCAGGTCTAGCCACACCCACGCTGCCGAGCGATCATTGGCCAAGTGGTGGCGTGAGTGATAGGCGAAGGTGAATGTATGAGAAAGGCGAGGAAGTTGTTGATAAGAGGATTGGTATGAGATACCAATATGAGAAAGGAAGAGTCTAGGAGGATAATTCTCCTACGACCTCTACTCAGACGAGGGAGAAAAACCCCCGGAATGGAAAGTGATTAGCTTCCAAAAATGGGAGAAGTAATAAATTTTCCTGTCCTGAGAACAAAGAGAATTTATGTTGGGAATTAAGATTTGTCAAAGAAACCAAACCACGACAGGCCCCTACCCCGCTTTTGGTCGGTGTCCATATAAACGAACGTCCCCGGACGTTCAGTGAGTTGGGTTGGAGATCGGAGACGCAGACACAGATCGACAGAAATCTGTTGGGCTCGGAGAATAGCGCCTCGTAGGAGCCGATCAAGATTCCACGCCTTTCGACTTAGTCTTCCTACCAAAAGCAAGTTTTTATTGACGAACGACTTAAGATACCATAACACGCTTAAGAAACGCAAAAAGTATCACGAATTAATAGAAACGACTTGGGAGAGAAACACTCCTATATTCAACAGAGAGATAAAGATAATTGTTATTTCTCAACATATTTGAACCTCATGAGTTTGTTTTATTATTTTTCTTTTACTTACGCTTGTGCGGTATCACCTTTATCCCGGATTCAGCTTGCACTACAGCCCGACGCCTGATTGTTTTCGTCTACCTAAGATCAAAGTCACAACGTGGGGTAGGTTAGACTTGAGATCAAAGCAGTTATTTCGGTGACCAAGCGTTGGATGCGAGCTGAGAACGACAAAGCTGGTATCGAACCGGAAACGACCAGATCGACCGGGACACAGGCTGGTGGCAGCAACAAGGAGTCAACCCCAAAACGCTGGTGAAAGAAACTTACGGCTTCGCGCCGCAACTGAGAGTTGACCACGGGCCAACGGCGCAGTGTCATATATTGACGTCGCGACCAGTAGACGTCCCATATTGGCGCTGGCGCGGCGACCGCGTCCACTGGTGGGTGTCACACTATTCCTCATTTTTTCTTTTCCGATTTCCAGGTCTTTATACTTGAATAGTTTTTTCAAATTCCTTGGTCGCTATGTTATAGTACGCTGGATAAGCCATATCAATTAATAGGCAAGTTTTTTCTTTTCAGTTTTTGACGATTATGTCCCGCCTATTTTCTTCAATCTTCCTGTCTATAAGTATAGTGTAATTCCATTGTGATGTCTTCTATTTCTGTAACTGGTGTTGGGTGATGCTCATATCAGTGTTTCTTAACATCTTTTCCAAAGTGTTTGCACATTGTCCAGTGTAAATATTACCCCACTCTATCGTGACAATTTTTATATTCATTTGGCGCAAGTAGAGAACATCCTGAGATTAGATGGTCTATGGTTTCCTGTTATTTGTCACAGAGCCTGCATTTTGGATCCACACTCTTATATATGATATTTGCCTGAAAGTTCCTAGTGAAAAGACTCTGGTCTTGCGCAGAAAGAATAAAACCATATAATAACAATAATAATATAATAATATATTATATAAGGCAAATAATAATAATAATAATAATAATAATAATAATAATCAAAATACAAGGACCTTGAAATAGAAATCTCGAAAATGTGGCATATGGGAACATCAACAATCCCTGTTGTAGCTGGAGCCCTAGGATTGGTTAGAAAAGATCGCAGTAAACTAATTGAAGGGATTCCTGGAAGTCCATGCCTCAAGGAGATACAAAAAATTGTTCTGACAAGTACAGCCCACACTTTACGAAGGGCTTTATCCATGTAAAGTGTCATGATGCCATTTCTAACCTGGACGGGAACCGGAAAGAAATGTGTAAACGCCAGAAATCAAGGAAAATAAATAATAATAATAATAATACCTGATATTATCATAAAAAGACAATAAATTCAGGAAGTGTATCCTGTAGAGCCAAGCCCAAACTATGCTCCTTAGGCCCTATAGGAGAATTGTCATTTAATTGTTAGCATTTTTGTTAGTATATGGGATGTTCCTAGTAGGGTGATTTCTGTTCAACATATATGTTGATGTTACATGGGATACTGTTAGTAAAATTGTCTATTCCTTTTCTCACGAGGCCCAGTGCTCCGATTACTATTGGTACAATCTCAGTCTTTATTCTCTACTTCCGGTTAATCTGGATCTCCATGTCCTTGTATTTGGACAATTTCTCGATATTTTTCACGGGGGTGTTTTCCTCATATGGTACTGCTATGACAACAAGGATACACTTCCTGAAATTCTTGTCTTTTCAAGATAATATCAGGTCTGTTGGTTTTTTATTATCCCAGAGGATAGTTACATCGTTATTTTAGGTAACTGTGTCTGGTTGATGGTCATCTCTTAGTGGTTTCAATTTTGTGTTTCTTGGATATCTTCCAATGCACATATGGCATAATCTTGTTATGTCTCTGGGTATATGAATTTTTTTGCCAATTCCGTACATCCTGAGATAATATGGTCGACAGTTTCATCATATTTTCCGCAGATCATGCATTTCGAGTTAGTTCCATGCATGATTATGTGACATTGATAAGATTTGGTTGCGAGGCTTTGGTCCTGAGCTACAATAATTAGGCCTTCTGTCTCAGCTTTCATCCCGGTGTTCTGCATTTTGGGAAGTTAGCAAGCACTGGTCCTATACAGCAAGAATAAAACCATCGATTTCAGCTTTTAACCCTGCACTAGGTAGTCATTGATGGGTACAGGGTTTGTCTATATCAGCTTGATTGGTATGGGCAGAATATTGACCATGAAGAGGTTTATCTTGCCATCGTTTCTGTATATTGTCCATTGCATTTGTTATTGCTTTCATTTTTTAAGTTTTTTTTTGCCGCTGCAGTAGGTGTATTATGTTTTACCTGAAATTTCAATTTTGAACTTTTTGGTTTCCTTTATTACTGAATACAGTTTCTTACTTTCATGTTCTTTGACAAAGATAATCATCCAGTCTTCTGTCGTTTCCAGTTGAACTTATCATCTGGATCTGGACACATACAGGCGATCAACATCAACCTTGGAGTGATGCATGCTATGGAAAGTGAGACGCTTTCTCGTTTTGGGCATTCATTCGCCTAATGTCGGCTGTGGTTCATGAAACTATTGCACCACAGATACAGCCAAGGTGCTTATAACTGACATTCTGTTTGGGAATTAAATTTGTATTATTATTATTATTATTATTATTATTATTATTATTATTATTATTATTGTCGTTCTGCTCCGAATACCGTCCTAAGCTTGTTTGTTATACTCACAACGTTTCGCTTATTGCATCCACAAACCTTCATCAGGTGTTTGTTTTAATACTTCTATGTATTATAAGCTTTGCTAATCGGAGCAGCGTACTCATTTTGGTTGAGGTATCCACAACGTTTCGGTCGTTATAGCCTCGGAACTTTCTTGAAAATGCAAACCGAATTCTTTATTTAATTTACGCTTCGCATTCCATACCCAGGAGATATTTCATCAGTTAGTACTTACCGGTCCCATTCAGTTTTGCGCCGCTCGTCCATTTTTATCACTGAACCTGAACATGTAACTTCTGAACACTACCAGCACTAGCGATTGAACTCACAATTGCTAAGGATCTAGATTTATTTTAATCATTTACTAGACCATGTGTTGCTAAATCATTATTATCTCCCCCACCAAAAAATTCTTACAATCTTAAAACAATTTCTGGCTTTAAATAACTTGAAAAGGGTTAATAACCCGTACGAATCAATATAAAAACCATGTTATATAATTATTAACATATTTTATTGCCTGAACAAACTAAGCAGAAAGGCTACAAACATGGTAAATGAATGTGTGTGCGTGTGTGAAGTTCCTACGAAATATTATGAGAGGCAGACGACAACGACTGGCACTGCATTCTAATTTTTGAAGATCGTAGTTGGGAAGAGATCCGGATACCAGAAGAAATTTCCACAAGTGAAAAGTACGGTAGAAGAAGCTATAAGCATAGAAATAACGGTTACGTGAAGCAATTTTAACAGTGACATTATGAGACCTAACCGCCAATCTCGCACTGAGTTTAAATTCGTGAAATTGAGGCCGCAACGAAGAAAGCTCACCAGAACAATTACCTTGAAAATATAGAAAAAGCAATGGGAAGCTACGTTACTGCGGTCGGAAACTGACTGAAGCTGAAGTGTCAGGTCAAGACAAATAACATTTAAGATTCTACTTTAGATTTTGTCAAGGATTTCTAGATATAAATCAAAGGCCCCAGACTAGATGTGTCAACAATATTTGATGCATGAATGAATAGTAAGACTGATAAAGATCCAAGATAGATTTTAGCAAAAAAATTGTCTACCACGACACAGTGAACGAACTGAGTTATTATAATCGTTCCACTTTGTATCAGAAAAAAAAAAAAAAAACGAGACCAAGAAGGTTCAGTGACTTGATATCCTGGAGGTCATCATAAGGCATAAGCGAAAAAGGCATTTTAAGATGATTAATAAAGAGCAGTTACATTTTGGAGACGTTGGAAGTGATTTCTTGCCCCAGTTAACAAAAGATTTCATTTTTGAGATCAGCTGCCAGTTTGACTTTATCAAAACAGTCAGGCTTATTATTAAAATAGGAGCAATTAGTTGTCATCAGCATAGTTGCTGTATCTGTAAATGATGATACCGAAAGGTCGTTGATGAAAATAAGAAACAGAGTAGATCCAAGGATAGAGCATTGGGGTGGAGACCTTCCCGATATAATCAGTTCCAGAATCGGTATCTATAGTGATGACAAAACTAATTGCTCTTTTCTTAATAGTAAGCCTTTACAGAAGATATGGACATATTCGTAGATAGATAGATAGGAATAGACTAAGATAGCTGCAGATTTAGATAGATATATAGGAACAGAATTAGATAGATAGATAGATAGATAGATAGATAGATAGGAACAGACTGGGATATATATATATATATATATATATATATAGATATATATAGAGAGAGAGAGAGTGAGAGAGAGATAGATAGATAGATAGATAGGAACAGAATTATATAGATAGATAGATAGGAACAGAATTTGATAGATAGATAGATAGATAGATAGATAGATAGGAACAGAATTAGATAGATAGATAGGAACAGAATTAGATATATATATAGATAGATAGATAGATAGATAGATAGATAGATAGGAACAGAATTAGATAGATAGATAGATAGATAGATAGATAGATAGGAACAGTGTGTCTTAGATTCTGCGAATAGACGAGTAGAAAGTGAGTCTTAGCAAACGAAAATATAACCTGCGAAACGAATGAAATATGAGAGACGGAGAGGGAGAGAGAGAAAGAGAGAGAAAGAGAGAGAGAGGAATAGAAATAAAAAGGTAAAAATAGGCGAGAATGCGATTGTTGCCTGACTCACTAATCACCAGTTCATCCATTTACATGACCGTTTTTTTAATGGTAAATTTGTCCATTATGGCCTATTCTATTTCTTGGTCAACAACAATCACGCGTCACAACATTTGAATATGTCCACATCTTCTGTAAAATTCATGTAGATTTTGGTTAGTCATTATTGCGATCGCCTGGTGGACGCCATATCTCTTACTCACTCGTTTACTCGAAAACAGAGAGACAATTTTTGCTCACGTCTGCTGAGATCTCGCGAGATGTCGTTTGGGCAGATGAGGTCATTTATTTATGAATTCCTTATTATCGTCTCTTTGATTTCAAGAAACTTCTTCGGTCAGCGGTAATATAATCTTTTGAAGTAGGAAGGTTCCATCCTTGTGTCCATACATGAGTTTTTTCAATATTGCCTTCATTCCATTACACCGATATGAAAAATATGTCAGGCCAAATAAATATCAGCATGGGTCATAGAGGACTGATCCTTGGCGATTCAATGAAAACAGTCTCACACAAAAGAGTTTGTTTCGCTTATATTTTCTGTGTATCTTTTAGATGATTACGAAAATTATATTAAGACATACTAACATATATGTGGGTTATGTGCGTAATAAAAAGTAGGATGTAATAAACTGTGTAGAGCTTTTCCAAGCTTGGTAGTTAGAATTCCTTTGTCTGCATCTTGGTATTCTCTTGGAAACTGGACGTTTGATATGGTCTAGCGAGACGTCATGATTGATAGTGATTGTGAACGAGGCCGCAAAAATGTATACGATTAATTTATTGCATTAGTTATTTTTTATATTTATAATACTAATATAAGTGCGCACATTAATTATACCACATGCATTTCAAGATACCAGCTCCTAAGTAAGTATCACAAAAAAAAAA
The DNA here is from genome assembly GCA_963932145.1 of Acanthosepion lycidas. Taxonomy (NCBI): domain Eukaryota; kingdom Metazoa; phylum Mollusca; class Cephalopoda; order Sepiida; family Sepiidae; genus Acanthosepion; species Acanthosepion lycidas. The sequence continues at coordinate 747,208 of OZ010606.1, read as the reverse complement.
AAAAAACCCAAAGAAACCACCACATCGGTTCTTGATAATGACTGCGAAAGTTGAAAGTACTTAAACAAAAATAACAAAATATGAACTTCGAACTGTGGCAGGGGCGATATTACCCCTGAAATAATAATAATGATAATAAAGGTGGATATGCTGTAAAACAGAAAACGCCAAGTGAAAGAGAGGCGTTTTCGAATAACAAGATGTTAATATGCTGTAAAGACTTTGAAATGTAAATGTTACAGAAAGTTAATTTAGAACACGAAATATATTATGTTTGTAAGTGTACAAAGGATATCAGATTACTAATTACTGGAACAATAATAATTTGGAACTTTAAAAAAAGAAATGGATTTTGACACTATAAGAATCGAAGTTAAAATACAGGATCTTTTAACCTAGAATTTATTTTTGAAACAAGACTCTCTGTAGTTTACAAAAAGCGACAGAATAATTAATAGCGAGGTGATAAACAATAGTGTCTTGTTGTGAACCTTGGAAACCAATCGATGAAAAAGTAAATTGTTTATTATCGGAGGAGTAAAGTTGTACATTGGTAGTATGTCATTATGTTCGCAATAGAAAAACAGACACATCACCAGCGTGGGACACATGAGCCGGTTCTCTTAATAAAGAGGCGAGCGAACTGAGTGGAGAGAGTTTTGGGTTTGTCTGTCTTCGAATGCAGACGAACTGAGTGGAGAGACGTCAGAGATTGAAAAGGAAGCGTTCGCTGTGTGTTGCTGAAGCTGAGGGCGAAGACGCGAAATACCGCCGCTAAAATCTAAGTACCACTACTCCTGCTACTACTAATATTACTACTACTACTATTATTACTACTGAGAACGTGAACATCGAAGGTTGTAGTAGTTGCACTAAGAACAGACCAAAAAGGTTTAAAACGAAGGCTACATTTCTCCTCTACCGAAATTATTCGACGTATTTGTGTTTGTTTGGTTAATGTTCACATTACAAGAAACATTCAACCTTGTGCAACAAGAATTATTTGTATGTGTGTGTGTTTGCTTTTATATATATATATATAAATACTTTTGTCCTTTCAAAATCGAATTGACTTGGTTATATTTATTTTTCTGTTAACCAAAGAACTCGCAGCTGGACCAACGGAGAGCTTCCGGATTTCTACGGTCTGATGACCATTCTCCAGGATCAAAACAATCACAACGTGGCTGGAGGGTGGCTTCGAATTGACATTGGGAATCAGAGACTTGTGTCTAACCTGTAATACTGGACCATACCGGACCAACGGTCGATCTTGTGGAGTGCGTGGTTCCAGCGTGGTGAGGATACGGTGTTAAAGAACAATTTATCCACAACTTCGAGCACAATACTCAACACCTTATCAGGAATATTGGAAATTATAAGAAAAGATTAAACAAACAGCATTTTTCTTTTCATCAAGAATGCCACTTTTGTCAGCTTGTGTCTGTGCGTGTGTTCAAGTGTATATGCGCGTGGCTGTCGCTTAAAGGGATGAATCAGAACCCTCTTTCTCTTCTCTCTCTCTCACGCACACGCACTTTCCGACTCATAGATTAATATTTAACAAAGACAATTCTTGCTCCTTCCTGGAACTGATTGACTATTTTAATTAACCACATACTCATCAATTCAGTCTTAATAGGAAATATAAGGAAACAACAAAATTAATTAAGATTACAACTACTATGATAACGATGATGATTGTCATATTGATGCTAATGATGAAGTTGCTATGAATGATAATATCATCCATTATAGCAACATTCAATCGTCAAACTATACAAAACACCATTCTCTTAATATTAAGAACTCTATTAAGAGAATCTATTTTTATGAATTAAACTAATCCGATTTCTGGACCATTTAAATTAAAGACTTCAAAGAACTCTTTGATGTGGTCGAATGACCTTACAAGTGGAGGTCTTTCATCCGGGTATTCATATTCGTTGCTTGGCGCCAAAATTAATCGAGTTGGCTGGCAAAGTTAGTATAAATTTGCTCCAGAAAGGTCTGTTTACTACTATTCACTGACTTGCCTCCGGGGTAAGTAAACTTGCCTCCGGGGTAGGTAACAGTCTAACTCTCTGCTTTTGGGCGGAGAGGAAACTGGACGAGGCTCCGCTGAAGGGCAGAGTCTCGTTCGGGGTGGTTGACTGCCCCTGAACCCGTTTATGCGGGTTCAAAGAGGGAATATTTTTGGCCGAGCCTACGGGCTCGGAAATCCCACGTTAAACCCGGCCTCGTGCCATGTGTAACCCTCGTGGGGGTGTGTGGCTAAATATTACTATTCACTGACCTGACATAAAAACTGTACCACAAAAACTCAGTGACTCCCCACTGAAGTTATTTTGAAGTATTTCTCTCTTCTTGCCAGTAAGCCTTTATATATGTTCCCTTTTTAGTCACTGACCAAATCATTAAAATTAAAATAAAACCCTTTTTCGTTTATTATAAAACTTACTTGGTCTTCTGCTGTTCTCTTTACTTCTTTTTGTCACGTTTGTGACAAAAGAAATATGATAAACTGCAAAGTTCAGTTCTACTTCTTTTATCTCCTGTATCCATTCCGGGCGTGGATGATTATAGCTCTTCACAACTTCCCATCCTTCTTTGTTCTAAGTAATATTTGTCCACTCATCATGGCATATAATCTGTATTCAGCCATCTATTTATTTATATAATATCGTATTACATGTTGTTTCCTACGGTCTCTCCTTTCCCTTTAATATATCTTGCGTGTGTCAAATTCATCAGGCTCTTCTTCCACATTATATCCCAGAAATTTCAAGAGCCTCTGTCTGATTTCAAATACAAGTGTATTCATTTTCTTTCAAATTCCATCAGACATAGTTTACGCTTGCTTCGTGCTAATAATATTAGGAAACGAATGAATTCATATATTCTCTTCTCTTCAAGCATGGGTTAAAATAATAGGCTAGAATCTAGCTTTAGTTGCAAACAATCAAAGAGAATGACAAATTTGAATTCAAACCCGTGGAGGATTCAAGAAATAAATTCTCCACAAACTTTCCTAAGAACAATCCTTTCATGGTTTTCCACAGTTTCACTTTTCTGGTATATGTAAATTGTGCATTGCCGCAACTGCTGCATTTTGTATTATAAAACACAAATGTGATTTTATGTATTTATCTCTCACGCAGCCTGATTTCCATTATTTGAGATAATGAGATATTTCATTTTTATGGTAACACATGTAGCACTGCAGCTCTGCCGAGACACCATGTTTGTTCTCAGCGTGCAGCTTATTCCGGTCAAATGCTTGTGGCTTAAAAAATAGCTCTATGGCCAGATTGTTTTTCACGAAATAAAGCTATGAAACGATTTTAACAGCAGACTAATTTTATTCGATTGAAAGGTGATGTAGACGAAGGAGGCCAAGGTAAGGTGAAGAGGTGAGAGGGCGAATAGTCTAATCGGCGAACAGGCGTGCGCCTTCCTTTTCGAGTCGCAACAAGCGGTCCTCTCTTTTCGGCTGCTAATGACCAGTGTGTTATAGAGGACAAAGTTTCCTTGTCTAGTCATCTTTCATCTAAAAAAGGCATTCATCAAGTTCGCTCCACTTAGCTGAGCTTCTTTGTCAGGAGCGTTTGACATGATTCTTCTGAGATTCACTTCACTTAGCTGATAAAGACAAGTACTGTGGAAACAATTTCTGTAACGTCTTTCAGATGATTTTCCTTTGTCAAGATATCGGCTGACACTGATATCGCTACACATGCTAGCGTTAGCCTTGTGTTACCATAATAATAAGACGAAGTTTGCTAATACATTGATTACATATTTAATACTCAATAACGTTTTCTCAATTTCTTTCACTCTCAGTAACCCCTTTACGTCTTATTGGCTTTACCGCTTTCTTGGGATGAAATGATTAAAATAAAAGAGTGCTGCAGGACTGAGGAGACTTGCTATCACTTGATATCCATCAATAAGTGTCATATACTACAGATGTAAAAACCAGTTACATAATAAAATATTTATTTAGAAAATATAGTCCTAGCCTTGCTAAACTCTTTGTAATCGAAAGGTTTTTGGTCCCATAAGAATGGTCAATTCATTGATATATTACGTAACATATCAAGTGGAACCCCATCTTGTCTGGCTCTCTGTTCACATTCTTACGGTATTTTGCCGATGGAATAAGATATGATATTAGTGTGAAAGATGGCAGGCTTAACATGAATCTATTCGTTGATTAGATGATAATTGGTGTCAGGTGATAAGTGAGATTTCCAGAGTATTTATAGTGATAGAGACATAAATAAATAAAACTAAATAACAAGAAGACCAGAATTTGAACCAACTCTAACAATAAATGGATAATAAAAGCCTCCAGGCAAACAAAGCCATAGTTCAACCAACTAATCAGGAAGCTTTCAAAACCAGGATGTAAGAAAATAAATATACAAATAACCAGGAGGCCAATTTTTCACCATTTCAAGAAATAGATAGCTCCACCGATCAATCAGAAAGCATTCGCAACCAGGATTGCAACAAGCAAATGAGAAGTAAGCGGCAATTTCAAAACAATTCTAAATAACAGTTATAAATAGATGGAAAATCAACCAGAATCAAAGTCGATAAATTAATTGTTCATTCTCTGATGTTGTGGCCATCGTGACATATATGCACGACGAGCTGGCGACCTTACCTACTACATTGAAAACAAACTGTAGTGGTATTGACGGCATAAATCAACCCATACTTTTTTTTACTTTACGAATGTGTAAGAAAACAAAAAGCAAACAAGAGAAAGAACAAGAAAATAACTTTTCATAACAGGTACAATATTTATATTTATAAATGACAACAGTTTTACAATAACTATTAATATGAGTTACTTCCCTTTGACTGGGCAAAAGTTTTTCTGCTAAAATATTTTTTTACCTTAGCTCACAAAAAGCTGAATTATCTTGTCGTTCAAAATATTCACTGAAAGAGAGTTTAAAGAATCTTGTAAAGCTGAAAATATGTTGATAAACTTTTAGCTTTAAAGAAGTTGGAGAAGTGAATGTTCCGTTTGTTTTCGTTGTTCGTAGTCGAATGTATTGTTCGTACTTGAGTTTCGTAAGATTCAATAACGTGATTGAATAGTTTTAGTAAGTTGCAGAAGTTGGTGAGTGAGTTGTTTGGTTGATATTTTAGCTTGAATTACAGCGAAGTTATTTCGTGTTAAAGAACTTGAGATTCTAACTTTGTACTTCGCTGCAGTAATGATACAAGCGTCGTGAACTCGTTTAGCAAATGCTAGTCGTCGTAAATTCTCAGTGACTGGGTTCGCTCGAATCTTCAATTTATATGTTTTTTAATCACGTGATTGGATCCTGAGAGCATTGTTTTTTCGTCATGTTTATGTTATTCGGACGTAGTGGTGAGCTGGTAAATTGTTTTTTTAATATCTGTTAACCACTCAGAAAAAAAAAACTCAGTCTGGAGCCTGATATATTTTGTGTTGCTTATTGAGAACAATGCACGTGAAGATATACGAGATAATTTTAATATTTATTGTCCAATGAGAAGTTCAGGTTTTTAGAAACATGTATGAAGCTGTGATCCGCTTTTTGCACGAAAATCGACATTGATGAAAAAGTGGTAGCGGACAGCTAAAAAACGAGCGGAAGCTACTACATTTGGATACATACATACGTATACATATATATTTCTCTCTTTCTCTCTCTCTCTCTCGTAGGCAACAGAACTTTTACACTTGAACTCTTGAAATTTCAACTTTCACCTTTATAAAAATGTTATATTTTAGAATTATAAAAAAGTTAGTCTTTAATTTATAGGATACAAATCCTATATCATTCCAAAAAATGACTAAATAATGCAAAGTAGATTTGCACATCCGCAAGATCGGATCAAAACGATTTATCATTCCAAAAAATGACTAAAAAACACAAAGTAGATTTGCACACCCGCAAAATCGGATCAAAACGATTAAAAACAGATGATTTCGCAATAAGGTGTGAAATTAATTTTCTGACCAATGAAAGGGGGCGATTTGCTAAACCAAAAAAAGATAACGAGCCAGTGTGAAAAAAAGTCAACAATAAATACAGAGTTTCAAGTCAGTCGCCCAGTGAGAAGGGTGCAGAAATCACAGAAGACTGACAGTAAATTTCATCACTGATTCAACCCGACACTAAGAGCCGAAAGTGGGTTAGGAAACAAAAACAACAACAACAACAAATTTACAACTGACTCCAAAACAATTCATAAGTATATTTTCCTTTTATCTTTTTATTCCTAATTCACACTCTCTTTTTCAACTTAAATTGATCGCCCCTTTTTCCTTTACACATATACAAAAACAAAAGAAACAGATATTACTCTGCTACTCGGTTAAAAGACAGCGAACACAGACATTTTTGTCAAAATCACATTTTGCTTAAACTAACTAAAACATTAATCCTTTTTACCCTTTTCACAAGATAATAAATATACAATGTTCTATTTTCTACAAACGTTCCTTATCGTGTTATTTCTTCTTGAAATTTGCGTTGTATTTTGTGGGCAGGGTATCCCATATTAAATTCTCCTTTAATCCGGGTACGCTGAACCCCACAAATTAAATATGCAATAAATAAATGCTTTAATCGTCTAGGTGTTTTTGAGAAAAGTGTACTTTTAAGAAAGACGGTTTGTAAAAAATATTACAGTGTGTAAAAACCGATTTTTAGAATTGGCTATTAAAGAACCAGCAAAATTCTTTCTTTGGAGAATTGTTGTGGATATCCATTTGAATTTGAAAGGAAAGAAAAGAAATATATTATTGTATATATTGTCCTATCAAAGACGTGATCTCACCTCTTGTAAATTCTAGAATTAATGGTTCCGGAGCCTCCTTTTTTCGCATAAAAATATATAGAACCAGAAAGCATTTAGTCATCAGAGAGAACGCATTTAAGTACTCAAACTTCAAGGCCAGAGGAATTGCCCAGCTGAAGGGGTTAAAAATCATCATGGGATGGGGGGAGAAAGAACACCTGACAGCTAAATCTCAACCAAAAGGCAGATTCAAGTCCGGTGATAGAACATTCGTTTCAGCGTCTTCCAGAGGAAAATTTGAACGAAACCTAACATTCAAGTTGAACTTTTCAGTAAAGGACAAACAAAGTCTCTGTGACACCAACCTGTTCTAACCACTAAACCATTCCTATTCTGTTGTAGGAATGAGGTAGGCGCACTTTTGTATCTTATGACTTGTCCTCAATTTTTTTTAAAAATTTTCAAAGAGTATAATACTATGTTTTTCTACAATTAGAATCGTTAGTCTCCTTTAGTTTTTCTATAAGGCGCACAAAAGGAAATTTTTATACAATGTTTGCTATGTAAGTTTTGTATTTGCTTTCTTTTTCTCTTTTGTGTACTTTAATGTCAGTTCTTTCAAGTTTCGTGTAGTGGATGAGGTTTGTTTGTTTTGCACTTTATGCAACTTTAGGGATAAGAAAGGCGCGTATTCTTTTTTCATATCCTCTCTCTAGTATTAACTAAATATTTGTGTTTGTTACGAAAATTTAGGTTTTTATAGGGAGTTAAATTTTTTATGCCTTATCTTCCTGTATTATATTGCATATATAAAAACTTATTTTGTATTTATCAACATTAATATTTTTTTTATTATTACACAAGGGGCCAATCTACATTGAAATCAATTCGACCAATCTATGGAAGGAACGGACGTTGTTGTAAGAGAGATAACTCATTCATAACTTAACGGCCATATGTTCACAAGAATTCTCTCCCTTTGTTGATCAGGTACAAACTTGCACTAACGACGAGATATACAAAAAAAAAAAAAAACACACGTCAATGTTTTGTTGTCAATAGAAAAATACCATTTAAATACATGCAAGTGTATATCCTCTTTTGTGTATCTATAAAAGAGGTCGATAAATAAACGCGCAAATTACACGTATAAATACATATTTTATAAGTCATTTCTTTCTTCGTCATTCATATTTTTTCTTGTTACATTTTTGGTTAGGGTAGGGTTTTCTTTCTTTTTTCAATTGTTTTTCTTTCCTCAACTTATTTATTTTTTCTAATCTCGAATTCAAACCATCAGAACGAAGATGAAAAATGATAAAGAACTAAAAAAGGAAAAAAAAAAAGGGAAGAAAAAAGAAAAGAGTGAGTGGGAAATGAAGAAAGAAAGATTGCGACCAATAGCGGCGGCGGAATGGGAATAGAAAGAAGGAAGAAATAAAGAGGAACAAGAAATAGGTAACGCATAAGTAGTGAGGAGTTTCACTAATTTTAAAATTAGAAAGATAATATATAGTGAATTCAGAAACCTAAATTTAAAAACTACAGTTAACACAAATTGAAAATGGTAAACTTCCTCGACATAACTTTAGAATTAATGAATAACATATATCTACGTTACAGAAAACCTAATCCTTCGTATGTACACCCCAGGTCAAACCATCCTCCATTCATAATTAAACACATGCCCTCATCAATAGAGAAAAGAATCAACATGAACTCCGCAAAATCTCGTCTACAGTCACATTCTCACAGACGCGCCGTCGCCTCTCTCTGTCTGTTCTACAAATACTTTCGTGGCAATTGCTCCGAGGAGCTGCATTCGCTGATTCCCAGACTTCATGAGTTCAAGCGCCCTACGAGGCTGGCATCCCGCTCTCACCCCTTCACTGTCGAAACTCCTAAATGTAGCCGTCTCTTCTACTCCAATAGCTTCATGTCTCGCACCTCTCGCCTGTGGAACTCCCTTCCCTATTCCATTTTCTCTGAGAGCTATAATCTCCCGCTATTCAAGTGTAATGTCAATCGACATCTCCAGTTGCCTTGATCTATCCACTACCCTTCTCCTCATCCTTTCTTCTATCACTCCTATCTGATCTTGCTCCAAATTTTCTGTAACCCCTTGCGTCCAAGTGGCTTCTCGCCTTGCTTGGGGTGAAACGCTTAAAAAAAAATGAAGAAATATTCTACAAACACAGTAATTTTTACAACCAAGCTCTAAAAAATAATGGCTATAAGCACCCTAACATCAATTATATAAAAAATAATAGTATAAACCAGAGGAAAAACAGAAAAAGAAAAATCATTCGATACATATGCCCCAACCCCCGTTCAACCAAATGGTTAGCAATAAGCTAGGACAAAAACTCCTAGCATTAATCGAAAAACATTTTCCTTTTAACAGCAAACTTAGCAAGATCTTAAAAAAAAGCACCCTAAGTTATAGCTGTACTGAAAATCTAGAAAGGATTATAAAAAAACATTATAATAAAATCCCGAAAAGAACACGAATGCCAAAATCAAATAAATAAAGATCGTAAATTAAAATTAGACAAAAATAATGAAAAATTATGTAATTGTACAAACCCTGAAAATTGCCCTCTGAATAATGAATGCGGCATAGAATCTCATCCATTGAGAATCCAAATATTGAAAAGATATATATAGGATCCATAAAAATGAATTTAAAATAAGGAGGAGACGACACAAAAGCTCCTTCAATAATATTAAAAACAAATGTCTAGCGTGTTCACGAAACGATAGCAGCACGTATCGCACCAGTGCGCACCTTAGCGGGCTGCCGCAGCACGACAACAACCGACGACTTTCCGGCGGTGGCCGCAGCAGCAGGTCGCTACCCTATCGGGCTTGCCATCTCTCACGCTGCTGCTGCTCGACTGCCTCGCTCCGGTCTCGTCCACTCGTAAGCGATGAAAGCTGTTCCTGTAACAGCCTTTGCTTTTTTCTCCAATTTCATGCTACTCAATACTGAAACTATTTTAAAAAATTGGAAACGATCTGAAAACAATAACCGACTGGTTTAGTTTTGTTTTCGAATTTTATTTTTTGAATTTTCTTCAAAAAATCGAAAATCGGGCGTTCACTTTTGACGCCGACCACTGCTGAGGGGCACGACGCTCGTGCGGCGACAGCGAAGGAAGACCGGCTGGCTGGCTGGCTGGCTGGCTTGTGCAGGCCTGTCCCGTCCGAGGCGCACGACGCAAACGAAGGCGAAGAGTGGCACCCTGCCTCCCTGCCTATATCGCGCGCCCGGCTGGCTACTTGCCTGCCTGCCTGCCTGCGTACGTGCCGGAGCAGGGTTAGGGTTAAGGTTAGCCTTAGGGTTAGGGGTTAGGTTTAGGGTTAAGGGTTAGGGTTAGGCAGGTTTAGGGTTAAAAATAGATATCAAATTGTGCAGAAATTCTTGCTTGATGCATGTATAAAAGAATTATTTCAGTCGCTTGTGTAGGGAGAATGTGACGTTCGACGATGCGCCGCCTCGTGTTAGTGGATTTGTTGGAATTTTCATACGGCCCAAAACTGAGGGATCACTCATATTTCACTTCTTTTTAACTTTTTTCCAGTAAGTGAAATACCTTCAAAATTGGTATCAAATTTGGCTTAATAGAGCAAAGTACATCTTCGACCATGTCGCTGCTGTGGCCTTTGACAGTTTACTGTGTGCGTAATTTCTTCAAAATTGGTATTAAATTGTAGGGAATTTATCAATTCATCCATGTCTACAAAGATTTTTCATTTGGTTTAATAGAGCAAATTACAGCCTCGACCATGTCGCTGCTGTGCCATTTGACAATTTACCGTGTCCGAAAACCGGTTAGCTCGATGAGATTACATCTCAACTTTTTTCTCTCTATAGAATCCTCATAAAATAGATATCAAATTGTGCGGGATTTCTTGCTTAATCCATGTATAAAAGAATTATTTCAGTCGCTTGAGTAGGGAGAATGTGACGTTTGATTATGCGCCGCCTCGTGTTAGTTGATTTGTTGGAATTTTCATGCGGCCCAAAACTGAGGGATCACTCATATTTCACTTCTTCTAATTTTTTTCCAGTAAATGATATCTCTTCTAAATTGGTATTAAATTGTAGGGAATTTATCAATTCATTCATGTCTACAAGGATTTTTCATTTGGTTTAATAGAACAAAGTATATCGAAGATTGCGGTTTTAGCCCCTAGTAGTAATACAAGACTCAAAACTGCCGATTCCCAAATTTTTTATCCATAGTACTTTTTATTATTGTTTATGTAGCTTTTACGCATAGAAAAAGAAAAAAAAACAATTGCAATCCATTTCGTGTAAGATATATGCCTTAAATAAGACATCTAATATTGCGGTTTTAGCCCCTTGTAGTAATACACGGCGAAAAATGCCGATTCCCAATTTTTTTTATTCATACTCATTTTTATTATTGATTCTTATTTTGTTTGATGCGTAGAAAAAGAAAAAAAAAACAATTGCAATGCTTTTAGTGCACGATATATGCCTTAAATTAAACTCCGTTGCGGTTTTAGCCCCTAGTAGTAATAGAAGTCTCAAAAACGCCGATTTTCAAAATTTTTTATTCATACTCATTTTCCTGCATGACATATGCCCTAAATCAAATATCGAATATTGCGGTTTTAGCCCCTTGTAGTAATATAATGCACAAAAATGCCGATTTTGAAAATTATTTTTGCATTTTTCGACTTGTATAAAAAAGCAGTTGATAGACTCAAGGAAAGCAATTTCAACCTACGCTCTTCTAACACTAATAGAAAGGAGCTTCAATCAATTATGGTAAAGGAAAATACCATCTTTCAACATAAACATAATGAAAAGATATTAGGATATAACCATTGTCCTAACGATAATACGATAACAGTGACACAATAAACAGACATGTGAGGACTAGGTGGCAGATATTAGCCCAGTCAGTCCGGATTTATGACACATCATCATTATATGAGGAATTTCCCAAGAATATATTGGCAACATGGTCTACATTATCCAACATGTCTTTCTCAAGTCAAGCTATTAATACAGAGCAAGCCTTAAAGCTTTATAGACTTTGCAACGCATAACCACAGTTTATGGCCTCGTTGTTATGTTCGCTAAATGAAAAGTGGCTCCTTCAAAAACAAAATCCAATGTATATAGTCTTTGAAGCATTGTCTATAATTTTGAAATCTTTGTCAAATATTATGATTGAAAATGTGTGCATTATGGTGGATGCACTGGTTGTACTATCATAGTTACTTAGTGATGCACCTACAACCAAAATCCTACTTATTAGAAACCGGTCAAAAATCGAATTGAGAAAATTGAAAAAAGGATAAAATTTAAATACATGCCTGGTTTCACGAGGAGTTAACCTTGACCAGTTTGTGACTAAATTGGAGTTTTGGAAACATGGTCCATCGAGGCTAACAAAATACTCTTTTTACTGGCCTAGTAACAGTCTACTAAAAAGATTGATTCAACTACAATAATAAACACACAGAGAGTCTTTACATTTACAAAACTATATAATGCAACAGCCATGGTGCTTGAATCATACATAAATGCAGAACACGAGCCAGATTGGGAAATCATAAGCTGGATGCAAAGTTATATCTCATCAAGTCAGTGCAGGAAGAAGTGTTTGAAAGAGAATTAATGTATTTGAGGGATCTTCATTAAGGTAAAATCCCCAAGTTGGTGGAAAAACTTTAAACATCTTTTTGGATAAGGATGGGATACTAAGAGTAAATGGCAGGATATAGAATGTTGACAGGAAATAAAATATTCCATATTATAGGCTAAATATCATTACGTAACCAGATTAATTACTGAAGATGCTTATCATTGGTGTAAACACTTGGGAGTTGGTGTAACCATTACAAAGAGTATCTGGATATTGGATAACTCAAACAATACAGGTAGGCAAGTCGGTGATATTTGGATGCTATGTCTGCAAACGCTACAACAGTCTGGCGTTTAGATATCCCAAGTTCACCAACCTAAATACAGAGTGAATTTAAAAAAAAAAACGTTTCAACATACATGAGTAAATTACACTGGCCACATATGAGTATAAAAAAGAAAAGGCAACAAAGATGTATTTGTTGATATTTATGTGTTGGAATGTACGTGCTGTACATATGGAAATTATACCAGATATGGGCATTATGTCATTCATTCGACCCTTTACACGTTTTATCAATCATTAAAATCCATGTTGATGAAGTTGTGCTAATTAAGAACTGAGCAGAGTCCCAAAATTACATTTGTAAACAAAAGTGTTCGCGCAGCTGGCATAATGAAAGGAGGCATGTCTGTGGAGAGACACAGACGAAAACACTCCATTGGAATTGTCCCATAACCATGATGCAAAGAAACCTCCAGAAGATGCATCACAACAAGAAAGAAAGGCCCACGTCAGGCCTAAAAGAAAAAAGAAAATAATACAAACTCTGATCTTGTTTACTATTGATATTACCAAAATAAAATAAAATAAAGTAATTAATATTTTCTGTACTAACAGGATAGTATGGCCAGAATAGTGCCAAGGAATCCTAGAGCAGTTTGCCCGCAAGGTTCCTCATCTTTTTATACTAATATTACTTATATCTAAATATTTAATGCAGTTCCCATTGGGAAATGAACATCACACTAATAAAGAGATGTGAACTCTGGTGACTTAATTATTGGACTTTACATGTTGATTAAATGGTTGCATATGAAAGTGCATTTAACTAGGCATGTTTTCTTCCTTGTTGGGAATATATGTGAAATAAGATGTTATATGATTATTTGCCCTTGGCAGCTGCTGATTGGCGCACTTTTCTACCTTTTTTGAACACATTTTATTACTTCCGAATGACCACATATTGAACGGGTGATAACCACACTGTTATCACCACAGAGTCCGTAGATGGTGAGAACATCAACTCCCCCTCAGCAGATGAGTTTGGTCGCAGACACCATTAAGCTTACAAAGAATACAAAAACGGGTGAATGAAAGTGTGCATATAGATATGTATTCCTTTTTCACACATATGTGTACAGACTTCCAATGAAAGATTGCAAGTTCTTTGTTAATTTAGTTTAAGTATTATATATGCCTGTGTGCAGTCACGTAAGTCTAGGTTGTTTGTATTTGCATTAATGTATAAACAATTACATATAATTAACAATATATTTTATTGCCTTAGAAAACTAAATAGAAAATATACAAAAGGAGGGAATGAAGGCGTGTGTATAGAGGTGTTCTTCAGTATCTGCCTCAAAGGAGAAACAGGCCGCCCCATTAAGGTAAGATTGCAAGAACATCGTAAAACAGTAAGACAAGGGGAAATAGAAAAATCAGGCGTAGCTGATCACATATGGAGGAAAGATCACCGCCACCTGTGGGATGAAGATGAAATAATAGACAGAGAGCATTACTGGAAAATACGAAACTTAAAGAATCAGCCACCAAAATCTCCTGAGCCGACCAAGCATAGAAATGAATACGATATGGGAACCAGTAATAAGAAGTGCTAGAGAAAAACAATGGATAACAACAAAATTGCAATGTAAGCTCTGGTAAGAAATGCAATAATAATATCAAAAATTGCTATATGAACACTGGTAAAAAAAAAGTGGTTGCTGAAACATTAAGTTTATAAGTCCCAGAAATTCATACAGAGATGTCCTCAAGGACACATGGCCCAGCGGATAAAGATGTTGGTTAGATCCAGTGATTAGTTCAATACCATGTTGAGTTAAAGGGAAATACCTGAGGCATGGCACGTAGAACTAGAACTATCTACTCCGGTGGGCGAAATAAAGAATTCGGTTCGAAATTCAATCAGCTGAAGAAGACCGGAGCGTACAACGGCCTAAACGTTGATAATATGGCAATAAAGATGAGGATAACAGTCCGAATAATGTAAATAGGGGTATTTGCAAAGTAGTATTAAAGATTTTGAGAGAATTACATTTTACAAAAAACAAAAAACAAGTAAATAAATAGTAAATAAATAAAAAAATAAAATAAAATAAATGCCATTAGTATGCAGGCGGCTCCGGGGAGTTAAAGTGAAAAAAGAAGACTGAGAATACGGAGGATTGATGAAAGGACAGAAGATAAACGGGATTCAAGAAGATAGAAGATGGTGACTGACGATAGATTTAAATATTTGAAGATTGTAGCTACCAGGGAAGCAAAGGAACAAAAGAAAGTTCTACAGGTGGGAAGTACGAGAAAAGAAACTGTTCTCATTCCACTCTCCATTTCTAGGGATATCATGTCTAGTTCTTATTTTAGTACTGTTCACTTAGTGTTCACCCCATTCAAGCTGTGGTTTGCTGTAACAAAAGAGAATCTATGGTGAGTGCACTCAGGCATGACAAACAGCAACAGGAAACATTTCTATATTTTACAAATAATTCTTAGAAAAGAAATAGCAATTCTATCGATGAAAATCTCTTGTCGATGAAAGATGGCAGAAGAGAATATACAGATTCTTTCAAACTGACAGAAAGGCAACAGAAGCTAAAATAACGGATATTTACAGAAAATTATCTCTCAATGCACAGCCCAACGAAAAGTGAAGCAGATGAGCAACAGCATCAGAAGAGCACGTCGAATTCGCCCCTGTCAGCACGTCATCAGTCTTCTTTGTAACCGCCTTTTCAAACCTGCTAATAAATTAATAAATGACCCATCCTTACTATTCGATGAGAAATCATAACTTTAACTTTGTAACGGTCTGACTAATCAAGCATATGACAACTGGCAGGATCAACCAGGTATCGTTCTTTTTCGTGGTCGCCAACGGCAACGACGACAAACGCTGGTCCGAAGGCGCAAACGACACCCGGCTTTCCTACTTTTTTCGGCGGCAAGTTTGGCGTGTGTAAGACGAAAGAAGCGAGTCTTTTACGACAACATCCGACACCATTATGACACCATTTTTTCAAGAAATGTCGGAAATTGGCACTAGTCAAATGTACTGGTACGACGACCACTGCCGAGGCGCGTCCGGCTACGGCAAACGATGGCCTTCGACGAACTTAGCATTACGGGAGATCCGGCTACGGCAAACGAAGGCCTTCGACGAATCACTTAGGCATTTAACGATTCGACGGACGGACGCACTTAACTTCTAAGGCACATTACGTGAGTCCGGCTACGGCAAACGAAGGCATTCGGAAATTGGCACTAGTTAAATGTACTGGTCCGAACGATCAGTGCCGAGAGGCATTACGGGAGTCCGGCTGCGGCTAACGAAGGCCTTCGACGAATCACTTAGGCATTGAAACGATTCGACGGACGTTACACACTTACAGTCTGAGGCGCAAGACATTTATTTATCGAATTTTTTCAAAAAATGTCGAAAATTGGCACTAGGCAAATGTAATCCTAACGATTCCCTACCGGGCTCGCCGTCTCTCGCTGCGCTGCTGCCGTTCAGACCGAACGGACGAGCGAACGACGCTGCCGGCCTGCGCCGCACTTTCCACACTAAAGTGTCGAACAGTATTCGTGTAACAAGCTTTGCTTTTTCAGACAGTTTCCTACTAGTCGACGCGGAAAGTGTGCATAAAGATCGCGAACGACACGCTGGCAACACTCAATAGATTCAATTTGAATTTCGAATTATTTTTGCAATTCTTTTCCTGAAACTCGGCACTCCGTTCGGAAAGTAAAGTCACCGCCGCGGACCACTGCCGAGGCGTGCGACGCACGCCCGATGTCGAGGACGACGGGTAGCCTGCAAACGGAACGAACGCGCTGCTGCGTACGCGGAGGTGGTTTCGCAGCCATCCTGCCTGCCTTCCTGCCTCCTGGAGCGGTGGACACGCGCTTCGCGTGAGTGACAGCGCTTTGCCGCTGCTTCGTCATCTCTTTACGGTTCGACAACACCTGCGAGATGACGAGGGGTCTGCTCACTGACGTTTAGACGGTCACAGTTACAGCCACCGTTAGCCTGGTCGATCGCGTTGCAACAGAAGTAGCAACCGACCGAATAATTTCCGGGCTAAGCTGCCAGCAGCTAGAGGGCGCGAATCTTCCGGCACAAATGCGCACTGTCCGAGAGCGTGCCTTCCTGCATGCCTGGCTGCCTGCACAACGCTTACTACCTCGGCTCTCCCTCTCTCGCTGCGCTGCTGCCGTTCAGATCGAACGGACGAGCGAACAAGCTACCGGCCTACGCCACACTTTCCACACAAAAGTGTCGAAAAGTTTTCGTGAAACATGCTTTAGTGTAACGTCGGTTTGCATCCAGCCTGCATGCCTGCATCCTCGAGCGGTGGACACGCGCTTCGCGTGAATGACAGAGCTTAGATTTGCCACTGCTTCGTCATCTCTTTCCTGTTAGACGACACTTGCAAAATGACGAGGCATCTGCTCACTGAACTTTAGTCGGTCGTTTAGACGGTCACAGTTACACCCGCCGTTTACCCACGCCTGTTCGATCGCGTTGCAGCAGCAGTACCGACCGACAGATTACTTTCCGGGCTAACGCAAGCAGCTA
The DNA here is from genome assembly GCA_963932145.1 of Acanthosepion lycidas. Lineage (NCBI taxonomy): Eukaryota > Metazoa > Mollusca > Cephalopoda > Sepiida > Sepiidae > Acanthosepion > Acanthosepion lycidas. The sequence continues at coordinate 729,907 of OZ010606.1, read as the reverse complement.
GAGGGCGCGGATCTTGCAGCAGCAATGGGCACTGTCCGAGAGCGTGCCTGCCTGCCTGCACAACGCTTCCTTCCCGGGCTCGCCCTCTCTGGCGGCGCTGCTGCCGTTCAGACCGAAAGGACGAGTGAACGAAGGTGCCGGCCTGCGCCGGTTTTTCCACACTAAAGTGTCGAAAAATTTTCGTGTAACATGCTTTGCTTTTTCAGACAGTTTCCTACTAGTCGACGCGGAAAGTGTGCAGAAATTCAGTTCGATTTTCGAATTATTTTTGCAATTTTTTTTCTGAAACTCGGCACTCCGTTCGGAAAGTAATGTCACCGCCGCCGACCACTGCTGAAACGGGAGACGCGCGTCCGGCGTCGACGACGACGGGCAGCCTACAAACGGAACGAAGGCACTGCTGCGTCGGCGGACGTCGTTTTGCATCCAGCCTGCCTCCTCGAGCGGTGGACACGCGCTTCGCGTGAGTGACAGAGCTTAGATTTGCCGCTGCTTCGTCATCTCATTCCTTTTAGAGGACATTTTCGAGATGACGAGGCATCTGCTCACTGAACATTTGTGGGTCACAGTTACACCCGCCGTTTACACGCGCATCGTCGATCGCGTTGCACCAGCAGTACCGACCGAAAGATTACTTTCGGGGCTAGGCCGCAAGCAGCTAGCGGGCGCGGAACTTGCAACAGCAAAGCTCGCTGTCTTAGAGCGTGCATTCCTGCCTGCTCTTCTGCCTTCCTGCCTGCCTTCCTTCCTGCACAACGATTCCTTTTTTGGCTCGCCCTCTCTTGCTCCGCTACTGCCGTTCAGACCGAACGGTCGAGCGAACGAAGCTGCTTGCCTGCGCCGATCTTTCCACACTAAAGTGTCGAAATTTTTTTGTGTAACATGCTTTGCTTTTTCATGCAGTTTCCTACTAGTCGACGCGGAAAGAGTGCAGAAATCTCGCGAACCACACGCCGACAACTCTCAATAGTTTCAATTCGATTTTCGAATTATTTTGGCAATTTTATTTCTGAAACTCGGCACTTCTTTCGGAAAGTAACATCACCGCTGCCGACCACTGCTGAAGCCTGCTCGATAGGTGGACACGCGCTTCCCGTGATTGACAGAGCGTAATTTTGCCGCTGCTTCGTAATTTCTTTCCCTTTAGACGACACTTTCGAGATGACGAGGCACCTGCTTCCTGAACTTTAGTCGGTCACAGTTACACCCGCCATTTACCCGCGCTTGGTCGATCGCGTTGCACCAGCAGTACCGACCGAACAATTACTTTCGTGGATAGGGTGCAAGCTGCTAGCGGGCCCGGAACTTGCAGCAGCAATGCTCGCTGTCCGAGAGCGTGCATTCCTGCCTGCCCTCCTGCCTTCCTGGCTGCCTGCCTGCCTGCACAAAGCTTCCTTCCTTGGGTCGCCCTCTTTTGCTGCCCTACTGCCGTTCAGACCGAACAGTCTAGCGAACGAAGCTGCCGGCCTGCGCCACTCTTCCCACACTAAAGTGTCGAAATGTTTTCGTGTACCATGCTTTGCTTTTTCAGACAGTTTCCTGCTAGTCGACGCGGACAGTGTGCAGAAATCTCGCGAACGACACGCCGAAAACAATCAACAGTTTCAGTTCGATTTTCGAATTATTTTGTCAATTTTTTTTCTGAAACTCGGCACTTCGTTCGGAAAGTAACATCACCGCCGCCGACAACTGCTGAAGCGGGCGACGCTCGTCCGGCGTCGACGACGATGTGCAGCCTGCAAAGGGAACGAACGCACTGCTGCGTCGGCGGACGTCATTTTGCATCCATCCTGCCTCCTCGAGCGGTGGACACACATTTCGGGTGATTGATAGAGCATAGATTTGCCGATGCTTCTTCATCTCTTTCCATTTAGACGACACTTTCGAGATGACGAGGCACCTGCTCACTGAACTTTAGTCGGTCACAGTTACACCCGCCGTTTATCCGCCCTTGGTCGATCGCGATTCACCAGCAGAACCGGACGACCGATTAATTTCGGGGTTAGGCCGCAAGCAGCTAGCGGGCCCGGAACTTGAAGCAGCAATGCTCGCCGTCCGAGAGCGTGCATTCCTGCCTGCCTTCCTTCCTTCCTGCCTGCCTGCCTGCTCAACGTTTCCTTCCTTGGGTCGCCCTCTCTTGTTGCGCTACTGCCGTTCAGACCGAACGGTCGAGCGAACGAAGCTGCTGGCCTGCGCCCCTCTTTCCCACTAAAGTGTCGAAATGTTTTCCTGTAACATGCTTTGCTTTTTCAGACAGTTTCCTACTAGTCGACGCGGACAGTGTGCAGAAATCTCGCGAACGACAGGCCGACAACACTCAATAGTTTCAGTTCGATATTCGAATTATTTTGGCAATGTTTTTTCTGAAACTCGGCACTTCGTTCGGAAAGTAACATCACCGCCGCCG